>SJYA01002617.1:2044318-2383712 GCA_006410615.1 Neotragus moschatus | reverse complement strand
TTGAGCTTTAAGTCAACTTTTTCACTCTCCTCTTTCACTTTCATCAAGAGGCTTCTTAGTTCCTCTTCACTTTCTGCCATAAGGGTGGTGTCATCTGCATATCTGAGGTTATTGATGTTTCTCCCACCAATCTTGATTCCAGGTTGTGCTTCCTCCAGCCCAGTGTTTCTCATGATGTCCTCTGCATATAAGTTAAATAAGCAGGGTGAAAATATATAGCCTTGATGTACTCCTTTTCCTATTTGGAACCAGTTTGTTGTTCCATGTCCAGTTCTAACTGCTGCTTCTTGACCTACATATAGGTTTCTCAAGAGTCAGGTCAGGTGGTCTGGTATTCCCATTTCTTTCAGAATTTTCCACAGTTTATTATAAATAAAATTAAATATAATCAATAAATGAATCAATATGAAAGAGGAGAACTAAAGCTTTCCTTTCTCTGCCTCTTTACATCTTTTCCTTAATCTATTTTTTTTTAACATCACTAATATTTAGGAGACAAGGTAAATTCAGGGCAAGAATGAATCTACCGAACCGTGCTTCTGGTTTATCTTTCCAGACATACTTCTTTAATCCGTCACAAGATGTGCTTCAAGCTGACGCAGGAAGCATTACCAAAGAGGACAGCTGAGGTTAGACTGTTCATAAATAATTATAAACAAATGAATTGTTTACTTAGTCTGCAATGTTTGGGGACTCAATTATGTTCCAGTTTTCAAAGCCCTGCAACCCCCTAACCAGTTTGTCACCAGATTCTTTTCCCTGCGCAAATCACAGGTTCTTACTGCATCACTCATAACTCACCACCAAAGACTTCAGTCCGACATATGTTATGCTCCACTCATTTTCAGAAATGATCTTATCAGTAAATCATCATAATATCAGACTCCTGTTGTATAATAGTGCCATGGAGAAATATACCCAGGGCTTAGTAAATGGATCTAGCCGTGCCACTATTTCAGAAAGTGTGAAAGAAGCCATTTAACATAAGCACTGTACAGAAATAAGAGGCAGGTTTCTTCCCCTTTACATAATGTATTCCCTGGTATATAAAGAGGAACATTACTCTTTTTTTGTTAATGGAGTATAATTGCTTTACAATGTTGTTAGTTTCTGCTGTACAACAGTGTATTGGCTATTTGTACACGTACATCCCCTCCTTCTTGGATCTCCCTTTCACCACCATCCTCCATCCCACCCACCTAGGTCACCACAAAGCACCCAGCTGAGTTCCCTGCACTACACAGCAGGTTCCCACTAGCTATCTATTTTGCACATGGTAGCATATATATGTCAGTTGTAATCTCCCAATTCATCCTATCCTCTCATTCCCTGCTGTGTCCACACATCTGTTCTCTGTGTCTCTGTCTCTGTCCCTACCCCACAAATAGGTTCATCAGTACCATTTTTCTAGATTCCATACATATGTGTTAATATCCAATATTTGTTTTTCTCTTTCTGACTTACTTAAGTCTGTATGGCTTCATTATTTAATGTCACTTAAATACTCATGTAAACTGAAAAAAACACAAATCTACTTTTCCCTAAAGAAGGGAGTAACAATTTGGAGATATTAGGGGTAACAGTTGGGGCTTCCCTAAGTGGCTCAGAAGGTAAAGAATCTGCCTGCAATGTGAGAGACCAGAGTTCAATCCCTGGGTCAGGAAGATTCCCTGGAGAAGGGAATGGTAACCCCACTTCAGTATTCTTATCTGGAGAATTCCATGGACAGAGGAGCCTGGTGAGCTACAGTCCATGGAGTCACAAAGAGAGTTGGACATGACTGAGCGACACTCACACACACACACACACACACACACACACACACGCACACGGGTTACAGTTAATATTCAAGTTTTTTTTTTTAATTACAGAGAAACTCCTATAGTTATCAGCATCTTGCCTCTAATACTTCATGATTTTACCCTATTCATGGCTGTGTTCTTTTCACCCCAGATCTTACTATATTTATACTACTTTTAAAAATATGTTTTCTAGCCAAAAAATAATTTAAACATTACAGAAGTGAATAAAGGAAAAGAAGTTTTTCCCACATCTCCTCTGTGCCATGGCCATCCCTGCCACAATGCCAGTCCTCACAGGAAATCACTCAATGGGTTGGTGTTAAGACACCAAGATCTTTGAGACGCACACATACACACATAACATATATTTTGAAGTAGTCCAACAAACTTTTTATCATCCTTGGTTTTTTTTTAATATTTACTTAACTATGTATCAAAGGTGGCATCTATGGGCCCACTTCATGTTCCTTAACAGCAATGTGTTCCTTTGTATGGGTATTATTTCACTAGCTCCTTATAAATGATTTTTTATTGTTTGCAATTCTTCAATTCTATAAATCTGTTGCAGTGAACATCTTAGTACATATGTGAGCAGAGTATTTATCAGCAATCATTTAGAGTGTTTTCTATCTTCCCAGCACAAAAATGTTCTCCACTTATCCTCATAGTAAGTGTTTGGATTCAGTACTATTATCTTGTGTCTGAAATTAGGGGGGAAAAGGAACCACAGAAATAGCAATTTTTTTCCATCACTATTGTGACAGAGTCAGAATTCAGACTTAGGCTGTCTGTCTCCAGAATCAAAATCTTTAACCACTATGCTTCACTGTTTGGAGATGCCTTTGATTTTGGTCACGTTTCAAAATTTTAAATCTCTGCTTTGTTCTGCGTGTGCTTAGACCCTTAATTACCAGTGCATTGTCAGGTTAAATTCTCCTCCTCAAGACCAAGTTTAGATGGGCAAGCCACTCTACTGATCGTATCCCTGTCCTTTGTTCTAAGGACACTCCTTGTTCTCCTTGTTCTTGTTCATATTCCACTCCTTGTTCTCCAGCTCCAGAATTCCAAACCTGCTTAACCCATATCCTTCACTTGGAAACAAAAGAATTTTATCCTAGTCGTTAAGTATGAAGAACTGTGAAGAGCTGGCGTCAGTTATGGGGAATGCCATGAATATTTAGGACACTAAATAATATCTTTATCACAGAATCATTGACCTGAATTTAATATGCAGGTTTGTGACCTTGGAATTCAATTTCCTTACCCATGTAATGACGGGATTTACCTAAATTACCCCTGAAATCTCTTTCAGTACGAAAATTCAGTGGTAAATTTCCTGTGTCAGACAGGACAGTTTGCAGTTTGCAGATTTCTGCTGAGCCTCTGAGCCTGAAACTCCTAAGCATCTTAGCCATCCTAACTATCAAAACAAGAAATTCAAATAGGCCATCAATTCTAATTTTTACTGATCTAGCTGAGCTGATGGAGCTCTGTAATGCATCAGTCTTCTCCTTCCTCTACTTAAAAGGATATTACTCGAGAATGTTTTCTTCTTAATGAAATAAGAAAAGAATCCCTGATATGGCATTTTCAGATTATTTGTAATGAGCTTCAGGGAAAGATACATTTGGTACATCCTTGAAAGTGTTTTTATATTTGTGCAAGAGAGATTGGGCCCTTGGGCTGAGACTAGACATTGAGGTGGGAGCCACCCAAGTCTTCAGACTACAGAGTATGAAAATAAGAGAGCTGTGAAAGTTGCAGAAGAGAAGGTCAACAGTTGAGAACTAACTAAATGGTCCACAAGTGATGGCATTCCAAAAGAAACAGAGTTGGCGGCTCAAGGTCAGAGACCAGAGGCTGAGCAAGTGGGATGGACAGGTAACAGAAAACCATGACAAAGACATTTTGTGAAGGACTTTTACAGATTTTCCCAGAGTTCAAGATGGTGTATTGGTCGAACCAGACAGAAACTATTCTTAAGGTGAACTTTTAAGTGTTATATGACAGATACAGTCTAAGAAAAAAAAAAATCTAAGATGAAAAAGATATCTTATTTAGAAGTCATTTTTCTTATTCAAATCCCAACTTATTAGTCATGTGAGCTCAGAAAAATTGCTTAACTNGGTGTATTGGTCGAACCAGACAGAAACTATTCTTAAGGTGAACTTTTAAGTGTTATATGACAGATACAGTCTAAGAAAAAAAAAAATCTAAGATGAAAAAGATATCTTATTTAGAAGTCATTTTTCTTATTCAAATCCCAACTTATTAGTCATGTGAGCTCAGAAAAATTGCTTAACTTCTATGAGCCTCCATTTCAAGTTTATGAAAGGAAGAGATTGGTTTCTGCCTCATATAGGCTTTTTGTGGATATTAGCTGTATAAAGGATTTGAAAACTTTAAACATAAAGCTAATATAGGGACAATTACTCTTATTATAAGCACTGGATTGCAAGTTCTCAAAGCAGAGGTCCAACTTCATGAAACTTTGTTGCTGAGTTGCTTTCGTACTGTCCTTGGTTTTGCCTTTGCTCACCTTGTACAAGCAACAAGTTAGAGCTGGCCCGTAAGTGACTACCAGAGAAAATAATACTCTAAACTTCATTTGTTCCTTGATACTCTCAAGAAGGGTTTCCCAGGTGTCAATGCAGGAGACATAAGAGACATGGGTTCTATCCCTGGGTCGGGAAGATCCCCTGGAGAAGAAAATGGCAACTCACTCCAGTATCCTTGCCTGGAGAAACCCATGGAGAGAAGAGCCTGGCAGGCTACAATCCATACGGTTGCAAAGAGTTGGACATGACTGAAGCGACTTAGCACACACACACTTTTAACCACTGCTCTTCTAAATTTCAAGACCTGATCCTAGCTTCTTCAGTTTTCACAGTCCATTCACTGAATTATTGGAATATGATCCTTGTCTTTGAACCTCCCTGGTATTTTCATTTTCTTGGAATTCTTTTCCCAGGCTTGTCACAGATAATTATAGAACAGGGGGGAGGTGAATTATTTTAAGTTGTGAAGAAAGAAAACCCAGTGATTAGCAACTCAGAACTTTTTTTCTCAAGAACTGCACAACCACTGAATTGTTCAGTCAGTTCAGTTCAGGTCAGTCGCTCAGTCGTGTCCGACTCTTTGCGACCCCATGAACTGAATTGTTACTGGCTCACAAATCAGCAGCATTCACAGAAATTAATTAGAACAGATTTGGGCTTTAGAAACAAAGGTTAAAATCAATTTATTTTTTTTCTTTTGAGTAAAGAAGGACAGTCACCACAATAATAGACACATTAAAGCTGCATCTATTATATTTAATCTAAGATGAGTGGTCCCTTGTTGCCTTTCATGAAATCAGTACTAGGCCAGTAGCCATGGCACCCCTCTCCAGTACTCTTGCCTGGAAAATCCCATGGATGGAGGAGCCTGGTGGGCTGCAGTCCATGGGGTCGCTAGAGTCAGACACGACTGAGTGATTTTACTTTCACTTTTCACTTTCATGCATTGGAGAAGGAAATGGCAATCCACTCCAGTGTTCTTGCCTGGAGAACCTCAGGGATGGGGAAGCCTGGTGGGCTGCGGTCTGTGGAGTCGCACAGAGTCAGACACGACTGAAGCGACTTAGCAGCAGCAGCATCAAAATTATCTGGGAGCTTTGGGAAAAATGACTAAAGTCCCCAGCCTTGATGATGACGTACTGAAACATAATCTGTGGATATGAAACTCAGGAAACTGAGTAGTGTTCAAAGTTTCTCAGGTTATTCTGATATCAATCCAGTTTGGAGTAGCAGTTTGAATAACAGATTTGATGATGGACAAATAGTTATGGCTTTGATTCCCTAATTCTAGGTATTATAATCTCTTCACATTAAGTAGTTTTCAAGGATTAATTTTTTGACTGCTTAGGTCCGTTATATTGTACAATGTGTAGTTCATGGCATTTAAAGCAGCATTCAACACACAAAGACTGAATTCTATTAAAATTTAACCAAATATATTTAAGAAGAAAACTGAGTTATGTAAGAAAAGAAAGGGAAAATAAGTAACACCACTCATGAGGCAAGTACATTTTCCCCTGTTATCTAAACAACTGAATTTCGGCAGCTACTTGAAAATTATCTGCTGTTCTTTTCCAGTGAAATAAAAAGTAACTAAAAAGGAAAATAGCAAGATCCATGAAAAATCATGTACAATTTTGGCTGTCAGAGAGAATAAAACTCAGACAATGTGAAAAAGGATATGGCCTGTGAATAAAGTCATTCAAAAATACATAGGGGAAAAGTTAAATTCTTTAATCCACATAAAATTAAAATCAGGTCCAATATTAGCCACAGTGACTGCCATAAAGTAAATTGAGTTACATAATTTCATTTAAGAAATGGTACTTTGGGGACAAATTTTCTCAAAATGTTCTATTTCTCTTTCTGGTTCTGGCCATGAAAAAAAAAAAAAGAGTTATTCAAGCAAACAATTTCTAGTTTTAGGTAACTCAATTTCTCTTCCCCAATACTGGAACAATTCAATTAGGTTTCATAAATTACTGAAGAATGGATAGAATCCAATATACCAGATTAGCTGAGAATATGAAATATACATTGTTTTTACTCATTTAAAATGCTGATTTGTTAAATATCCTATTCACCCTATTATCTAATAGGCTAAGAAAGAAATACACATATCCAGGTCATTAGAGCAATTTTATTGCTTTTCTTCTTAGAGAGATTTTAGCATCTCCCATTTTCCCAAGGTTAAACTCATTCTCTCTTTTCTTAAAGAATATATATGAGGTTTTGTAAAGCAGTAATTTTATTCATGATGAGCACAAAATCTGGAGTATGGTTGATTTTNATACACATATCCAGGTCATTAGAGCAATTTTATTGCTTTTCTTCTTAGAGAGATTTTAGCATCTCCCATTTTCCCAAGGTTAAACTCATTCTCTCTTTTCTTAAAGAATATATATGAGGTTTTGTAAAGCAGTAATTTTATTCATGATGAGCACAAAATCTGGAATATGGTTGATTTTATAATAAGTTAATTTACAGTTTAAGGATTTGAACAAGTAGAGCTCCAGGGGAAAAAAGAATTTTTTTTTAGTTCAAATGTTATTCTAGAACCTCAGTTTCCAAGCACCAAAGCATGAAAGCAGATTGATTCTCCAGCACTCTACTGACAACGAATACTACTACTCACAAGACATATAACAGTCAACAGCTTCTCCTTATGAAGCATGTTTCTTAATCATCCAGGGAAAATCCTATTATAAGACTATTGCTAGACTCAAACAAGGAAGGGCTTCTCAGGAGGCTCAGTGGTAAAGAATCTGCCTGCCAGTGCAGGAGATGCAAGAGATTCAGGTTCAATCAATTGGGTCCGATAGATCCCCTGAAGAAATGGCAATCCACCCCAGTTTTCTTGCCCGGAAAGTCCCACAGACAGAGGATGGTGTGCTACAGTCCATAGACTTGCAAAGAGTTAGACATGATTGAGCAACTGAGCACACACAGACTCAAAGGATTAAAATGGATCTATCTGTGAAGTAGTAGACAGAAGAGAATTGCTTTCTTTGTTTTCAACAGTGTGGTAGATTGTGAAAATGATCGTAAATCTTTCCCTTTCTACATCTGCTCTTGTTATGTGAAACTGCAGCAGCTCCAGTCAAAAGGTGGAATCTGTTTCTCACCCTTGAGTCTGTGTTAACCAAGCAACCTCCTGTGTTAGGTGAGATGTGAGCAAGCCCACTGCAAACAGAGCCATCCAAAATGCTCTACACGGGGCTTCCCTCTCTCTTGCTGATCCTAGAAACCCTGAAGCTGCCACCATGTGGACAAGCCTGGATGGTCTAATGGGTAATGAGGGACACATCAATCGGGTACCCTGATCCCCGCTAGCTGTCATCCCAGCCAGCAGAGACAAGGCTAGACTATAAGGACATTAACTCTCATGTGCAATGAAGAAGCATGAGTGGTCACAGATAAAGAATGGCCCCACTAGATCCAGTCCAAATTGCTGCTGCATAGAAATGTGAGCTAAATAAATAATTGTTATTTTAAGAGATCAAGTTTTGGAGCAGCGAAAATGTTTTGTTAAGCAGCAGCTGTTAAGTAGCAAAAACTGATACAAGAAGATAAAATTAAATTTATTAAGAAAGAGGCAGAAGAAAAACTAAAGTTCTTCTCTTGCTTGATACTCCAGGAAAGCCTTCAGAGTCTATCAAATGGAGAGGTTATCTTGGCACTAGGCTGCATACAGTTCTTTGGTTCTTTACAAAAGAAAAGCGAAGGTAACTAAGATTTGATATATGTATTCTATGTATCAGAATGGCCATAGTCTTATATCCATTATCTCATTTAATCTTTGGAGCAACTTACGAGTTAACATTCAGTATACTATCTTAAAGATGAAAAAAATTTACTGCATACAGTGATTGCCCCAAAGCGACATTCTTAGAAACTGGCATAACTGAAATCCTAAGATAGTTCTGCCCAAATACAAAGCCTAGTAAATCGCCATAAGTGCAACCTCATTGGGAGAAATGAACATGAATTGAATGCCTGTCACAAATTCAGCACAGGTTTGACTTGGCATCGGTCTCTTTGGCCATGCCGTTAACAGAACTAAGTTTTTGAAAGACAGACCTGGTTTCACTGATTTTACATGAAAGACTCTTTCACTACATAAGATACCTGGTCTCCTTTCTCTTGTACCCAATACTCTGGGAATTCATACTCAAATGCAGTTCTCATAACCCCTCAAGCTCTCTTAAAAAACAAACAAACAAAAAACAACTAATGAAATAGTTCAAATAGCATAAATTAGAGAAAGCATAATGAAAATTCATGTACAAATCATCAAATCATAACATTTCATATTTATTAGTTTTTCTTTTTTATGTGTTTGTATGCTAGTTGGTGTCTCTTCCTTCTATGTTATGCTTTAGGTAAGCAATTGTTTGTATTCGCTTTCTCCTTGAAACTGTCTTTCCTCAGATTTCAGGCCAGTTGATTGACCTTTGACTTTAGCTCTTAACTGGATTCAAAAAGATGCCAAAGATTATCTGGCCTTTCCATGTCATAAAATGAAGAGTTACGCTCTTTGCAGCTTTCTACATCGTAAGTGAACTCCATCTTAGTACTTTTTACCAACATTCCTTACTTTTGCCTGCCCTATTCAGACTAAAGAATAGAACACTGCAAATCTATCTCCCAAAAACTTGAATAGAAAATGTCAAACTACTCCCCAAAGGTGGTTGCACTAGTTTACACTTTCAGCAGCAATGAAAGAGTTCTCAATGTTCATAACCCTTACCAATACTTAGTACTGGCAAACTTCTAAATTTTGGCAAACTGGTATAAGTCTGTTTGCCAGTTTGATTTTAATTTACATTTCTCTCCTTACTGATGAGTTTCAGTATATTTTCATTTGTTTATTGGCAATCTGTGTTTGGGAAAGACCATAACACTGCAAAAGACTGAAGACAAAGGAGAAGAGGGTGGCAGTGGATGAGATGGTTAGACAGCATCATCAACTCAGTGGACGTGAATCTGAGGTATCTCCAGGACATAGTGACAGAAGCCTGGGGTGCTGCATGAAGCCCCTGGAGGTCACGAAGTCAGACACAGCTTAGTGACTGAACAACAAAAATCCCTGACTGTCTTTATGTGAACTTCCTATTCAAGTCTCATTCTCATTTTACATTTGGACAAATGGATTACCTCTTCTTTGGTACTGCTTGACTTTTCCTTATAATAAATTCCAGAAACTCTTTATATATTCTCATTATTTACCCTTTAGTTACATGTGTTGAAAATAATGTCCCCCCTCCACTATGCCTTTTTTTATTTTTGCTTTTTATAATAACTTTGATGGAAATAAATGGCTAGATTTAATATAATCAAATTTCCCAAAATTTACTTTACCCTTAGGACTTTTTGCATCTTAAGAAATCCTTACCTAACTAAAGCCATGATAATATTATCTTATACACACATTACGTTCTATCTTTCACATAAATCCTTCATCTACATAAAATTAATTTTCTTCCACAGCAGTCATGTTTTCTACTGATCAGTGTGCACAAACTATTTGCTACATCCTCTTCCTACTCATTTTACAAGAGTCCATTCAAACATTACCTCATGACAAATCTTTCCACTAAGTCATAGCTTATTGCTTCAGGCTTGTTTTCATAGGCAGAAGCCATCCAACAAGGATTTGTTTTTAGAACAAACTATATTCTAGGCACTAAATTCTGGAGACAGAGGAAAACTTATAGCTACTACTTTTAGCATGTTAATAGCCCACTCATGGGTACTTTCCTTCCTTCCTTTCTTTCTTTCTTCCCCACTCCCTTCTCTTTCTTTCTATCTTGGGTTCTTGGGCAGTCTGGCGACTATATGATTACCTTCTCAAAATATTATTTTTATCGATATAAAAATAAAGCAAACAATATAACAAAGGAACCTAATGTATTAGAAGGGTTATCAAAATGTTTTAAATCATGATACAGTAATATAAGTGCTTCTAAAGGTCACATTAAATACCAGGATCTAAGGGAAATTAGAGTAACTATTATAATTTTGTACTGCTGAGTTAAACAATATTTTGAGATATCTGCAACAATAATAATATGATACAAAATATCTTATGTATTGGTGACAAAGTCACAAATACAGCTAATACTACAAAAGTTTGTTGCCTGAAATCATAGTGGAAGGCAGTGCTAAATTTTCATTTAATTTTAGTACAAATAGTGATGATATTTTTTTCCATCCAGTGGTGTGACTCAGTTTTCCATAGCCTCAGGATAAGGGTCCTTGGTCTTCTGGAATAATTTGAAACATTCATGATCATGGCCTGCAGTTAGATATGCCTTTGACATGGCAAAAAGGAAAATGAGAGAGAAAATTTTTTTAATTCAATGCTAATGCAATCTGTATTCCATTTCATTTCAGTCATTTTTAATATTTGGATTGTTGTTGTTCAGTCGCTAAGTCATGTCTGACTCTGTGACTCCATGGACTGCAGCATGGCAGACTTCCCTGTCCTCCACTATCTCCTGGAGTTTATTCAAACTCATGTCCATTGAGTCAATAATGCTATCCAATTGTCTCATCCTCTGTCAACCCCTTCTCCTCCTGCCTTCAGTCTTTCCCAGCATCGGGGTCTTTTCCAGTGAGTCAGCTCTTTGCATCAGGTGGCCAGAGTACTGGAGCTTCAGCATCAGTCCTTCCAGTGAACACACAGGGTTGCTTTTCCTTAGGATTCCTTTAAGATTGACTGGTTTGATCTCCTTGCTGTCCAAGGAACCCCAGCACCACAACTCAAAAGCATCAGTTCTTCGGCTCTCAAACTTCTTTATGGTCCAACTCTCAACATCCATACATGACTACCGGAAAAAACATGGCTCTGGATAGAAACTATTTACTCATAAAATATATGAAGTTTGAAAACACTAGTCCAGTAAAGATGATAGAGTTCAGACTCATGCTATTCTTTAAAAAAACAGAAGTTTCTTAGTAAAACTCTTTTAGAATTTTTTTCTTTGTATTGTAATTACGGGTTTTCATGTCTGTTGCAATGAACCATAACAAGGTATTCATTAACGAATTTATTTTCATGATTCTTTGACCTAATGACCTAGTACAGACTGAGTCAAAGCTTATAATACAACATCCTCATCACATGTTATCAGACACACACAGAGTAGATACATTAGCCAAGTTGTTAGCAGCCTAAGTGTAATTTGGCTCACTAAATGTGCATTAGTCACACATTTTCCATAATAACCTACCTCATAGAATAAAATCTCTGGCTATTCCAGGCTTGTTCCCTACCGTTAACCAACCTGAAAGAACACATACAGGAGTCTTAACAGAGGGCGTTTGCATTCCTTCTGTGATCTCTTAATCCCACCAAAACCAAAGTCTTATTATCTGTCCTTTATTGGGTTCTTGGCTCATTTATCACAGTGGGTTTGTGTAGGTACTAAGATTTCCAAATTTTAACTCATGAGCACTTTAAGAAAAGAGCTGTTCCAGAGGCATAAAGATGAGCTGAGTCTTACAGTGCCTGCAATCTTTTGGCTCTGTTATCTTTTCCTCCTCTGTTCAGTGGTAGCTTCCTTCCTCCTTCATAGCACATCCTTCTTCATCACTTCTCCTCTGTCTCCCTCCCTCTAGCGTGTCTTCATGCATTTCTCATTCATGAAAGTAAATGAATCTCACTGGATCTATCCCTTGGATATATAATAGTTTTCAAAATTGAAATCAGAGTCAAGCTGTGTGGGTTAAAATCTAGCACCATGATCACATTATTACTGTGTACAATTATCTCCCCTGAATTCAATGAGAGGTTCTATGAGAACAACTACATTTTAAATATATTAATATGGAAGAATATTTTAGACAAGTAAAAATTTAAATTTTCAAAAAAGACTTTTATTGTTCTGCCTTTTTTCTATCTCAGGAATGTATGTAAAAGGAAAATTTCTAAGTGATCCAAAGTACTTTTAATTAGACTCTTGCATGGTTGTATTAAAAATAATTTATTTACTTAACATATATTTATAAAGCACCTACTAAGTGCCAGAAACACTGAGGAACATCCGGGAACAATACTGAGAGTACTATAGTACTTGGAGAATATAGTAAATAAATATATACACATTTCAAGATATATATTTAAAATTAAATATTCAGTTAGTAAGTGCTACAGATAAATGTTTTAAAAGTAAGAAAGTATATATCCACCAACAGACATAATCATATGAACAGGATTAAACTTCTTGCTTCCAAAATAATTTGTATTGTTTTTCTTATTAACACATGTTCATTAAATAAAACACAGAAATGTATTGAGAATAATGAAAATATCATGGTTNACTGTCATTACTGCCTTTTTAAATTTGATTTTCAGTTTTCTGAATATCATGTCCACTTTAGGTTTTGTGTTCACTGTAACCAATTATGTCATGGAACCTAAGGCTAGCATTTCTTCAAGACATTATTTTGTTCATAGTAAACAAAGTCAAAGATAAGCTTTTGAGCAGGCACACCTCAGACATCACTACTTGATGCAGGTTCTATTTACCAGTGAGCTCTGTTGCACCTTCAAGGTCCTTCTCATCCCCTCCTTTTGGGGAGCCACTACCAACCAAAGGAGACATGTGATATTAAGGTTGTGTGCCATCATGAGTAGAATGCTCTCATTTTGCTTGAGTGGTTTGTTCAGTTAACAAGTACTTATTAAGCCTCTACTATGCACTAGGCACTGTGATCTTTCCTGGAGATAAATGGTAAAGAAAAGTATATCCCATGTCATCAAGAAGCACTCAGTTTATTGGTAGAGACAAAGTTGTACACTAAGTGAAGGGTGCTAAACAGATGTGTGCCCAGGATGCCCTAGGAGCACCTGGACCAAGCATCCCCCATTATGCCGAGGGTCAGGAACGACCTCTTAAAGGACACAGAGACCTGATGGATAAATGGGAGTTAATCAAGCAGAGAAGAGGGACAGAGACATCCTGGGATTCCCGAAGCCCTTATTAGCATTTACCGCATTTACCTCACTGCTCTGTTTAACCACTTCTCTGGTAAATTCTTTCTCCCAAGAACTCCTGTGCCTCAGGTATTTCGTGGATGTGTGGACACCAGAAATGTTATTATCTCATGGTGAATCACTTCTCTTTGGTGGTGGTGCTGAAACTGCAAAGAAATGACATAAACTTGCTGCAGTTCTTACTTGGGAAAACCTCCAAAAATCCTCTCTACTCTTCTTTCTTTTTATAGAACTCTGCTCTCCATTGCCTCCTTAGCGGGGAGGAATCCCTGAGCCAAGTTCTTCAGCCTCAGTGAACTTCTCTGAACGCCTTTATGCTGGTCTGAATGAGCCGCCTCTAGCCCACTCAAGTTTGCTTTCATTGGTAACTCCACAGCAAAGAGATTTTGAGACTTCAAATCAGAAAGACAACCTCTTATGGTATCCTCAGTTCAGTTCAGTTCAGTTCAGTCGCTCAGTCGTGTCCAACTCTTTGTGACCCCATGAATCGCAGCACGCCAGGCCTCCCTGTCCATCACCAGCTCCCAGAGTTCACTCAGATTCCCGTCCATCGAGTCAGTGATGCCATCTAGCCATCTCATCCTCTGTTGTCCCCTTCTCCTCCTGCCCCCAATCCCTCCCAGCATCAGAGTCTTTTCCAAGGAGTCAACTCTTCGCATGAGGTGGCCAAAGTACTGAAGTTTCAGCTTCAGCATCATTCCCTCCAAAGTGTATATATTGATTTAGTGATCATATGGGAAGAGATGTGCTCTGAGGATGTTTTTCTCTGATAGTTTCTTCATGGAAATGGCTCTGAGAAGTTTGGAAGAGTCAACAACATAAAAACGTGGAATAATGGCCAAGGAATATGGGCAAGGATCCACTGCCCTCAAACTTCTTTTTCTCTATCTCAGCCTAGCTTTTGATTCCTTCATTCAATATCGCTACTTTTGAGTTGCCCACATGAATGTTTCTAGAGTGAATCATACTCGATCTATAGTACAAGCTTACTAACATCAACATCTACTGATAGTCTAGCTTAAAGGTCTCCCAGTTTTTGCTTTTGCTTTTAGATTAGCTACAACTAGCTGAGAAATGGTCTACTGAAACTAGAACCTTGAACTGAAATTTTCAGGTAGGATGTGTTTAAAAGGATTTGAATGAAAAATCACCATCAGAGCAAAATATTTCTCCAGTTATACTTTCCATTAAATATTAAGTATGCAATGGGGAAACAAGTTGAAAATATAAATATATAGCAATTGAATTATTACACGTTTAGAAGCTGAAGAGACACATAAACATGCTTCATATGTGAACTAAATCTGTCCTCCCTCTCTACTTTCACTGGCAGGAAATACATCGGTATATGCTGTTTCTGCTTAAGCCTGAGAAGAAAAGGCCAAGTGACGGCTTTAAAAGTTGACCTTTAGTAAGTTATCAGTTGCAGCACTTCTCTAAATCTTGGACTCAGCTTACTCTGTTTAAGTGTAGACTCTTTTATGTTTATCCTTAGATATTTTAACAAAGTGTTATAATGTCATTTTTATAGTATAATCACATGGACAAACATACTACCTTTAACTCATTAATCACTTGCTTTTAACTCTCATTTAATCACCTGGTTGGTGAGTTTAGGACAGTACAGCAAATTATTAGCCTAAAACTGCAAACTAGAGAGTTAAAAAATAATAAAACACAATAAAGAATTTTTAAAAAGCAACCCTCGACATCAGAGTTGTGAAACAATTGCAAGCATTTCAAAATATATATTGAAATAATAAAACCTCAGTGAACTGAACCTAAACTGCATACACATAAACTGCTGGATCTTTTAACTACGAGAAGTATTTTTAGTATTTAACTTTTTACAAGGAAGGATATGCTGCCGCTGCTAAGTCAACTTCAGTCATGTCCAACTCTGTATGACCCCATAGACGGCAGCCCACCAGGCTCCTTCGTCCCTGGTATTCTCCAGGCAAGAACACTGGATTCGGTTGCCATTTCCTTTTCCATTGCATGAAAGTGAAAGTGAAGTCGCTCAGTCGTGTTTGACTCTTCGCACCCCATGGACTGCAGCCTACCAGGCTCCTCTGTTCACGGGATTTTCCAGGCAAAAGTACTGGAGAGGGTTGCCATTTCCTTCTCCGGGAAGGATATGAGAAAGTGAGACAACGTACTCTACTCAGAGATTCATAAACAAGTCAGTTTTCAGCATAAATCCCAGGGATGAGAACACATTCTGTCTAGCCTCCCAAGCTTCTGTACTATAGTGCTCTATGTTTAATCTGCAGGCTTCAAAGTGAGGAGAGTGATTTAATGCATTTGAGAAAACATTTTGAATAACAGCTTTAAAGCAAAAAGGGGTTTTCCACATTAGCCACAGCTGACCACAAAATACAAATTAACAATTTGCCCCATTTCCTAGCTATTCTAGTTGAGGTTTTAATGTACACAGCTAATAAAGCATCTTTCATATTGTAGTTGGAGAATCCCAACCCATTCATGGACCACTGACTTAGAAACAATCTTGTCTGCCATTGCTTCTGTGGCATGAGGTCTTGAAATGATCAGTTACCTTGTAGGATGACTCACATCTCACTAGCTCAGTGTGGTTCCACATTACCAAGAGAACACAGTGCCAGCACATGCCCAGTAATTCACAGCATAGTCATTTCCCTGAAATCTTTATAAGGAGTGCCCCTCCATCTGGTGTAAAAATATATTATTCATTCAATACACACCCTATTCACTAAATAGGGAGAATATCACCCCTACACTTCCATTTATACTCAAACCATGTCATTTGGGTAATTGTGACTTCTCTGGTTTTATACTTTGAGATTTTGCATGCATTTTATATCTTCCTTTTGAAAATTACATTTTATTAAATATTTGACCAGAGATCTAATTTTCCATTTCCTTTTCTCTCCCCTGAGTCTCTGTATCATGCTCACGTTTAAGTCACAGGTGTGCTTGGGAAGCTTAAATTTACTTCTGAGTCATGTTGCTGAGTAACTAAAATCTCCCTCCAATCCTGAGGGGCTCAATCCCCTACAGTTTCCTCTTCTCTAAGGACACCAGAATAGAATGAGTAAACTGTGCTCACTGTATTTCCAACTATGTGGGTTTTTACTGTTATCTGCTTCCAGGAACATTTATGACAACACTTGGATTCTAGGATCCACTCTAATACATTTACTCTAATAAAAACTGGAAGAGTCTTTAGGTGTTCACAAATATATATATATATTTCATATTTTATATGTTTATTTATTTCAGTCTGATAAAACCAATACTCAGGTTAGGAGATCAAGGTTTAAGTTGAATATCCATGTAACCTTGAGTTTGGGAACAACACAGACCTTCTGCTACTGTATCACCTAGTCTCTGAGACCAGAGGCAGTAGGAACATTTTGAGAATACAAACCCAAAGAACCCCATGAAGCAAGTAAAATCCCCAAGTGCAACATCAAGAGGAAGAGGTTTACAGAACCAAGAAATGACACAGAAGAGATCTTGTATATCAATTTAATCAGGATATTTTATTATATCAAAAGATATGACTATCTTATAGATCTGTCAATTTCTCTTCGTTCCTACTGTTAGTTTCCTAATTCAGGCTATCACAAGGCTTTCCCAGATCACTCCAACCTCCCCTATGTGGTCTCCCTAATATCCAGGCCTGATTCCCTCTTATCCACTATCCACTGAATAGCCTGATGAATTCCTCTGATTAAAATACTGAAGTGCCTACTCACTGCCCTCAAGATAAAGCTGATCTCCTTAGTAGGAAATACAAGAGCCTTCTCCCTTTGCTCGGGCTTGCTTTCCTAACCTTACCTCTTGACCATCTCCTACTGCCTTGCCATCTAAAGTCCAGTCTGACTGAATGACATCTACACATTCCTACTTCCCAACTCTCTGTAAAAGCTCTGCTTTCTACCGTGGATACCATCTCACTCCCAACATCTCTGCTCTTGCCTAGACAAATCTTATTCATTTTCCAGATTAGATGATGCTTCCTAAAAACTGAATTAAAGTGGCCCTTCATTGCCCACATACCAAGATAGCACAGGTACTGACACGCAGTGCAGCTTTTCATCCTGTGAGTTCTGAACAACTCACCCAACTCTGAAGTCCACAAGCAAGGAACTATAACAGCTGAGTGCTGAGACCATGTGTTCAGACTCTAAAGCTACAACAAATATATTTTCCTTTTCCCTCTAAGGGAATCAAGGGATAAATGCATATACTCATTCAATCACCTTTAGTGAGGAGTCCCAGTACCACGGCTTTAAATAGCATTTTTTTCAACGTATGAGATGACTTTGACATTAAACCCACAAACTCAGGATACCAGAAATGTAAAATCCTTTATTTATGTTCACTTTGCACTCTGTGGTAGAAACTTAATCTTGTCAATTCTGGGTCATCTCATTCAACTCAGTTCCATCTTTTCCTTGGAGTTGCATCAAGTTGAAAGGAGAAGCACTGATTTTGCACTGAGGCAATGGAAATGGGGATGGCAATCTGACCCTCTGTCATCACCAGATGCCCACTGGCTCCTTTGGCCATGGGTCTACACAGTCAGTAGCACCTTCCTCATTCCATCCCAAGGCCTCTCTGGATCTGATTCTACATCAGTTATGCTAAAATTCTCTCAAGCATACTGAAACCACTTGGTTGTCCCCTGAACCAAAAGAGCATGGGAAAATTCTACGAAGTTTCCTCAGGTTTGTATGCCTAAACATTCTGTAAAACTGTACTATGAAACACTTCTATAAATGCTGATGAAAACGTCTACAAGTTTTAGCAGCCCTCTGACTTCATTTACTAAGAAGGTACAAATAGGTTTCTCACAGATCATCCCGAATCTAGTGAGACTTTTGTTTTGTGTGTTTCCTATATGTTTTGTCCAACCCTGGATTCAACACCAGGCAGAAAGTTCATAGGGTGACTCAGTCCTGTCTAGCTTATTCTCTGATTTTAATTTTCTTCTTTCTCCTAGTCAGGAAAAATTTCTCTGCTCTGGGTGCCAATCATTATATTCTTCTCTGTTATTTGTCTCATGTTTTGAAATCAGAGTGTTTTTGAAGCCATATTTCAAATTATTTACGTTCTCTGCTTCCTGCGTGTAATTTATTCCCTGAGGCATATATATAGAATGCCACAGTTTCCCAGGTCTGAAGAAGAGTCACAAAACAAAAAGAGCCATGGTGAGGGGGTACCAATTAATATCTCAAGATATTATTCGACCTCATAAATCACTGCCTAAGAGCCTAAATTTCTAAAAGCAGAGTTTTCCAGTAAGTGCTGGCAGTACTCACTAGAATTCCTCGTGGAAACATCCTGATTTCTCCCCACTCTTCCCTCCTAAATTAGAGTTCAATTTCACCCTTGTATTTCTGGGAAAGGTGTTCTGATGCAAATCAGCAGGACTGGAGGGAAATGACATAAATATTAAGAAAGAATGAACTTGCTCATGAAGCCTCTTGTGTCTATGTAGGCCCTTTTTAGGCTCAGTCATTGGCTTGTTTGTGATAGGACAGAAGCCAGGCCATANTCTTCCCTCCTAAACTAGAGTTCAATTTCACCCTTGTATTTCTGGGAAAGGTGTTCTGATGCAAATCAGCAGGACTGGAGGGAAATGACATAAATATCAAGAAAGAATGAACTTGCTCATGAAGCCTCTTGTGTCTATGTAGGCCCTTTTTAGGCTCAGTCATTGGCTTGTTTGTGATAGGACAGAAGCCAGGCCATATTTCCACAACAAACAGGAGAGAACAGAGAAAGGATTTCTGCACAGTCTGTTTACAAATCCAAGAAGCGGGAAGTGAAAGAGCTAGAGGAGCATTGCCTCTCGAATGTTAAGGCATGATAACNGAAAGAATGAACTTGCTCATGAAGCCTCTTGTGTCTATGTAGGCCCTTTTTAGGCTCAGTCATTGGCTTGTGATAGGACAGAAGCCAGGCCATGTTTCCACAACAAATAGGAGAGAACAGAGAAAGGATTTCTGCACAGTCTGTTTACAAATCCAAGAAGCGGGAAGTGAAAGAGGTAGAGGACCACTGCCTCTCGAATATTAAGGCATGATAAATTTTTTCATCCAAAAATTGAAAGGAGAAATAAATGAATGAGTGACTAAACTGATAAATAAAGGGACTTCCCTGATGGTTCAGTGGTTAAAAATTCACCAGCCAATGCAGGGGATGTGAATTCAATCCCTGGCTGAGGAACTAAGCCCACACGTTGCAACTACTGAGCCTGTGCAGCACAACTGAAACAAAGCTCCCACGTCGCAGCAGAGATCCTTCATGCAGCAACTAAGACTTGACACAGCCAAATAGACAAATGCATTTTTTAATTAATAAATAAATTAGTGAATGAATGAAAAAAGTATGAAAGCTAGGAAACTGTAAAAGGAAAGGAAAACTGAAAAAAAAACCCTGGAATTTGGGGCTTGTAAGACATGCAAACACATTTGGCTGGAAATTTCATTGCCTTTGATCAAGATGTATAAATTGTTAAAGATACATCGTTCTAAGTATGTTTGAGTCCAACAAAATAATGCATTTGAAAGTAAGTCATAGGCTATAAAAGGGCCGTAAAAGGAATATTATTGCTATTTTCACTAGTGTTACCATATGTTAATTCTGTTGATTTCAAAAAAGAGAGAACTCCATCTCAGCACATGAGTGCTTGTGGAGTGCCTAATGTGGCTCATTTACTACAGAGGTTAGAGCATTTTCAAAATCCAGGAGAACATGGGAAAGAAGCCCATATGGGCCGTTGGTTTGTCAAGCAAGACGTTCTCCAGATGAGCAAATAAGAATCCAGTCACCCAAAGGAGTGGAAACGCCACAGCTGAAATTTCCAAACCAGTCACTGATGCTGAACATTCACAAATGGCTGTGTTACCAGGAATTCTTTCAGACTTTTTCCTGTTTTATTTAAAGCAGCAGTCATAAATTAAGGCTGTGCCCAGCCCTTTGTTCAGGAACACAAATACTTGTATTTGTTTTCATTCTTTTTGCTTGTCGTTTACTCGTTTCTTTTTGTAGCTTGTGTTGTGCTCAGTCATGTCTGACTCTTTGCAACCCCGTGGACTGTATCCTGCCAGGCTCCTCTGTCCATGGAATTTTCCAGGCAAGAATACTGGAGCAGGTTGCCATTTCCTACTCCAGGTGATCTTCCTGCCCCAGGAATCAAACTTGCATCGCTGTATCTCCTGCATTAGCAGGCAGATTCTTTACCACTGTGTCACCTCTTAGTCTCATTTTAAAAAGGAATCTGAAATTCACGGCCAAGAGCTCAAAATACCACAAAACAGAAATAAGTACATGAAGAAATCAGCACAATTCAAGCCTCATTAAGTATGATTGTTACAAGATTCACAATGTCCATAAGATAATGAAACAAGTTTTCAGAAGAAACATTTCAAATAGGAGCAGTATTGAGTCACTTGTCTTCATCAGTCTACACACTGTAGGACACTGCAATAGAAACTTCCAGGTTCCCCTGCCACACATTAGAAACAAATTCCAGCCTAATCCAATTCTTATGGACAAAATTTCTTTGCTGATCTACCATTAAACACAAAGCACAATGACAGAGAAAAATTCTCATCTTGCTAAGGAATCTGCTTGTTATATCACTAATTTGAAGCACCTGCTGCTTTAATAGAGGGTGGAGGGTTTCCTGGTTTTTACTTTATTTCATTGAATGTTTTCTGCTTGTCTCATGATTTGTACCCCTCTGATGAGTCTGTTCCCATGCTCTGACCCTACTTTTATGGGTGTTAATTGATGAAGTTTATTCTTGTTCTGTTTATTGTCTCCTATTCCTACCCTCTTGTATTATCTAAATGTCAACTCTTTCTTCATCTTGTCTCTTCCCATCTGCTCTCAATATCCTTATAGGGACCTGAGGGATGGGCTGGGCTGAAACTCCACCAAATCAATAAGAAGGCAAAAGGCCAATATAAACTAGGCTCCATGAGCAGCCTGCTCATTTCAGAAAATTGGCCTTTCACTGCCTGGTGGATGAGGCCATTCCTTATGTGGGTATCTCTAACGTTCTTTGCTATGCACACTGAAATTCTTAGGTAGATGGAAACTTGTAAACACCATAGATTCCCTCCTTCCCTGAAACTCTACTACCCTAAGGAGAATTTCACCTACCACCCTTAAACTGGTGCTTTACTTTGCTCTTGCGCTGAGTATGCTCAATCACTCGGTCAGGTCTGACTCTGCAACGCCATGGACTGTAGCCCGCCAGGCTCCCTTGTCCACGGAATTTTCCAGCCAAGAATATTGGAATGAGTTGCCATTTCCTCCTCTAGAGAATCTTCCCGGCCCAGGGACTGAACCCTCGTCTCTTGCATCTCCTGCACTAGAAGGTAGGTTCTTTAGCACTAGCACTATCTGCTTTGCTCCTGACTACACTTGAAAACCTTCAAGGCATTTGTTTGCCCTTCTCACTCTAGTTTTCTGCTGTTATCATAACAATTTGCCACAAATGTAGCAGCTTAAAAGTGCATCCACTTAACTGTCTGACAGATCTGTAGAATTTGAGCACAACGGGCTCCCCAGACTAAAAGCAACATGTCACTGGGGGTTGTCCTTTCCTGGGCCATCCGGAGAAGAGTCTGCTTCCAAGCCCACAGAGGTTGTTGGTAGAACCCAGTTCCTTCCAATTGTAGGACGGAAGTCCTGTTTCCTGGCTGACTGTCAGCTGGGGGCTATCCTCAGCTCTTGGAGGCCTCTTTCTCATCCTCCCACATGGGGCCCCACCTCTCAGAACAAGCAAGAGCACACCAAGTCCTTCTCACGCTGGGGAGCTCTCTGCTTTCCTTTTCCGTCACATCTCTTTCCAGCTCCACAAAAGAAAGTTCTGTGTTTTTAAGGATTTATGTTAGATTGGCCTCACCTGAAAAAATTTGAAACAATTCTCTATTTTTAAGTCTGTAACTTTCATTAAATCTTCAAAGTCTCCTTTGCCATGTAAAGTAACGTATTCACAGGTTCCAAGTGATTTAGGCATGAACATCTTCTGTGGACCATTATTCAGCCTATCACACACTATCTCTCATCCTCAGTTAGAAGGCTCCATACAATTCCATTTGGAGTTTCTCAAAGAGTCTAAACTCCCAAAAAGCTTCTGTGAATTCCTGCCATTCTCCTCATCAAACCCAATCAAACTAGGTAATGAAACCATTAGCCAGTTCTCAAAGTGATGAGGCTTTCACTTGTTTCGCTGTGTTCCTGTGAGCAGTCCCACCAGCTCCCAGAGACTCATCTGCCTCACTGCTTCATGAGGCATTTTAACATGTCTGCCCCCTACCCTCCTCCTTCTCCAGCCTTCAAGCCAGCTCTTTTGACACTTGTTTTTAATAAAGAGGCTAGAAAAAGAACATACATCTTGAATTTGCCTAAGTGACTATTATTTTCACAAAAATAAACACATTGTAGGTCATGACTTTCTATGGGACATTTTATTACAAACACCGAATCCTGTTATTCAAGTCCCCTCTAGCAGGAAAAGAGATAATAAACCTGAAGTTTAAATGATCTTGGATTGTTTCTCCGCTGTGTTTAGTCAGAAAAGTTACCAAGTATCTCAAGAAATGTTCTCCATTTAGCAAGGCCAAATGTAATTTAATATAGAGTGATGAGATCTAAATGGCCCAAATCTAGGCAAACAATTTAACATCAAAACAGTTTATCATATTTTATGAGATGCTTATCAAGTATAAATCACATGATTTTAGGTAATTATTACTGTGTGTGTGAATCAATCTGTAAATGGAGTTCAATTTAGATAAGACGAGGAACCACTCAGATGACCTCCCACAATAATTCCCACCAGCTCACTTTCATGCTTTTTAATTTAGCTGGAATGACTGACTAGCTACTAATGAATAGAATATAGCACACATATGGGGATTTCCAATAATTAGGTTATAAAAGACCACAGCTTCTTTGGCAGTCCCCAACCATTTTGGCACCAGGGACTGGCTTTGTGGAGGACAATTTTTCCACACACTGGGATGGGGGAATGGTTTCGGATGATTCAAGTGATTACATTTATTGTGCATTCTATTTCTATTATTATTACATCAGCTCCATCTCAGATCATCAGGCATGAGATCCCAGAGATTGATGCTCTCTCTTTTTTTCTCTTGAACAGCTTCTCCTGTAGGAAGCAGTTGCTATTTCATGAATCATGTCTGTCAAGAGGTCTATGTGAGTGACTCTGGAATAAAATCCTCTCTCAACTGAACTTAGAAATGACTCCAGACTTGGCCAGCTGCTGACTGCGACCACATGAGAGGCCTTGGAGCAACCACCTATGTACACCATGTTAAGGATGATAAGTTTCCTCCATGAAACTACGAGATGTTTTTATTTCAAGCTGCCAAGTTTTGGATAGTATTTTACACATCAGATAACTAATATGACAGATACACTTACAGCTCAAATCAGTTCTCAAAACCAGTACTTTATTGAGAGTTCCTAATAGACTTTGTATCCAAAGCACTCAAAACAGTTTGAATACATGAAAAAAGTAATGACCATATTTTTTTAGTTTAAAAAGATAAGATACACATCTGGAACTGATGAGTCAGTCTCTATACTAAAGCAGTACTTGCTTGACCTATTCATCCCTGATATTATAGTTTACTTTCATGAACTGCAGGATCTACTTAAGTTTCTTAGAATCTGCTACAATAAATGAACAGAGGTGATTTAGAAGACCTAGAATTTGCCTTACCCCACTCCGTATATAGTTGTCTATACTGCTTAATGCTACTACAGTTAGTAAGCCCAGTCCGTTGTANGTGCTGCAATTCATGAGGTCACAGAGTCTGACATGACTGACTGACTGAACTGAACTGAACAGAACTGAATGCAGCACTTGCATAGCATCATCTTTTAGGATCTGAAATAGGTCAACTGGAATTCCATCACGTCCACTACCTTTATTCATAGTGATGCTTTCTAAGACCCACTTGACTTTGCATTCCAGGATGTCTGACTCTAGGTGAGTGATTACTTCATTGTGATTATCTGGGTCATAAAATCTTTTTTTGTAAAGTTTTCCTATGTATTCTTGCCACTCTTCTTAATATTTTCTGTTTCTGTTAGGTCTTACCATTTCTGCTGTTTATTATGCCCATCGTTGCATGAAAAGCTCCCTTCAGTTCAGTTCAGTCACTCAGTTGTGTCCAACTCTTTGCGACCCCATGAACTGCAGCATGCCAGACCTCCCTGTCCATCATCACCAACTCCTGGAGTTCACTCAGACTCACACCCATCGAGTCAGTGATGCCATCCAGACATCTCATCCTCTGTCGTCCCCTTCTCCTCCTGCTCCCAATCCCTCCCAGCATCAGAGTCTTTTCCAATGAGTCAGCTCTTCGCATGAGGTGGCCAAAGTACTGGAGCTTCAGCTTCAGCATCATTCCTTCCAAAGAAATCCCATTCTGTTGTTTTACTCTATTTCTTTGCACTGTTCACTGTGGAAGGCTTTCTTATCTCTCCTTGCTATTCTTTGAAACTATGCATTCAAATGGGTGTATCTTTCCTTTTTTCCTTTGCCTTTAGCCTTTTCTTTTCTCAGCTATTAAGTTTCAATGGTAACGAATCCATCTGCAATGCAGGAGACCTGAGTTCAATCCCTGGGCTGGGTAGACACCCTGGAAAAGAAAATGGCAACCCACTCCAGTATTCTTACCTGGAGAATCCCACAGACAAAGGAGCCTGACAGACTACAGTCCATGGGTGGCAAAGAGTCAGACACAACTGAGAGACTAACACTTTCTCAAGAGAAAGCAAGTCAAAGAAACAGTTTCCAACATGGAGTCAGAATTGGCTTTTTCTCTGAACAAACCCAACACACAACTTGAAATAAATCCATCCAATCCGCAGCCAAAAGCCAAGCTGCCTAGCTGAATAAAGTCTAGATGAGTGAACTCCAGCTGACCCACAGATTCTTGAGGTGGTAGTTGCCTGCAAATCAAGAAGAGACACCTCCGGATTAAGCCTACACTTTGATTTTATACTTCTCATTTCCAGAGCTGTAAGAAATAAATGTCTGCTATTTAAGCACTCAAAAATAAAAAAAAAGAAGAAAAGAAAGAAAAAACACTATAAGTCACCACTTTTTAAAAATTGGTTTGTTATGCAGCATTATTATGGCAGTATCTGATCAACAGAGAGTGGTTTTGACACAATATATGGGCCTCCAACAGTTGGCCAGCAACTATTCATCTCTGCCTTTAGTACAAATGATAAAAACATAAGTTTCCCAAAGCTCTGGACAGAAGCAATACATTTTAACTCAGAAAGATCACAGGAACAAAATTAGGGAAAAGTCAAACTAAAAATTACTTGAGTGACAATGAAATGCAGTGGGGGCCAGAAGACCAGGAGTACCCAGCCTGGGACAACTAGTAAAAATCTTGTAATTTTAGCAACTCAGTATACTTTTTTTTTTTTCTTGAAGACCATTCCTTAGCTTATTCACTTGTAAAATGAGGTTAAGCCTTGTCTTCTATCTCACACTTTTTACACAAATAAATTCTAAATGGGCTATGCTAAATCTAAAATCATAAAATCACACGACTTCTAGATGAAAACATAGGAAAATTTCTTTGTGACTTTTGGTTATACCAACATCTTAAAAATAAGATAAAAGCACAATCTATTAAAAATTTAATAAATTAAGCTTTACCAAAAAATGTTTGCTCCACAAAAGGTAATATTAAGAGAATGAAAAGACAGGTCACATACCAGGAAAAAATAATTTGCAAATCACATCTCTGACAAAGTTCTTAAATCCAGAATACTCAAAGAATGCTCAAGTTCAACAAGAAAACAAACAACCCAATAAGATAGCAGGCAAAAGATCCACACAGGTATCAGAATGGCCAAATATACACTTGAGAAGATGCTCAGCATCATTAATCATTAGAAAAGGCAAATTAAATGTAAATTAAAACCACAATGAGACATCACACGTATTAGAATGACTAAAAAATCACTTGACAATAACAAGTGATAATGAGGATAAGGAGCAACTGGAACTCTCATGCACCCCCTCAAGGAATGAAAAATGATACAGCCACTTGGGACAACAGTAGCTTATTATAAAGTTAAGCATATACTTAGTACTCAATCAGCCAGCCCATTTCATAAAACCTTATCTTCATATGATATCTGTTCACAAATTTTTACAGCTGTTTCATTAAAATCATCAAAAATTGGAAACTCCCAGATGTTCTTCAATCAGATGTACTTATAGTACATCCATAAAACAAAACACTATTCAGTAACAAAAAGGAGCAAATTACTGATTTAGTAAATTAATGGGAAAACCTCAAATGTGTTTTGCAAAGTAGAAGAAACCAGTTATCCTGTGGGAACTGGTTTGCATATCTTGTGATTTTATTTATGTGACATTCTGGGAAAGGCAAAACTACAGGGACACAGAAAAGATCATTGGCTGCCAGGGTTTAGAGGATAGCCAAAATGTTAACTATAAAGAGGTGGCAAAGGTAATTTTTGAAATGATGAAATTGTTCTATTCCACAACTATGGTGGTGGATACATGATTATATACAACTGTCAAAATCCATGAAACTGTATACCACAAAGAGATAATTGTATTACATATCAATTAACAGTTAAAAAAGAATTTAAAAATTAAATAATTTTTAAAGTTATATTAAGTTAGATGACCTTTGATATCACTTTCAAATATACATGTTAATGACATATGCACACTATTTTCTTTAACTTTTCTCTTTTGTAAGCTGATACTTTTGCTATAAGAGAAAAGAATCATTTCAAACGACTATGTCTTCTTTGGACAGCCATAATGAAACATCTTCTGCAATACTTTGGAACACTGCTTCAAGTCTTACACTTTCTCTCTTTTTTTTAAATTTAATTTTATTTATTTATTTTTATTTTTACTTTACAATACTGTATTGGTGAAAGAGCAGGCTACAGAACAATCTGCCAACCCATGTTTAGGACAGTGTTTGCATTGAGCACATGTGAATTTCAGTTAAAGAATGGCCCTGAATTGAGCATGTGACAAAGAACTTGTGTAGCTAGTGGCAGTCTGTTTGTCTTAAGAGTTCTAGTGTCTTCTCAAGGACTGCCTCTTTTAATTTAAGGTAAACTGGTAAAGCCTATTTCTTGCCAAGAGCATGGGCCTTTAGATGAGACATTAAGACCTAAAGCAAAGGCTTTGTTTTTGCCTCCTGATCTACACTCCTCTGGCAGCCAGCTTCAAAGATGGCCCTGATGATTCCTGACTCCTGGTATTCTTAGAAGAGTTCACTGAGGTGAAAGAGCTTGGCAAGGCCAAAAACCAGAACCTCTTGTTTAAGTATGAGCATGTGGGTATATATTATTGTATTAGTCATGTATTGTTGCATAATAAATTTCCCCCATGAAAAATTATTATCTTGCTATTTTTGTGATTCAGTAATCTGGAAACCACTTAAATGGGTGATACTGGTGATATCAGAACTGCAACTTCTTGAGAAAGCTTAAGCCATGTCTTCAGTTCAAAGTCTAAAAAGGAAAACAAGTTCCTGATCTGTCTTTTAGAATTGATGATGGTAGGAATCAAGGGTCACTTGATAAACCAGTTAAGGCAGAATAGTGAATTCAGTCTTGCTACTGCCTTAACTGCAAAACACAGTCCAGCTTTAGAAATAAAGTCTCAGGGCATCTTGCAATATGAATGTTTTCAGAGAACTGATCTTTATCATATTCCTACACAGGAATCAGGTTTTAACAGAGTTTAAGAGGTTCCTCCAAAGAAATTAGAAATGAATCAGCACTTGTGACACAAAAAGCATTCAAGACTCTGCCTCCGAGATTTTGAGACTCTACTCAACTTCCTACCTCAGGACAAAACCAGCTGGATGAATAATTGATCATGGGCCTCCGCATGTAGAACATGCAGAACCAGGAACACATGTAGATTCCCTGCAGTCATTAGCCTCTTGATTTCCCAGAACATTTGGTAGAACTAGAGACCCATAAATGGTAAAGGGTGAGTCTGGGCTTCTAACCAATTTTCTGCTTCTCTGGCCACTGTTTTCCATCTGACTCTTTAAGCACTTACTTGCCTGTTGATATCAGAAATATCCACCAGGACACTACCAGCCTGTGCTTGAGGTGCCTGTCTCCTTGAGGTGCCTATCCCCTCATTTGGAGACAACAAGAGCGTATTCTTATGATCCAGATCAAGGCAACCACATTGAAAGAGACTTCTAGCCTGAAAATCATTGAACTTCAGCTCCACTCCAGCCTTTTCCTTTAGCTGACAAGTTACTTGACTTCTGTGGGCTTCAACACAGTCACTGGGCTTCAACATAGTCTTTCTGAAGACTTTGAACTAAATCACGCTTTTTACATTTATGGACTTGGGGAGGTAGTAGNGAAAGAGACCTCTAGCCTAAAAATCATTGAACTTCAGCTCCACTCCAGCCTTTTCCTTTAGCTGACAAGTTACTTGACTTCTGTGGGCTTCAACACAGTCACTGGGCTTCAACATAGTCTTTCTGAAGACTTTGAACTAAATCACGCTTTTTACATTTATGGACTTGGGGAGGTAGTAGTGATGGGAGAGAAACTGCAAACACCTGGAAATGTTGTAGAACTTTAACTTGCTCTTTTTTGCTGAGACACTTTCATCAGATTTGTTTTTAATTGGAGGCAAATAGCTTTACAATGTGTTGGTTTCTGCCATACAACAACACTCATCAGTCATAATTATACATGGTTTGTGACTTAAAATTGAAAACCACTGGACTAAATACTTTTATTCTATAAACATAAATTTAACATGCTCAAGGCATTGAGTCAAGCAAGGTGGAAAATACAAAATGAGTGGGACAAGTAACCAAATCATCAAAATCAAATGTACAACACAACAGTGCCACAGAGAAGAAAGACTGTCATTAAGTATTTAAAGAAGTGAGATTACAGCTGTCTGGAGGCAGAAAAGTGGGAATGAGAGAAAATAATTCAGGTTTGTGCATGTTAAGGGAGAAAAGCATTTCAAGTTGAGGGCATAACAAAAGCTAAACACAGCAGCCAAGAGGGGAAAAAAATCTGTGGTATGTGAGGCAGCAGCAGGCAATCAGATACACTTGGCTAGATCAGTTCCAAAATCATAGGATGAGAGGAGTAAAGCAGAAAGCCAAACAATGACAGAATCTAAAAAATAAAATGATACTTGCACATGAATATGAAAATGAGATCCTGACTAAAACTTATACTAAGCCTACTGCAGTACTTGGCTTTCCCAATGGTTTCTGATTTTATGGGAATACGGGCTTAGCTTCTACTAATGGAGAACATCTCATACCTAAACATATCACACCTTAATATGTATCCTCCTTTGTACAAAAATGCAAATCATGATACTAACTAGATCATGGAAGGATACTTGTTTGCAATATGAAAGCTGAAAAAAGAAGGCAGAGCATTGTTTCCTTTGACTCCAATTGGAAATGTGTACAATTTGGAATTTTTGTCCCTTTGCACATGGTGGTGAATGACTGAAACATTGCCCCATGTATTAGTTTGGGATTACAGATCAATTTAATGAGTAGGTGAATTTACAAATGTGAAATACATGAATAATGAGGACTGACTGTGATTATTATGTGTGTATGTGTATATATATTTTTTACATATATACCTTTCTTTCAATTTAACAGTTACTAAATAAAAATAGTTGTGTATTATAAATGATTGTTATTCGATTTCCTTATAAATACCTTCATTACCATAGTGACACTGTCGTATTATCCACCAACCTCCCAGTCACAGAAATATTTTGCAAGAAGACAGAAACAGGTCCATCTCTCAGGGACAGACTCTTTGTTAACCAGCTCAAGACAGATGAGTAAATTCGATATATTCCTTTATGAACAAACTACTCAGGAGACAAAGCATTATAATCCTCTAGCCAACAAACTATTTTCCTATTAGTCATTCTAAATGGGAGACCAAGGAATACTGTGAAAGTGGTTTGGTAAGGATGGAACTAGAGAATGCTAGTTATTTAACTGTTTACATCTATCAAGCCAAAGAAGCCAGGCCTTAAGTGTGATGAAAAATTAATTACTGAAGACTCTTGAGATTCCCTTGGACAGTAAGGAGATCCAACCAGTCCATCTTAAAGGAAATATATTCCCGAATATTCATTGGAAGGACTGATGCTGAAGCTGAAACTCCAATACTTTGTCCACCTGATGCGAAGAATTAACTCTTAATTCTCAGGAAAAGACCCTGATGCTGAGAAAGACTGGAGGCGGGAGGAGAAGGGGACAACAGAGGATGAGATGGCTGGATGGCATCACTGACTTGATGGACATGAGTTTGAGAAAACTCCAGGAGCTGCTGATGGACAGGGAAGCCTGGTGTGCTGCAGTCCATGGGGTTGCAAAGAGTTGGACATGACTGAGCAACTGAACTGAGCTGAACTGAAATTAATGTCAAGGAAGATGCTTTGGGTAATGTTACCCAAGCACCTGCTTGGCTATGGTAGCCTGGATTTTTTATTTAGCATAGAGTGAATAGTATTTTTCCAGTACTGTCTTAAGAAGGTTTGTTTTCAATTGGCACCCACATCTCCAGTTTTATAAACTGAACTTTTTCCTAGAGAACATCCACAGAGAAAAATAAAATCATTTTCCTGCTTTACTCAAGGGAGAAAATATTGCAACCCACATGGAGAAAAGGATAACTAAGTTCAGGCAGAGATGAACAGACAGAACTGGAGGCAAGATACTGGATTTAGGTACTGATTATTGTCCATTAGCTCAAGACTTCTACTTGGAGAGAGGTACCACTCAGAGTGAGTCTCCATTACTTGTCCCTCTCACCTAGATCCACGAGTCTTATCTTGAAAGCATACCTCGATATATGCACATTTCTTTCTACCCTTTACCCTTGGTACTCCAGCCACACTGAATTCCTTTATTCTTTGGATGATACAAGCCCTTTCCTTCTCATCATCCCCTCTACTTGAAAAGAGTATCTTTTAACTCGTCAACAGATGACTGATCAGCCTTCCTCAGGCCCCAGCTTAAATTTCTCCTCCTCAGTGAGATGTCTCTTGTTTATGTCCACCCAATCCTAGATGGCCTTTGCTAGGTCCTCTCTCTTCACTTTCTTCCTCTACTTATACAGGCTATGGTGGTCTTGCTTATTTCCCTGTTCACACATTTGTGATCTAGCTCCATCCTCTGGCATCATGAAAATTGGATACGTATTCCCTCATTCTCCACTGTGATTCCAACACATAAAAGTGTTTGCTTCAAATTAAATACTTGATGTTTGTTGAATATATAAATATAAATCTACCTAAGCCGCTTATTTTCCTAATCATACAAAATAAATCAGTGAAATCCTAGTTTTATAATTACAAGATTGCAAACTGTTGGATGTTTTCTGTGGCTTTACAAATTAAGGCCAGGAAAGTTCAGGACATAATCCTAAGCATGACAATAAGTTTGGGAAGTAGGTTGCTGAAAGCCAGCTCTTCAAAGTTATTTTTCTTGCTGACAAATTTTTAACAAGTGTAAGATCTTATGTGAATTCTAAACCTAGGTACAATAAAAATAAGTTTAAAATAACTTGATATAATGAACTTTTTGTAAGTAAACTAAATCTTAGAAAAAGACTATGTTTCAGTGGAAGTTGAGTTTTAGTGCTAATAGTTTTTGAGGTTTTTTAATCTACTGAAGTCTTGTACTTACTGCCTACTTCCTGTAATGCTCCTTATTGCCATATTACATTATTATAAAGTTAAATTAATAAAAGGACATTCTAAGTTTGCTTCTGTGGCTTATCTATCTTTGGATGAAGATCAGATACCCCATGACCCACAATTAGGTTATCATTCATACTGAAAATGACATCATTTAAAAGACCCTCTCTTTATCCTAGATGAAAGGACCTTGATCAGGTACTCTTCACTATGGCATGATCAATAAAACTGAAGGAAATTGATTCTTGTTTTGTTTTGTTCTTAATATAAATTTATTTATTTTAATTGGAGGCTAATTACTTTACAATATTGTAGTGGTTTTGCCATACATTAACATGGGTCCACCACAGTGTACATGTGCTCCGCATCCTGAACCCCCTGCCACCTCCCTCCCCATCCCATCCCTCTGAGTCATTCCAGTGCACCAGCCCCAAGCACCCTGTCTCATGCATTGAACCTGGACTGGAGATCTGTTTCACATATGGTAATATGGAAATTGATTCTTGAATTCACATTTCACACTTAACAAGGGCCTCTACTCTGACCCCAAGCAATACCCACACCAGAATAAGAAAACAGCATTTATAGACAACTGATCCCGGAATTCAGACCAAGACTTTAAGAATCATTCTACTAAATCAATAGAATTATTTAACAAAAGCTTACCTCCCTATCAGAATAGAAAGCTTTGGTTTACTCCTAACCATCCTTTTGCTCACAATGTTTGGGATGAGAAGAAAATTGTCCAGGGAAGTAGTTACAAAGTACAACTACTCAGGCACCTCTGCTCGCTTTAAGTCTACTGATAAAAGCACAAGTACAAGGTTTGTGTGACAGTTCAGTATGTCTGATAAATTGTATAGCCTATGAAATGTTCCCCATTAGCATACCACATAGAGCTTATTCACTATGTCTGATTAGTTTTCCCCAAAAGTGGGTAACTAAGCATACACACACACACACACACACACACATACACACCAAGGGACATGAACCCTTGGTGACCACACTGACATTAAAGGGCATCATCAGTGCTTTCTTTTGAAAGACTGGCAAATAAAACAGGAACTGATAGAAGAAATTTTCACATTTTGAGGTATGAGGAAATCATTCTGGATTATACACCATCTGACTTAAACTTTATGATAACCAAAATGACCTGTTCTGTGGCTTGTCAAAAAAGCATTGCACGTATGCTTTAATCATTAAGAAAAAGAATGCATTTAAAAAATCAAAACAGAGTAACTGATTCAGGCATCCAAAATAGAGCTAGGTGGCCATTGTGGACACAGCTGCAGACATTTCTGTATTGCTAAGAACTTGAGTTTTCTGAACTGTATCAGACTCAAGCACACACTCAGCCATTAAAAAAAAAAAGCTTCTAGCAGTTGTCAGATCTCACCTTATGGTCCTAAGGTCTCCTTGTCTAACAATCAAAATTTTTCTAACTTTAAGAGTAATAACAAATGAGATAGTTCAAGCCGTTCCCTCCCGACAGAAAGCACTGTAATCTTTTGGCCAGAATAGTACTAGATAATAAAACTGCTTTTTACTAAATTTCAGCAGAAAAAGGAGACATATATGCTGTGACCAATCGCCCCATTATGTATATATTAATACCACATTAGAGGTTAAAATCTACTTAGACAGAACGAGGCAGCTGGTTACCTGACCACAACTCTCCCAAGAAGTGCCAGATACAGGCTTGTTTTCAGGACTTTCTCCTGAATTCCCCAGAGAATAAGATCTTTTTTCCAAGGTTTATTAAAGTACAGGTTATCATTGTCCTTCCTACTTCTAACTGGGCACCTGACTACAGAATCTCCTTTTAGCTGTTGCACCAAAATAGTGTACCAAGGGACTGAGATCTAATCATGCGAAACTCAAATCCCAAACCTGGAATTTAGGAATACTTGTGACATGATGTACAGAATTTCCATGAAGCAAACTGAGACAGAACTATGCCATGTTTCAGCGGGAAGTAGCCAGAGTGGTCATTACCTCTTTCCCCCAAAGATCTAAGGACAATTAACACATGATTGGGAAATGAAGCTGAGTGCCCCTAAAACTGAGTTCCCCTGCTGAGTTTATGATTAACTCCTCTATCCAAGACTTTATTCCCTTTCTTGTCACCTCTGATCTTAATCCCATGCTAACTGAACACTACTCAACCAGAGTCAGATGACTAAAATCACTGTTGTCAATAACATCATTAAAGGAAAAATTCAGGTGGTTTCTCCAGGGCAAGAACTCACAGACCCCCACGGACCACCATAAATCATCGACATCCTGACTTCTGAAACTACAGTTAAGAAACGTCACATGATGGTGATTAATCCCTGACTCTTTGTTCATCCCCTTTTGACAACCTAATGGTTGTCTCCCTTGCTTGGTAACCTGCAATAAACCCTTACTTTGCTGTCAAGAGTTTGGCTCTCCATGCCAGGGGCACACAACATCTTTTGCCTGGTTATTTGTAATCATACGTTAGAATATTCAATGTTCCATGTCAAAAAGCCTCAAAGGAGATTTTTATAGGTATCCATAAATCCTCTCAAAATCATGATAATTTAGGTTGAACCACGTGACATAGGACTTCTGAAGGTAAAATCAGTCAAATATTGCAATTTCATATCATACACTTTAATAGAATTTGAGAGGTGGATGGGATCTTAAAAGTTAAATGGTGCAACAAAACTCCTACTGAAAGCTAAAGCTTATCAGAGAAAAACAGTTTGTGAGAGTCACTAGTTAGTTTGTGGCTAGACTTTGCTCTGAGAACCAGATCTGATGTTTGTCTCACTGCATTCTGCTCATGGGTCATGCCTTGAATTCCTAACAACTTTTTAAAAGTAAAATAGTTTTTAAAACAAATGTTGTATTTCGGACAAGCTAGGCTACTGATTTATTCAATATGTTTAGCTTGGAGATGGTTGGATGACAATTCACCTATTTATGCTTCAGTTCTCAATTAATAGGATATTATTTCACAATAAAGTGAGATTGTCATGTTGCTCCAGCTGGGGCTCAGAGGCCCCTTGGGAAATTTATTTTGGAACAGCTAATCTTTGCAGTAGACTCATCATTCTTTAGCTAAGATTCACTGTACCCAGGCACATAAGTAGTTTCTGCTAATTGGCTAACGATACAGACACACACGTGACTCACTTCAAAGTCATTCATAATACTTTTTTCAGTAGTGATGTCTGTAGTAGTGATGTCTGGGCATTTAAACAATGGCACCTCAAACTGATACTTTTTCAGTAATTTCTTTTATAAAGTCCTTTCAACAGGTTGGAAATCACCACATAATTCATAAAGACAGTCCCTTTTGCCAATGTTAATGGGAATCTGGTTGTGCCTATGAACTAAACTTATATTGGACTCTGGGCCTGAGTCACACCACAGATCATCAGACACCCACACCAGTATTCTCTGCAACAGCCGTGTGTTCTTGTGGCTTCACGCAAGAATGGAAGATTGCAATTGCTACAAAGAAAATAAAACCCTCAGTAACCTCCCATGCTATTTGACTACATGTTTATAATAGCATATTAGAAAGAAAATCCCCCTGCTTATGTCTATTACTATACCTGCTGACCTACAGCTCTCTAATGCTCAGTGTTTTAACTACCTAACGTTTAATACCTGTCATTCTTTATGATACTTAACTTCATGTAAAACCCTTGTTAGGAACAGTTTGAGATGGCAGAAAATATGTCTTAGGGTAACAATAAACAAGCGTTCCCAATAGATAGCCTTGGACCATCAATACTGCAGCAAGTCATAACATTCACAGCAAAAATAGTTTATAATAATTATAAAGTCCAAAAGAAACTTTCCCCCAAATCTGGAGGCAGACATTAAATGTGCTTCATGTCCAACAGTAATGTTATTGTTAGTAGTTCTAAGGTATGTCAGTAGTTCTAAAGCATGTGTGTGGTTAATAATTAAAAGTGAATTTAAGGAAGTGGATTATACATCACCTTTCAGAGCTACTGTCTCTACCAAGCAACCAAGATATCTTTGCTATTGGTGCTGTGGTTCAGTCGCTAAGCTGTATCCAATTCTTTGTAACCCCATGGAATATAGCATACTAGGCTTCCCTGTCCTCCACTATCTCCCAGAGTTTTCTCAAACTCATGTTCATTGAACTGGTGATGCCATCCAATCATCTCATCCTCTGTTGCCCACTTCTCCTCCTGCCCTCAATCAGATAACTTTACCCAGTAAAAGTGATTTGCAAAACAGAAATATCTGTTTTTCTCTGTTCTTTTTTTTTTCTTTCATTTCTTCTTGATCTATATATCATATGCTTTATTTGCATTTGATGGATTGGCAGAATCTGAAATATAAGTTGCTGACACTGCAATTCCATTCAGTCTTCCTACTTTGTAAATTCAAGGACTCAGATGAAAGAATGGTGATGGAGTTAGAGCGAAACTGCAGTAATCTGCTCATTAATGTGTCTGAATTGCCTCTCTTCCCTGTTTCATTTCCTCAGATACTTACAAGTGCTTCTTAGGACTACCCCGCAAATAAACTATGTATATTCTAATCCTTTTGTCAGGCTCCACTTCAGGATAAATCCAAATGAAGACACGTTATGTATTAGATATGACATTTTCTCAATTATATGTGTTGTAAATATTTTCTGCAATTCTCTATCTTGATTTTTCAATTTAATATCTCCTGATTTACAGCTGTTTCTAATGTAGGCAAATATATCAATCTTATCCATTAAGGACAGTGCTTTGTATCTTACTTAAGTATTTTCCAACACAAATTCATGAAAATAGTATCTTATATTCTAGAATTTTGGTTTACTTTTCACGTTGAGATTTAAGTTTATCCATCTGTAATTTATTTTTGTATATAGTACAGGGCTTTCCAGGTGGCACAGTGGTAAAGAATCTGCCTGCCAATGCAAGAGTCATAAGTCTGATCCCTGAGTCAGGAAGGTTCTCTGGTGGAGAACATGGCAACCCACTCCAATATTGTTGCCTGGAAAATTCCATGGACAGAGGAGTCTGGCGGGCTACAGTCTATGGGGTCACAAAAGAGTCAGACATGACTGAGCATACACGCACACATGCACATGGTATGAGGTAAGAAACAGACTGATCTGCATTTTTTCCCTTATGCATATCCAATTTTCTCAGTATCACTTGTTAAGACTGATCCTTTATGCCTTTGCCATAAGTCAAATGTCCTTGTACACTGGTCTGTTTCTAAGCTGTCTACTCTACTTCACTGGCTTACTTGTCTCTATTTGCAAGATTATTGTTTCCCCTTACTCCTTTGATGCAGCAATATTTGGAATCTCAACCCAATGTAAATAAACTCACCAGGGTTTACTCCCACTTGGCAAACCTATACCCCAATTTATCTCTTATTAACCTCACTGTCAAAAATGCTATTGAGGCTTATTATGTCTGCCCATCACAAAATCAAGAATCATCCATAGAAGAAAAATATCCTAATGTGCAAATCCTTTATTCTTCCTGGCCTGGTGGTTCTCATATCTTATTAACATTTCAGTTACTTTAAACAAACTTTTAAAGATATTTTGACCAGATTCTCCCACTGTCCTCAGTAGACAGACTGTTGCAAATTACCTAGTATACCATTAGCAGAATCAGAAATAGTTTTTATATTTGGACTTATGTTTAAATGTTTATTGCACATTCTCTCCCCTTTACACAGGGGAGTATCACATTTTATGTGATATTTTTAATGTATCAATATATTTTACAAAAATCAGTACTTCTACTTTTCTTTCTACATCCCCTACTCCCCTTCTATCTTGCAGCAAACATGTTTTTATCAATGTGCTTTTTTATATCCTTGATGATTGATATTGTACACAACCACTGTAGATTTTTGATAAGTGGTACTTGATTTATCAAAAATTAAAATGCTCAGTTCTTAATGGATTTTTTTTACCCAATGCATGGATTTCATCATTACATTTATAAATCTGGCAATTTTAACAATTTTTGAAGAAGGCTATTGCCATTGCTGGCCTGAAACTCAGCATTCAAAAAATTAAGATCATGGCATCTGGTCCCATCACTTCATGGCAAATAGGTGGGAAACAAATGGAAACAGTGACAGACTTTATTTTCTTGGGCTCCAAAATCACTGCAGATGGTGACTGCAGCCATAAAATTAAAAGACGCTTGCTCCTTGGAAGAAAAGTATGACCAACCTAGACAGCATATTAAAAAAACAGAGGTGTTACTTTGCCAACACAGGTCCATCTAGTCAATATATGGTTTTTCCAGAAGTCATGTATGGATGTGAGAGTTGGACCATAAAGAAAGCTGAGTGCCAAAGAATTGATGCTTTTAAACTGTGGTGTTGGAGAAGACTCTTGAGAGTCCCTTGGACTGCAAGGAGATTCAAACAGTCAATCCTAAAGGAGAGCAGTCCTAAATATTCATTGGAAGGACTGATCCTGAAGCTGAAGCTCCAATACTTTGGCCACCTGATGCGAAGAACTGACTCATTGGAAAAGACCCTAATGCTGTGAAAGATTGAAGGCAGGAAGAGAAGGGGAGGACAGAGGATGAGATGGTTGGAGGGCATCACCGATACGTTGGACTTGAATTTGATCAGGTTCCGGGAGTTGGTGATAAGACAGGGAGGCCTGGTGTGCTGTAGTCCCTGGGGTCACAAAGAGGCGGACACGACTGAGTGACTGAACTGAACTACTGCCATTTGACAAATTAAATTCCCCTTAACAGTTTTAAATTAACTTAATATATTCAATTATATTTTCAAGGACTATCAATGAAAAGTCATCAAACAATACCTTTCCAATTTAATTATCTTAAAATATAAATATGACCTGAAATAACTAATGAACAGAATATTTTCAAACTTGCTTAAAAATATCAATAAAATGACTCAATTTATTTCATTATCTCCATCTTTAATGTTAAACCTTCCCAGGACTGGGACTTCCCTGATAGTCCAGTGACAAATAATCCACATTCCAATGCAGGGGACATGGGTTCAATTCCTATCCAGGGAGCTAAGATCTCACATGCCAAAGGACAACTGAGCCCACAGCACCACAACAGTGAGCCTGCTCTGCAATGAGGACCGAGTGCAGTCAAAATAAAATTTAAAAAACTAAAAAACTTCCCAGGATTAAATTCATTAGCCACTTTAAAAAGTGATCTTGAGCAATTTGGCCTTAAATTCTTACATTAATGTAGCGAAAATTTCTTACCTGACTAAATGTTTTTCACAAAAAGAGATGTCGGGGCCTTAAATATAGAGCACATACATGCTCGTTGATTTTTCTCAAGACTATGAGGCGCAAACAAGCCTTACTCTATAGACGCTACATCAACAGAGGTTCTTAGACCATGGCCTCCAGATAGGGTTGTCTTCAGCCCAATTACCATAGGTTCAATTTACAACTTGATTAATTCAGGTTTTATTTCTGTCTCTAATCTTCCTCTCAGGTATTCCTCAATGAATTCAGCTAATCTATTTTTTTCTAATATTATATTGAATTATTTTCAAATTATATCCATACAGTAACATGTTGTGTATAGTTTTCCAATTTAATTCTCCAAATCTTTCATGAAATTATTGGACTACCCATTTGTTTGACTAAGTTACAGAAAGGACAAGTTATAGTTCTACTCTTGTATTGCCTGTGGATAATATCTACATTCTACTCTGTCACCATATTTAAATCATCCATATTTGTTTCATAGGACTTTAAATATTGGAAATCAATGGCATTCCCATTATCATGACTGTGTAAATATTTACTACAGAGCCCAGGAAAAGTTATCCTTTAGGATAACCTTTTATCCTCCTTGTGTTAAATGTCACAATCTTTGTGCCATGTAAAGATATTCCTAACATACTAGGAAGCCAGGGCTCTTTCCTTAAACTGCATTAGATCTGTAAAACCATATGATCATTTTCTTGAACTCTGAACCATTTATTTCTCATGGAGTGCCAGGGTCCAGCCCCGGCAGGTCCAGGGAATTCGAAGCGGGGACGCCGTCGGAGAGGAAAAAACTTATTTATTCAGAAATATAAGATTAGATTAGGGAATAATAGTATAGTGGGAAAATTAAGATGGAGAAAAGAGGCNAACGCTGGCTCCCGGCATCGGAGCTTTTGATTTTCACCTAGAAACTAATCAGCTTTTTCTCCCCTTTGTGAGGACATGAAGCAGAATGCTGTCCAGCTCTTTAGTTCATTTTTCTATTGCTGGGATCCATTTCATTCCTCTTGTTGAGGACATTCTTCTTGGAGTTAATTGACTTCCTGTTCTAATTTAGAAGAATTCCTTTCTTTTTTACTAGTTTTATTTTGAGAAAAATGCATAAAAGTATAAATCATATTAACAAAAATAAATACTGTACACTCAGAATTAATAACTGCCTGTCACATTTGGCTTATCATTATTTTAATAAGTAGATTAAAGCATTCTAGATAAAGATAAAACCTCATTTATTTTCATTTCCTTGTCTCCTTCTTCTATCTGTCCTCACATACCTACAACCACTCTCATGAATTCAGTGTCTGTATTTTTCCAGGGTTCATAAATCCCATGGATGGAGGAGCCTGGTGGGCTGCAGTCCATGGGGTCGTGAAGAGTCAGACACGACCAAAGCGACTTAGCAGCAGCAGCAGCATATTTCTCACACAGAGGCAAAAGCATCAACAATATAGAATACTGTCTGAAAGTTATGTGTATCTATATATAATGAAGGGTTAAAGGTTCCAGTTTTGAATTTTGTGTTTTCCACAATCTGTTGCAGACCATGTCTGATGCCATGGTCAGGCGGCTGATATGCAGCTTAAGCCACAAACAATTCATTAGTGAGTTCAACCACACTAAACTTCTCTATAACTTTGAGGTTCAATGAGGCAAATCCACTGAATGCATCCTTACATGTTGTGGTAATATTGAACAGCCATAAATTTGTTTAAGTATTTCTGATTTTTTTGTAATAAGCCATAAGGAACAGTTCACAAATCCACACTGATTCTCAGAACACACTTTGAGTAGCAGCGTCTAAAGGATTCTGTCTTTACATTAAATGATTTAATGCTAACTATACAATTTAACAGTTTGATTTCTTTCACTGACCTCTATGTGTTTTACCAAGTGCATACTCTTTAATTTATAGTTTTTTTAATATCTGACATAATAGTATCCAGTATTGATATACATTTAACTTGTTTCCAGTATTTTTGCTTTAACAAGCAATGTTATTACTCATTAAATGACAGGTTTTGATGGAGGTCTTGTTTAGACGAGGAAGTAGAAAAGGTCTTCTTTCTCCTGCTAAGTGGTAGGAAGTTCTAATGTAGACTGGATAGTTATGGAAGGCCTTATAGTAGAATCAATGTTTGTACTAACATTGATGAAAGTANTTTAACAAGCAATGTTATTACTCATTAAATGACAGGTTTTGATGGAGGTCTTGTTTAGACGAGGAAGTAGAAAAGGTCTTCTTTCTCCTGCTAAGTGGTAGGAAGTTCTAATGTAGACTGGATAGTTATGGAAGGCCTTATAGTAGAATCAATGTTTGTACTAACATTGATGAAAGTAACCAGTCTTACAAAGATCTTACCGATTCAGAAAAGTACAGGTAGAAAAACTGCTGATACAGGCTCCTTTTTCACATTTCCTATTATAGGGAATTTTACATATACATGCCTAGAAATGGAATGTATATACATTAGTTTCAAGATCCTCATATTCTAAGTGTTTTTTCTTTCCCCCTGAAATTACATTCCTACGCTGAGGTTCTAATTTTTCCACATTTTACATATTTAAAATTTTTGGCAATAGAATATGAAATGTTACCTTGTATAGAGTTAAATATTCCTAATTATTCTAGGATTTGAGTACTCTCTTGTTTTTGTGAGTATGGGGGAACTATTAAAAGTGTCTCTCTTCTATAAATTGCCTTTTTGTTTTCTTGTCCATTTTTAGTTGCACTATTAATCTTTGTCTTATTATTTAGAAAAGTAAAAGTCACTCAGTCGTGTCAGACTCTTTGCAACCCCATGGACTATACAGTCCATGGAATTCTCCAGGCCAGAATACNCAAATAATGGCAATGCTCTGGAAAATGGTTGTTGAAAGAACTTTTACCCATTTATAACCCTTCCAGTTGCTGTCAGGCTGCTGGTTTCACGGTGATTTCATAGTGATGATCTTCAAGGCTGCCACAGAGCAGGCGATTAGAAGATGGGATTACAATAAATTAAAATATCGCAGAGCACTCTATTCTTACTGAGATTCAGCCACTTTTCTTGAATAATTATACTCATATTGCCTCTTATTAATTTCCAGAGTTCTGAAAATTTTAATTCTGACAGTTTTTGCCAGTTTTCTCATTGCTTTTCTGAAGGAAAGTATTTTCAAAAGTCTTTGACCTGTCATTTTCACTAAAATCCTATGAATCAGATTTAAAGCCCCCAATTATCCAAATAAATCATTTTAATAAACACATTTCCCACCCAGAATTTATTTGACAACTGATAAAAGAGTTTTCTTCCCCTTCTAGATAGGAATTATTATTCTGATTGATTATGCAGCTGAAATCTCTAAATAATACCTAACTGTACACCTAGCATGAGCTGCACAGTTTATAAAGATTGTGTTTGAAGTGCAGCTCTTTGGAGTTACAAAAAACATGGACGTAAACACCTTTTTAAGTATTAATAGAAATTACCTATATAGTTCTTTCTTCAAAAGGAATAAAACCTAACTGATAGAATGATTTTCATTGTCTTAAAATTTCGGTACTCTGATTTCAACTGGCACTTTTAAATAATGAGACATCTAAAAGTAAATCATTTGCTGAAAATATAAATATGACTTATCGCTGAGTTACCTTAAGTGAGTGTGATTTGATGCATCTTACTCACACTTGTTGCTGTGAAATGTACCAGTACCTTCTCTTGTTTCCTCCTGTCACGTTCTGAGACTTAAAGCCACCCTGTGAGTTTCATGAAAAACAAAAATAACTGTTTTAATTTCTGTGTGCTTCAAACAAAACTTTTATATAGTCACAACACTTGACATGTAGTTATCTCTTGCAATGCACTTTCCCTAGTCCAATTCTTCAAACAGATTCTTTCAAATGTGATATATTTCAGGAAAATACTCTGTATTTTAGTACAATTTATGAACCATCTATGGTTCGAAAAAATTACACGTACAGTCATTTACAACCACCCACATCTGCAGATGTCTTTCATACTTGTACTTTTTGAAAAAACTGTACTTGTACTTTTGAAAAATTTATGTACCAAATGCCATTTGGCTTAGTGCGTGCTCAGTCACATCTGACTCTTTGCCAACCCAGGGACTATAGCCCACCAGGCTTCTCTGTCCGTGGAATTTTCCAGGCAATAATACTGGAGTGGGTTCCCATTTCCTTTTCCAAGGGATCTTCCTGATCCAGGGATTGAACTCATGTTTCTTGCATCTCCCACACTGGCAAGTGGATTCTTTACCACTGTGCATTTGGGAAGTACCATTTGGCTTAGCGGAGAAGATAAAAAAAATCAGGCTATTTGAGGAAAAACAGAATTAAATTCCAATCCTCTTGTCCTTGCTTGGTGTATCTAATTTTTCTCTTCTATTTAGGTGAGTTTATGCAACTGAGAACATAGCTTCTCTGCAGAGGCCAAGCTGAAAAGACTGATGATATAAGAATGAGTTGATGTAGCCAAACAATCAGTAACCACAACAAGAGTACAATTAACACACAAAAGATGCATTTACACATAACTTAAAACTGTACAATTGTTGAATAATTCCAGGGAATTATAGTTTACTGGAAAACAAACTGATTTGGCGCTTCCTACAGTCAAAGTACCAAAGATAGATCATATATAGAGATACTGAAATCTCAAGAGGAATCTATCCTCACTAGTTGCTTTCATGACCTCACATACATATTCTGGGCAGAAGGTGAATACTTGACATCATTTTTGTAAGGTGTAATAACTGCAACATAAAGAAAGGCTGCAAAATTTTGCCTCTGAAGACATGCCAATCTCTATAAAAATGTATCTAGAAATTCAGAAGCTACAAAAGCAGTAAAACATTTACTCCAAGTAGAGGATAAAGCCTATAGTCAGAGGGAATGGCAAGAGTCAAAGGAGAGAGGTAAGTAAACAAAATTAGCTCTAAAACAGCCATGATGCTGTTTAATAATCTGTTGTTATCACTGCCTGGTTGAATAAACTGAGAACTTATAAACTCCAAAAATTAACAAAAATATTCTCATGCTGAGGATATCTGGGTTCTAGAAATACTCTGTTCATCTTTGAATTTCCTTAATAAACTGGAGTTCAAGTTCTTTTCTCTAAGCCAGATGGTACCATGCAGTGGATAGTCTAACAATTACAGAGATAACCAGCAGCACATTAGAATTAAGGAATATCTTTCATCTAATCTCCTTGCTTTGGGAAAAATCCGAAAACAATCCGAAAAGTCCCACTGCACACCCTGCTAAACATATGAGTGACTAACAACTAAATATGTATTTGGTGACAATATTGAGATAACAGTCACAGTTGTCCATGCCTGCATGCTCAGTCTCTAAGTCATGTCCACCTCTTTGAAACCCCATGCATGGACTGTAGGTTCCTCTGTACATGGGATTTCCCAGGCATGAATACTGGAGTGGGTTTCCATTTCCTTCTCCAAAGGATCTTCCCAACCCAGGGATAAAATCCATGCCTCCTGCATTGGCAGGTAGGTTCTTTACCCCAGAACCAACAGGGGAGAATGGCAACTTGAATCAAGGTTCTGATGATATAAATAAACCTGGACAGAAATATTATAGAATTAATACATATCTGTAAGTGAACCAGGTAAGTACATTGGATTTAGGGGAAAGCGACAAGCTAACCCTTACATTTGGGACATACCTAAACATAAGGATAAAGGTTAGAAAATTGGTCTAGGCTAGAAAAACAATTCTGGGAGTCATTAGAATACAGATACATGCTCACTGAAGTCATGGATAAGGGTAAGATTTCTTAAGAGTGAAAAGTAAGAAAGAAAAAGGCCTACAAATGAGATTTGAAGANACCTAAACATAAGGATAAAGGTTAGAAAATTGGTCTAGGCTAGAAAAACAATTCTGGGAGTCATTAGAATACAGATACATGCTCACTGAAGTCATGGATAAGGGTAAGATTTCTTAAGAGTGAAAAGTAAGAAAGAAAAAGGCCTACAAATGAGATTTGAAGAACTCCAGTAATTAATTGGAGAAGGCGATGGCACCCCACTCCAGTACTCTTGCCTGGAAAATCCCATGGACGGAGGAGCCTGGTAGGCTGTAGCCCATGGAGTCACGAAGAGTCGGACACGACTGAGCAACTTCACTTTCACCTTTCACTTTCATGCATTGGAGAAGGAAACGGCAACCCACTCCAGTGTTCTTGCCTGGAGAATCCCAGGGACGGTGGAGCCTGGTGGGCTGCCATCTAGGGGGTCACACAGAGTTGGACACAACTGAAGTGACTTAGCAGTAGCCACAGTGATTAACAGCTAATAGAAAGTGACAGTGCCCTTAATGAAGATGTGAGATGAAATTTCACTGCAAGCAGAAAACACACTGACCCCTACTCACTCCCCACCTTGACCCCTTTGCCCACATCACTGGATGTGTGTCCTAGATCTTTAGATTAGCCAGAAACACTAGCGAGGCAAAGCCAAATCTTTACTGTTTGACATTCAGTTCTCCTCACCTGGGATACTGAGACACGAGTTTTGAAACAGGGATAGAGCCTAGAGCACATGATTTGGGCATGATCCCAAAATCCCTTTTATGTAAGTAGCAATTCAACTTTCAAATCTACATTTACTCAAGAGAATATGTCACATATTGGGTTAGCCAAAAAGTTCATTTTAGATTTTTCAGAAAGATCATGTGGAAAAAACCTGAATGAATTTTTTGGCCAACTCAATATCAGCGTATGTATCACAGTCGAAACAAGATGAAGAGCCATAGTTATGAGGTAAATCTCAATTGCTTCCAAAATCTCTTAGAGTGGTTCCACTCAGAAAAAGTTGGCCCAATGGTAAAATGTTTCTCCCTCTTAGAAAATGTCAACTTGTAAGTGTATCACATAGGGTACCAACAACTGTCTGACTCCCTCAAGCAGTATAATTCTTTCAATTTCTCAAAAAAAAAAAAATGAAGTTTATGGTTAGTGAGATGAGTGGTCTCCCTTTCAAATCGTAGTCCAGAATTTAACGTGCCCAGCAAATCTAGGAGATGAATATAATGGGTGCCGACAAGATCTCCCTGGACAGTGGCGGGAGAGAAGAGGCATATAGTCATCATTTGGCTTTGGTGCCAAGCCAAGCAAATGCAGTAATCTAGTGCCCACACTAGAGTGCTTCCCTCATAGTTCAGTTGGTAAAGAATCTGCCTGCAATGCAGGAGACCCTGGTTCAATTCCTGGGTCGGGAAGATCCGCTGGAGAAGAGATAGGCTACCCACTCCAGTATTCTTGGGCTTCCCTTGTGGCTTAGTTGGTAAAGAATCTGCCTGCAATGTGGGAGACCTGGGTTTGATCCATGGGTTGGGAAGATCCCCTGGAGAATGAAAAGGCTACCCATTCCAGTATTCTGGCCTGGAGAATTCCATGGACTGTATAGTCCATGGGGTCGCAAAGAGTTGGACACAACTGAGCAACTTTCAATTCACTTCAGTGCCCACACTAGCTTCTTTGCTTTGATCCCTGAAAACCCACTGAGACTCAAAACACTAAAGAGGTAAATTGCAATTTGGCACAACTTGATTATTTTCTAGGCAGGTAGCCTGGTTTGGAATAGAAATGACTTAAGGAATGTTCAATGACCTAACAGAGAACTAACCTGTTTTCAATGGATTGAATATGATTTTCACCTGAATGATGTTGTCTTCTGAGACTAGTTCCATGCAAAGAGGAAACGTTGCCTCTGGAAGATTGTCCACATTACCTGATCTTCATTTGACTCCCAGGACCTTAGGATGTCTCTGTAATGACAGACACCTAACAGCCAAGGCCTGGGCATTAGTGGGGATGTGTAGGGAAAAAGCACACGAAAATGTTCTCTGTGTGGAAAGAACAAATAATGGTTAATTTCCACTGGAAAACTAAAAGAAAAGTAGTTATCAATTCAAGTTTCTCAATAGCAAATCCCTCTGATGAATGGTGGCCTTGCTTTCCTGGTGTTTCATGAAAGTCTTAAAACCCAGAGAAATACCACCTTATTTGTAATCTTTTCCCGAATCAATTTCCTTTCCCGAATACCATGAGGAGACAGCACCCTTTGCTCATGCGTGCATGAGCAGTCATGTTTGGCTCTTTGTGACCCCATGCACCATTGGCCACAGGNGCCTTGCTTTCCTGGTGTTTCATGAAAGTCTTAAAACCCAGAGAAATACCACCTTATTTGTAATCTTTTCCCGAATCAATTTCCTTTCCCGAATACCATGAGGAGACAGCACCCTTTGCTCATGCGTGCATGAGCAGTCATGTTTGGCTCTTTGTGACCCAATGCACCATAGGCCACTGGGTTCCTCAGTCCATAGAATTTTCCAGACAAGAATACTGGAGCAGATTGCCATTTCCTACTCTAGGAGGTCTTCCCAAGCACAATCGAACCTTTATCTTCTTCGTGTCTCCAACATTGCAAGCAGATTCTTTACCACTGAGCCACCAGGAAAATACCTTTTGCTCTGGACCCCCAAAATCAGCACCTATCTTCCTAACATTTATTCCATTATGATACACTTGTGTGATTCTCCACCTATGAATGTGCCTGAGTAGGCAATGACTGAAAATTTGTAACGTATTTCATAAAGAATGGACAGTGGGGTAGGACTGTCTCGGTTTTAAAAGTGAACCATGAACTACATCACCAGAACCAAATGAGAACCCTTTTGCTTAAGCTGTATCCTTATGGGACATACAAAAAGTAGTGCCTCTATTTATTTTTTGGCTTACATTTTTCAGGTGGCAGCAGTTTTTTCTTCAGACTGACATTAGTCAAATGTGTCAATTGTCACCTTGTAAATAAAATACAAGCTTTGAGCCAGTTACAGGGCATATAATAACCTCATCTGTTCAGAAGAACTACTCAAGTCGCAGTCAGTTCTTGAAGCAGTCACTTTTAAGATACTAGGTGCCAAATAATGGACTTGTTAAATAGCAAATGTCAAAAACAGATTTTTATATGACTAACAGGCATCCACTGAAGCAAAAAGCAAATATTTTGAATCCAATGGAATGCTAATCTAATATAAANAACTGTCACCTTGTAAAAAAAAATACAAGCTTTGAGCCAGTTACAGGGCATATAATAACCTCATCTGTTCAGAAGAACTACTCAAGTCACAGTCAGTTCTTGAAGCAGTCATTTTTAAGATACTAGGTGCCAAATAATGGACTTGTTAAATAGCAAATGTCAAAAACAGATTTTTATGTGACTAACAGGCATCCACTGAAGCAAAAAGCAAATATTTTGAATCCAATGGAATGCTAATCTAATATAAATATGCTTATGCTAGCAAACACTAAATCTAGGTGAAAAGCAGCAGACATGTTTTTTAAAAGAGTAACATCAAATAAATATGCTTATACTATAAAATGCTAAAATTTAGACAGATAACATTTTTTTAATGGTAAGCTATGCATATTTTCACATACAATATGTAAAATTTCATCTAATTTAAGCATATTCAAAATCTCAGTCTAATTTTTGGAATTACAATGTTTTGATAAATAACCATCAGACTGAACTGAATAAACTAAAACTAAAAAACTCAAATTAAAAAAGGAGAATTGATTTTATTTCCAAGATCCACAGAGATTCCTGATGGATGTTTAGATTGAACTTTACTAAGTGACAATTAAAGGAAACAATGGATGCAGAAAAAGCAATCTAGCGATTAAAGAAAAAGATGTGCAGTTAGATATAGTTTAAAATTCTAGTTCACTTTTTGCTCTAAAATCTCAGACATGTTACTTAAACTTTCTAAACCTCCACTTCCTGTATCTGTAAAATATGAGTAAAAACATCTGATTCACTGGATTGTCATAAGGATTACATTAGGTATCACTTGTAAAACCCTAACCCAGAATTCGGTCTACAACAAGTGCCAACTAAATGAGAGTTTCTATTATAACTTCAATTGCTTTGCATGCAGACTTTTTGTGAACTCTTACTGGAAGATATTCCCAGATGTAGTCAGTGGACTGTAATCCCAGAAAAATAATTTATTCTCATTTACTGCAGTTTTGCCCATTTCCTTTATCAAGATTAATTTAATTAATCATTTGCCAGCATACTAAAATTTTCCAAATTTGTTTCATCTGCACAGTTATTATCATTCTACCACTGAACAGTATTATAGTTCTTTATAAGTGAAGACACTTAATTCCATTCATTTCCTAAATTTCCTCTTTCAGAAAATTTCATGTCCTCAAATTTTTAGGATCACTAAAATAACTATTTACTATTATATTATATTACTACTGCTGCTGCTGCTGCTGCTGCTGCTGCTAAGTTGCTTCAGTCCTGTTTGACTCTGTGCGACCCCATAGACGGCAGCCCACCAGGCTCCGCCATCCTTCGGATTCTCCAGGCAAGAACACCAGAGTGGGTTGCCATTTCCTTCTCCAGTGCATGAAAGTGAGAAGTGAAAGTGAAGTCACTGAGTCGTGTCCAACTCTCAGCAACCCCATGGACTGCAGCCTACCAGGCTCCTCCGTCCATGGGAGTTTCCAGGCAAGAGTACTGGAGTGGGGTGCCATTGCCTTCTCCATTACTATAATTACTATTTACTACTATATACTAATATATTATCTATTATTATTAATTTATTCAAAGCTTTTCAAACAAAAGCTGCTTGAAGAAGTAACTTCATTCTTTCTAGGATGATACTGGGTTATCACGACCTTAGTTCAAATGGAAATTCAGTTAGATATTTTAGAGCCAGAAACAACTACTTCTCTCAAGAATCCCAAATATTGCTAGAAAACTTTATCATCAATCTACGTCCTAGTAAGAAATGCTTTGATCCCCCGTCAGCCTGCTTAATCTAATGTTGTAGAAAAGATATATTGTTCTCTGTCCTAGAAGACTATCCTTATTTTCTTACATATGATGAGGAAAAAAAAAATCCTCAAAGGTCTCAAAGCCTGAGAAAAATACTGCAAGAAACCATAGGTTCAGACAGCTTCTCTGATGTCTTTTACAATTTTTTTTGTACATGTATTGGTTTTCATGATTTCTCCCTCCATCTCATTCTTGCAAAAGCAGAGAGAATTCCCCTCTGCATTATAAGATAGGTTTAACTTTACATTTTGGCCCTTATGAAAGTATTTTATTATTTAGTCTCATACGTGCAATGTGCCTCGTGCTCAGTTGTGTCCAACTCTTTGCAACCTCGTGGACTAGGTTGTAACCTGCCAGGCATCTCTCTCTATGGGATTTCCCAGGCAAGAATACTGGAGTGGGGTGCCATTTCCTTCTCCAGGGATCTTGCCCACTAAGGAATCCAACCCATGTCTCCTGTGTCTCCTCCATTGCAGATAGATTCCTTACCCTCTGAACCACGATCAAACTCCCTCCCCTCCAAAAAAAAAAAAAATGAGAGTGGACATTTCTGACTCAGGAGGGGAAAAAAGCATCAGATACTTTGATAAATGCGAACAAGAAACTATTGAGGACGAGATAAAGAGCACAGCCCCCTGGACAGAGCACAGACTGTCTCTGTAGTCCAGATGGGTAGGCTGGGGTAGGGCAGGAGAGCAACCAGCTAAACACTCTTGCCACTACCGCGTGGGCTCCTCCTGAGAAATGAAGCTCTTTCTGCGGCAGCTAATGGCCTCCATCTGTGCTCTTCAGTCCTCCTCTCAGCCCTCTCTACTTCCTCATTTTATTTAACTAGGGTAGAGTTGTTTTACAATGTTGTGTTAGCTTCTCCTGTACAACAAAGTGAATCGGCCGTATGCATACATATATCCCCTCCTTCCTGATCCTGCCTCCCACACACTCCCATCCCCATCCTTTAGGTCACCACAGAGCACCAAGCTGAGCTCCCTGCACTATACAGGAGGTTCCCACCAGCTAAAGGGAGTGAGTGAGTGAAAGTCATTGTACTTCCACTGGGGATCTAACCAGGAAGTGGCAGGAAAGCTACTGGATCTTAAATAAATCATTTCCCCTTCCTTGACATCACTTTTTTTCTACTTATCATGCGAGGTTGAGGTGGAGAAAAAGAGACTTCTAAGGCACTTTTAGCTCTGGCATTTTATTTTGATGTATTTTTTTTAAATTCTACAGGTGTTTTACTCTGAAGACTTTCTCAAATACACTGTCATTTGTAACTGTTATTTTTAAGTTACATATGCATACAGATACATACACTAATGCATACAGAGTTTAAATCTTTCTGTTAGCCAACTGTCTAACCACTGCTAAACGTAAAGATGGCTTTCACATCTGATGAAATGAACCTTCCCCAGTTCAGATCGCTAGTCAACAGACTACGGTCATAGATGTTGGAATGTAGTCCAAGAGACTAACTTGGAGACTACTCCTGGACATTTGGCAGCTTCTATTTCATAAATTAGGGCTTCCCAGGTAGTGAAGTGGTAAAGAATCTGCCTGCCAATGCAAGAGATCCAAGAGATATGGGCTTAATCCCTGGCTCAAGAAGATCTCCTGGAGTAGGAAATGGTAATCCACTCCAGTATTCTTGCCTGGAAAATTCCATGGACAGAGGAGTAGGCTACAGTCCATGGTGGTGCAAAGAGTTGGACATGACTGAGAGACTGAGCACAATAATTTTATAAATCACCATGCTCACATAGTGTTCTCAGAAGGATTCCCATTGTTACTTACCCTTCAGTATTTGATGCTAAACATCAAAAGAACCAAAACACCAAAATGTCAAGCCCAGAGAGCAAAACTTTTAAGAGAAGCTATTTTTGTACCAGTTTAATTGTTCTCTGAATTTGAAGAGCAAGGGTGTGAGCCTGACATCGGACCACTATGTTAAATAGGATTCATCCAGTTCTAATTACTACTCCCTATTACAAGGCCCAAGGAATGTCAGGCTACTTTTGGCACAAGTAAGTTATTGGCTGGACAGATTGTACTAAACAAAGAAATCTCTAATTACAAATTATTTTTTATAAAGGGAAAGAAAACAAGAACCTTACACTACCATTCTGAAGTTTGTGTAAGCATTATCCTGGGGTATAAAGGATCTGAGAGAGGGCAAGGAGAAGAGACTCCAGTTGTTTAAAACATTTCTCTGGTACATTTCTTCTGAACTTAGAATGCCAGGCGATTTGTCCTATAGCAGTTATTTGTACACGGCTTTCTTTTTTTTCTTTTGCAATCTCTTTCTTTCATCTTTTCAATGAAAAACAGTCCAGGAACAGTTTTATTAGTTCTGAGTACACGAGTAGCAATTTCTTGAGTGGCTGTTTTTACAATTTATTCTGTAAAAGTTGTCTTTTTTAAACAATCTTGCTTCTTTTCTATTTATTAATAACTACAATAGTCTTTCTCTGCCATTTATTTTGCTTATTGTCTTTTATTTGTTTTAGTTTCATGATCTGATTGTCTTAGTCAAACAACAGGTGGAAAAAGAACACCCGAAAATTCACAAACCTATCTTCATGAAGCTAGTGTGTGCAGTAGCTGGTCCAGCAAGCCCATGCAAAGAAAGTAAAGTTAGACATTGAACAATAAGTGGCAAGGGCAATAGGGTCAAGAGAAGTTCAGGAAAAAGACGAAATCTCACACCATCTGATCTATTATGCAGACACAGTTAAAGTTGAGCATACAGGCTTCTCCAGAAGATTAGGCTTGTCCTGTCAAGTTAAGAAAGGAACAAGGACTTCAAAGTATTAGTCTCGAACTTATGAGACCTGTGTGAAGCCCCTGCAATATATTCACCAGAACTTATAAACTCATGCAATTCTACTCCACCTATCTAAATGAAGGTATATTTTCCCAGCTTAAAATGTGTTTTTCTCTTTCAAAGACAGAGGGCTTTCAAATGTCAAAGTTTTGCAATCTCTTAAGATTCTAGGAAATAGCAGGTAATGTTAACCTGAAGAGCCTCAAAGGCCATGGAACGAAAACAAAGGTGTACCGCATCCATAACAACCTCATACTAATGTACTTACAACAGGGAGTGGGCAGGATGGAAGCTATCTTTAATTTTTCCCCAAAGCCATGAGACTTCTTCAGCATGGGATACTGAAGACATCTCTCTGAGGATGAAACAAAAAGAAGCATGATCAGGACAAATAATAAGGGATTAAAAGACTGCCTGTCAGGAAATGGTTTTTAAGTCAGAAAGCATGAGTTTGAAAGCTAACTGTCACACATCAGCTCACCTACCAAGTTTCTCAGCTGAGCACTCCATTGTGGTTGACTCTTTTTAAAGCATCATAACACTTACAGAAGTGGTTATCACATTTGCTTGGCTTACTAACCACGTGTCAAGTATGGTACTTGAGTTGCAAAGACATTCTTTAATCTCTCAAAAAATATACAATGCATACTTTTTATCATATAATAGCAAAAAAAAAAAAAAAAAAAAAGTCACATTCTCTAGAGCAGTGGTTCTCCAAGGGTGTTCTCTGGGTCAGCAGTAGCAGCTGAAAACTTATTAAAAATGAAAATTCTAACAGAATCAGGAGCAGAAACCCTGGGGAAAAGGGCCCTGTGATCTCTGTTATAACAAACTCCTCAGCTAAGATGTGAAGAACCACACTCCATGGTAGGTAGAAAACATCACTCTTAAAGGTTCAACTTTTAAGACCAGGGTTCTAAATCAATTCATAAAGAAGCTGCTGTGTAATTAGGCTGTCGCTGTGAAAGCCACAAACCCTGGGCTAAAGACACAGCTTCAGCAGTGTGTACAGAACGATGGAAGGACTGGTCAAGATTGTATCATCCAGGAATCAAACAGGAGGGCTGAGGAGTGCTATGAGCAGGCAGGGAGGACATAAAGGGAGGATGAGCCAGAGGCGTCCAGAGACCACAAATGGGGTCCTTATAGGATGCTTAGCTAATCAGCATTTCCAATTCATGAGAGAATATTTATTCCACTTATCCAAGAAGAAAATCAAGAAAGAAACAAACAAACAAAAAAGACTACCCACTGCAGCACAGCCATACGCAGCAGACAACGCACAAACTGATGACCTTCCTCAGCCTCTGCTTTGTCTCAGATGCGCTGGATTTGCATCTGGCCAGAGCCCATTCAGAATTCACAGACAATCTTTTCTTCAGGCTGAGTTCTCAAACAAAATAGATGAGGAGCAGTGCCCCTTTGTGGGGCAAAATTGACAAAGTCATCTCTCCCCAGAGTGGCACAGTCTGGAGGCAGAACCAAAAACTGGTCCAAGCAGCTCTGTTTAGGTCTCTCTCCCAACAACTGGCAGAGGGATCTGCTGGAAAACGACATGCTATCCCCTCTGGGCTTTGAATTCAGTGCTAAGGAAACGCTCAAGTGTCCCTGCATTGCCCACTGTGTTGTGCTGTGCTTAGTCGCTCAGTCGTGTTTGACTCTTTTCCAACCCGTGGACTGTAGCCCACCAGGCTCCTCTGTCCATGGGATTCTCCAGGCAAGAACACTGCAGTGGGTTGCCATGCCCTCCTCAAGGGGATCTTCCCAACCCAGGGATCAAACTCAGATCTCCTGCACTGCAGGCGAATTCATTACCATCTGAGCCACCAGTTGCCCACTGTGCATTGTTAAATGTAAACTGAAATCCTTCTGATGTTATCTACACCTTCACAGAGGCCTGGGCTTCAGTATTCTAATGTGTGNCAAGGGGATCTTCCCAACCCAGGGATCAAACTCAGATCTCCTGCACTGCAGGCGAATTCATTACCATCTGAGCCACCAGTTGCCCACTGTGCATTGTTAAATGTAAACTGAAATCCTTCTGATGTTATCTACACCTTCACAGAGGCCTGGGCTTCAGTATTCTAATGTGTGCTGTTGCCTCAGTCTCATCTGACTGTTTGTAACCATCTGGACTGTAGCCTGCCAGGCTAATCTGTCCATGGGATTCTCCAGGCAAGAATATTAGAGTGAATCACCCTGCCCTTCTCCATGGGATCTTGCTGACCCAGGGATCGAGCCCATGTCTCCTGCAATGGCAGGACTTACTGGACTGTGATGGGCTTCTGGACTGACAGCTCCATACCACTCTACGTCAGTTTCTGATTGCGGACTAAGGGAGTCCTGCCTTCCTCCAGTGTTTTCCAAAGCGTGGCTCGATGGCTATCTATCCAAGATTCTCTCAGGGTCTTGTTTAAGAAATAGGTTCCAAGGTCCCATTCCAGACCAATAAAAGCAGTTAGAGCTCAGGGATCCAAATTTTTAACAAAATTACCAATTGATTGGTATGTCCATCAAACTTTAAAACATAGTTAATTTGGTTTAACACTCAAATCGACTTTGCAGAAGTCTGGCATTGGAGAAGAAGACTCTTGAGAGTCTCTCGACTGCAACGTCAAACCTAGTCAATCCTAAAGGAAATCAATCTTGAATATTCAATGAAAGGACTGAGTCTGAAGCTGAAACTCCAATACTTTGGCCACCTGATGCAAAGAGCAGACTCATTAGAAAAGACCCTGAAGCTGGGAAAGCCTGAGGGCAGGAGGAGGAGGGGATGACAGAGGATGAGATGGTTAGTTAACATCACTGACTCAATGGACATGGGTTTGAGCAAGCTCCAGGAGATGGTGAAGGACACGGAAGCCTGGCGTGCCGAAGTCCATGAGACTGCAAAGAGCAAATGAGCGAATGAACAACACCAATACATCAGAACCTTATGTAATATTTATTAGTATATTATTTTTCTTGACAATAATGTGAAAATGAGAGGGAGAGACACACAGAGAGAGGCTGAGATAATTTGATGGAAGGCATAATGGACAAGTGCACTTAGGATAGAGGAACTGAGTTCAGTTCAGTTCAGTTGCTCAGTTCTGTCTGACTTTTGCAGTCCCATGAACCGCAGCACACCAGGCCTCCCTGTCCATCATCAACTACCGGAGTTTACCCAAACTCATGTCCGTTGAGTCAGTGATGCCATCCAACCATCTCCTCTGTTTTCCCCTTCTTCTCCTACCCTCAATCTTTCCCAGCATCAGGGTCTTTTCAAATGAATCAGCTCTTTGCATCAGGTGGCCAAAATACTGGAGTTTCAGCTTTAACATCAGTCCTTCCAATGAACACNCTACTTACTTGCCCTGGCTTTTTAAGTCCTGCGCGAAAGGGAGCCCAAGGTGGGGCACACTTAGAGATTCAAGTGGGCGCCGGTGGCCCACGTAGATGGTGCAAACCTCTTGTCTCGAGGTTTTATTGGCTCTCCACGTAAACCAAGTTATTCAGCCTCTTTTCTCCACATAATTTTCCTACTACACTACTTCTTCTTAATCTAATCTTCTATTAATAAATAAATACTTCTAAGACGCCGACTCCGTCTACGCTTCGAATCACCCTGGATCCTACCGGGGCTGGACCCCGGCACCTCTGCCTTTTCTAAAATGAGCTTAAACATCTGGAAGTTCATGGTTCATGTATTGCTGAAGCCTGGATTAGCAAATTTTAAGCATTAATTTACTAGCGTGTGAGATGAATGCAATTGTGCAGTAGTTTGAGCATTCTTTGGCATTGCCTTTCTTTGGGATTGGAATGAAAACTGACCTTTTCCAGTCCTGTGGCCACTGCTGAGTTTTCCAAATTTGTTAACATATTGAGTGTAGCACTTTCATGGTATTATCTTTTAGGACTTGAAATTGGTCAACTGGGATTCCATCACCTTCACTAGCTTTGTTCATAGTGATACTTCCTAAGGCCCACTTGACTTCACATTCCAAGATGTCTGGCTCTAGATGAGTGATCACANCCACTGCTGAGTTTTCCAAATTTGTTAACATATTGAGTGTAGCACTTTCATGGTATTATCTTTTAGGACTTGAAATTGGTCAACTGGGATTCCATCACCTTCACTAGCTTTGTTCATAGTGATACTTCCTAAGGCCCACTTGACTTCACATTCCAAGATGTCTGGCTCTAGGTGAGTGATCACACCATCATGATTATCTGGGTCATGAAGATTTTTTGTATAGTTCTTCTGTGTATTCTTGCCATCTCTTCTTAATATCTTCTGCTTCTGTTAGGTCCATACCATTTCTGTCCTTTATGGAGCCCATATTTGCATGAAATGTCCCCTTGGTATCTCTAATTTTCCTGAAGATATCTCTAGTCTTTCCTATTCTATTGTTTTCCTCTATTTCCTTGCATTGATCACTGAGGAAGGCTTTCTTATCTCTCCTTGCTATTCTTTGGAACTCTGCATTCAAATGGCTATATCTTTCCTTTTCTCCATTGTTTTTTGCTTCTCTTCTTTTCTCAGCTATTTTTAAGTCCTCCTCAGACAGCCATTTTGTGTTTTTTGCATTTCTTTTTCTTGGGGATGGTCTTCATCCCTGTCTCTTGTACAATGTCACAAACCTCCATCCATAGTTCATCAGGCTCTCTGTCTACCAGAGGAATTGAAAGGGGGCAAAAAGGAAAGTCAAAAGGAAGCCTTAGGCAGCAGTGTCCTGTGGCTGGTGTAACAAATTACCTCAAAGTGGGTGGCTTAAAACAACAGATATTTATTCTTGTCCAGTTCTGGAAGCCAAAAGACAGAAATCAAGGAGTCAGCAGGGCTGCACTCCCTTCAGAGGCTCTTAGAAAAACTCCTCCTTCCTTCTCAGAGCTTCTGGTGGCTCTTAGCAATCACTGTTTTATGGCTGCATCACCTAGTCTCTGTCCTGTGGCCACATTGCCTCCTTCTTTTCTCTGCGTGTCTTTTCACTGCCTCGTCTCTTCTAAGAATACTTGGATTGTGCTTCAAGTTCATTGGAATAATCCTATATAAGCTCCTCCTCTTAAGATGCTGAGTTTAATTACATCTTCTAAGACCCTTTCCCCAAACAAGGGCATATACAAAAGTTCTGGGGATTAGAACATGAACATATCTTTTGTGGGGGATACTATTTCAGTCACCCATGCATGCTAAGTCACTTTGGTCATGTTCAACTCTTTGCAACCCTATGGACTGTAGCCCACCAGCTCCTCTGTCCATGGGATTATCCAGGCAAGAATATTGGAGTGGGTTGCCATTTCCTTCCCCAAGGGTTCTTCCCAACTCAGGGACTGAACCCACATCTCTTAAGTCTCCTATACTGGGAGATGAGTTCTTTACCATTAGTACCACCAGGGAAATCCAGGCTCCCCAAACCATAGAAACAAAGAAAAAAGAAGTGAGAAAGAAGTAAGAGAGAGGACAGAAGCTTCCCTGCCCTTAATCCAGAAGGTTGGGGGTGTCTTGAAGTGTAGATGAGAATCTGGTGCCAAGAGAGCCTGAAATTTAAGTTAATAGAAAAGGTATCTCCTCTTTACTGGTCTTTGTTCCACATGAAATGAAGGAACTCAATTTAACTCCTCCTCTTGAGGTCAGTAATGATTTGGTCAAAGGGAACTTACAAGTTGAGAAGGCCAAGTACACTTAATCAGATGCAGTGCTTTAGCCTAAGGACGAAGTGTTCTGGAAATGCAATGTCCATTAGCAACAAACATGTCAGTACCATTTCCCTCATCCTTGGAGAAGTGATACCTAAAAATGAAAACCACTCCCTCATACTTGCTAAATCCTCTAGTCTTATAAAACTTACTCCACATTTTAAAATCATGTGATCCAGGCAGCAAAATCTCGTTGTGCAAATCATATATCCTATTTGCAATGAATCAGTAACAGTTGGCGTACATTATTTGTGTGTGTGTGTGTTAGTCACTCAGTCATTTACAACTCTTTGCGACCCTATGGTCTGTCCATGGGATTCTCCAGGCAAGAATATCCCTGACCCAGGGACTGAACCCAAGTCTCCCGCATTGCAAGCAGATTCTTTACTATCTGCACTACAGGTAAATTGCTTTAGGAGTACAGGAAGCTACAATCTAATTTATGCCTAAGATACAAGGAACTTTAGAAAGTGCCACTTAAATATTCTGGTTCCCAAAACCCTGCGATGTACAGGAAGTCACTATAGACATGAATGGAATGTCATGTATCGTCATTGCCTCATCACATGTGACTCACCCATACTGAACAGCGCATGGCCCAAAATACAGTTCTTCAGAATTCTGCCACTTCAGATGAAATCACAAAACAGATCCTGGCAAGATGGCGAAATAACTTCCAGATCTTTCTGGACACTTTGAGGCCCTGGGCCCTTACTAGGAACTCTCTGTGCCTGAACACTGGACACTGGCAAAAACTGTTGCTAGCTCACCCCTTCCAGTGGCAAGAGGCAAGGAGAACACATTGGAATTTGCAAAACCAATCTTGGAAGTTAGTGTCTTGCTAACCTAGAATAGTTCAGAAGAATTTTTCATTATTTCTCAAACATGATGTGTCCACCTAAGGACACAGTCTTACTACTAAGGATCAGAAACAAAGTCTTTACTGAGAATGAGTGATGTCTCCTTCTCACATGTTGTTTTGCTTCATTCCCCATCTCTAAAAGGGAGATGGTGACCCCAGGTTCACAGAGAATGAAACAGACTCACAGAGGTTAAAGCAACCTGCCCAAACGCTCAGTTAGGAGGGAGAGAGCCAAGCTTCACTTCCAGGCTATCTAACAGCAGATCGAGTCTCTTCTGTTTGACTCCCACTGAAGCCACTTCTTCCCCTGCCAAGATATCACTTAGAATCGTTCCTCATTTTCTGGTGCTGCTGGCTTCGTGGCTACACAACATGCTTATCTTATCTTGATTAATTTTCTCCTTTCAGCCCCTTTGATGTGGATTCAAACTTTAAATCTGTGAAACCTAGAGTAAGCATCTTTGCTTCCTTCCTCAACTGGGTTTGTAGCACACACCTCTGGATCCTCATCTACGTTCTTCTACAAAACTGTAACCCTTCCAGGAAGTAAGATAAACCATGTGGAAACTGATCGTTGTACTTTTGAAATGAGTCATCTTAAGCCCTACCTTACATACACCCTTCAGAGAAAGCCGTTTTCTTCCAGCAACAGACAATATTAAAAAAAAAAAAAAAAAAAAAAAACTATAACGTGAGCTTGGCTGGACCTGCCCCATAAATCAGCCTCTACACTCTCCTTAGAATCCAAAACCCCAAGGCCCAAATTATTACATTCAGTGACTTCTGATGAACATAAATAATTTTGCCAATTCTCCTAAATTGTGCCAAGTCGGCAACTGTTTATCCTCACCTTACATGGGCCACCTTTGATAAGTATTCAAATATCTAAAACTGATGCCTTCTTGGTTTTTCCACAGTACTAAACATATAAGCATTAAAGCAAGACAGTCTTTCCATGGGAACTTTCAACGAGTCTTATTTCGACGTTAAAAAATAAAATCCATGTAAACACAAGATGAAAACATAATCCCTTTGTGTTTTCTTTTGTTAAGATAGAAGGCTTCCTGAATACAAATCAAGTCAATCTAAAAGCCAACTAACTTGGCCCAGCTCAGACTGTGTTCACAGAGCCAGCCCCTCTGTATGGAAGCTATTGTCCTATTTGGCCTTTGTTTGCTTTGCATTAATGCCACACACTTAGTGGGGTGGTTTTCATCTGTCAGCACATAGCAGGGAGAACACTGACACAATCTCACTCTGTTAGCAGTCTTGCTGCCCAAGTCCCAGTGTCCCCCCAAAGTTTTTACAAGACTTTCCCAGTAAGTGATGAAAGCAGCAAGCCCAGGACAGGGAGAAGAAACTGGTAAGAATTTGGAGTCGAATTAAGGGCTGGAAAAGAAGATCCTAGAAATAAATAAGAGATGAGGGATGGGCAAGGAGTAGAGAAAACCGGACATGATGTGAGCATACCTGGATTCTAGTATTTAAGTAAAGAAACAGGAAGGCCTAATGATATTCTCCCAGAAGGGTTGGTTGGCTGAGCTGAAGGGCTGGGTGACAGCCTCCAACCTGCAGCTCTGCTGTTCTTGCTAGGAGGAGCCTAGCAGCAGATTTCCTCCACAGTCCTTGTCCTCACCTCTCTTTCTCATCCACTTTCCAGTCATAATTCACAGTTATAAAAAGAGGTTCCATTCAGATAATACTTATTTCTCTTTTTACAGAACTAAAAAGAGAGTGGCTGATTACTTAAGCATACTCTCTGGGGCTGCTTATTTTATCACACTCTCTGGGGAGGAGATTAGTTCTAGATGAGGGCAAGAAGGGTCATCCCTTTAACAATTCCCTTTGTGTTCCTTCCCTTAAGAGATTGTTCAGTGCCTCAACTAATGGATAATTATAGACTGGGAACGAAAAAGGACTTATTATAAAATGAAGAATACAAATCAGACTATTCCCTACTCTACTTGCCTTACCCATCTCAATTTCTTCCTGTTTTATATAAGAAGACCAAGACATATTTCTGAATTTGAGAGATGACTGAAATTGAATTATATTCTGATGTCTTTTATATTTATCAGATAATTTATCATAGCCATACCCATATTAATGTAATCATTTACCCTTGGAATCAAACCAAAGAAAAAAAAGTATCATAGATCCATAAATGATGCCAATAGTTCTGATCCAAAGTCTGGTTAAATAGTCTTATGTTCCATTTGAAGCTCTCTCAACAAAATTTGAGGAATCCTTTTTGAGGAATGCTACCAAAAGTCCTAACTACCATCTGGAATTTTCTCAATGCCACTTGTTACACCCAAATGACTATTGCTAGTTTTATTTAAACAAGCTGAAAGTGCTCAGAAAATAAAATAAATATTTTATTTTAAGGTAAAATAAAATAATTTATAGGGCTGTGCAATCAGTGTTTGTTTTGGTTTTAAAATAATTTGAATTCTGTAGTTGATACACAGGAAAAAATAAGAAATTAACAAATACACATCTTTTTTAAAAAATTCCTTAAAAATCTACTCAGTCAGTTGCTATATAAGCAGAGAATGACAGGGAAAAAAAAAAAAAGCAGAAACTTGAAAATTGGAAAATACCCTAAAAATACTTACAAAAATGAGTCAGCCTCATCCAGAATGAATCTCTCAAACACTTCATCTTAGTATAACAGGCCTGGAGTCATATCAAAGACACTGGTAACAAAACACTGTCTTTTTTTTTTTTATAAAACTAAAATTCATCAAGGGACCATTTGGCAATCCATGGGAACCATTTAAAAATAACACATACCAAAAGAAATATTTATAGCCTTTGTTCTATTAATGATTTTAAACATATGTGGCAATATCCAAACACCAAACTCAAGTGTGGCAGCTCCACGTGTGTTTCCATCAAAGTCAGCTTTGTGAAGTAGACTCTGGTCACATGACTTGAGCAGAAGAACAGAAGCAGGTAGAGTTATCTGCTTAAGTCAAATCTATGCAATAAAAATCAACAATTCATAGTGTTGTGGTAACTTCTGAACTTACTTGAGAATATGAATCTTCTCCTGGGGGGGTGGGGGAAATGAGCCTTCATAAGCACGGTTGCACGTGATTCTGAGGGCTATGCATTCCTGAAGTTAATTTATAAAATTCATGCTAAGAACCGCTGATGCTAATGTAAACTTCTAATGGAAAGAAACAGGTTAAGCAAGTATTTAGGTAGTATTTCATAATAGCCTGTGTAAAGTGTGAAATCCATCAGCCCAGAACCAGCTGAGGGCTTGGTGGCTCCTCTACTGCACTGGGATTCCAAGAGAGCCACAGGAGGTCGTGCCTGAAGGGCCCTAAGACTGGGAGAGTGGCCTGAGTTGCTGGTGATGATAAAAGGAAGGGAATATTTTTCAGGTGCCCAGAAAACTAGATGACTTGGAAGCTGTGAGCAGGCACTGGAAATTGTCCATTGAGCAGTAACAATAGGGTGATGGTCATTTTCTCTTCACCTCTCAGCTTTCCCCAGGTCTCTTAGAAATAGGTGGCTTAGAAGCAAACTATTATATGTAGGGTAGATAAACAACAAGGTCCTACTGTACAGCACTGGGAACTATATTCAATATCCTGTGATAAACCAGAATGGAAAAGAACATGAGAAAGAATATTCACGTGTAAAATTGAATCACTTTGCTGTGCAGCAGAAATTAACACAAAATTGTACATCAATTTATTTATATTTCAATAAAATAAAAAATAAATAAATAGGTGGCTTACAGTTGGTTTCTTGGAACCTGGATAGATGTGGGGCTGGCTTTTTCCAGTTGCCCATTTGAGAAAGAAGGCAGGAATAAAATCCCAACAGTGGGAAAGAGAAGGTTTGTGGCACTGGGATTTTCATTGTAAGTACCTCTTCCATTAATACACTAGGAGTGGATTCTGCCCTCCACAATAAGAAAGAAATAACAGAACCCAACATCCTCTCTTCCACAGATAACCAGACTAGAAATTTCACAAAAGGAAGAAGCTACAGCCAACATCAGTATTCCCCAGAGTGGATCTGGCCATAGCACATAATGGAGGCGATAGCAATGAAACCTCTAGCGATGTGACAGCCGTCAAGAATGAACAGACACCCCTCTAACTCCTAGCACAGAGCCTGCACAAAGTAGGTGCTTTACAGACACAGCTGGAAGGAAGGGATGGAAGGAGGAAGTTAGGAGGAAAGGGAGGGGTGAGGGGAGTGAGAAGTGTATGAAGTAATAGCGCAAAATACACAGAGAATTAGATCAGAGGGCGTATTTGTTCACTAGCGCTGCCGTAACAAAATAACGCAGTCCAGATGGTTTAAACAGCAGAAATTTATTTCCTCACAATTCTGGTGGGCTTCCCTGGTGGCTCAGAGGGTAAAGAATCTGCTTGCAGCGCAGAAGACCAGGGTTCGATCTCTGGGTTGGGAAGATCTTCTAGAGAAGGGAATGGCAACTCACTCCAGTATTCTTGCCTGGAGAACGCCATGGACAGAGGAGCCTGGCAGGCTACAGTCCGTGGGGTGGGAAAGAGTCTGGCGCAACTGAGTAATTAACACTTTCACAATTCTGGAGGACGGAAGTCTAAGATTAAGGTGTGGGCAGGTTTGGATTTTTCTGAGGCCTCCCTCTTCGACTTGTCTCCTTACTTTCTCCTCACGTGGCCTTTTTCCTGTGACTGCGCCCCCTGTCTGGCACCTCCCCATGGCCAAATTTCCTCTTCTCTTAAGGGTAGTGGTCCGATTGGATGAGGTCCCACCCTAACTGCCTCATTTTAACTTAGTCATCTCTTTAGAGGCCCTATCTTCAAATACAGTCACAAGCTGAGGTCCTCGGGGCTAGAACTCCAACGTAAGATGTGAAGGAGACATAATTCAGCCCGTAACAGAGGAAAGTATCCATTTCTCTGCACTCTGGCTGCACCGCTTCTCCCGGTGAGACCCAGAATCTTGACGGGGAGAAGAAGTTCCCAGAGAGGAGGCACCGAGAACCCAGGACCTCAGGGGACACAGCACTGACGGCATGGAGGCTCTCCAGCTTTCCCTGCAGGGCCTCTACTGACTCATCAGACAGTCACAACCACAAGGAATGGCCAGGGACAAACACAAAGAACAAAGGACCAACCTCACAAGTTGCCTAACCATTTTTTTTTTTTCCTAACCCAAAAGGCCATAGGCAGGAGCGTCAAACAGTTTACTGGTGACTTGAGAATCTCAGTATCTCTGGGAGAGTCTTCCTTCCCCAACCAGAGAAGGAATCAAAATGAAGGAACTCTCATCTCTATTCAAGGGTAAACTGAGGGAACTGGTCAGGACTGTGATCAGGTAATTATCTAGACACACAGGGAAACAAACAAAGCATCTCACACTGCTAGGTGGAGCTTGGCTGATGTCATTCTAAAAGCAAGGGGAATTGTCAGGCCTTTAAAAACTTCTGCTCTTCTAGAGTTCTTACAGAATATCTGCTTTCATTATGCTTGTCTAAATGAAGACATCTCATAGGAAATCCCCTGTCTTGTGGATTTCAGGGCTTCCTACTTGGGGTTGCACTCTGGCCCAGTATGCAGTGGATCACAGTCATGAGCTGCACTGATGACCCCACCACACTGATCATATGTGCAACTGTTACTAGTCCCTTAACCTTTCGGAGCTTTCATTTCCACATCCATAACTGTGAGCAGTTAATAACCTCAGTAACCTCAGACCTGGAGCTGCCACGCCTTTAATGCAACCAGTAAAAAGTCATATAGTATAGAATTCAGTAGTTCCCAAACACACCCACTCTCTTATCATTATTTACTCCCTCTGTGGAAATCTTTGACCCTTTGGTACAGTATTTATTTTAAAACTTGCTCATCTCATCTTGTGAGAGACTAATTGAGATTATTACCATGACTAAAGAGTTACTTATGCCTTAGAAGTTTCAGACTAAAAACAAGAAATGTTGTTCTTTATAGTCAACCAGAAGCTGCTGAGAGTGGAGACAGAAGCAGTGGAACACAAGAACATTCTGTTCTGCTACCTCTATTTCTTTCCTGGTTTCCCTTCAAAATTTGTAAAATTTGTTTTACTAAGACAATTGTAAAGTGAAAGTGAAGACGCTCAGTTGTGTCCAGCTCTTTGCGACGCCATGGACTGTAGCCTACCAGGCTCCTCCGTCCATGGGATTTTCCAAGCAAGAATACTGGAGTGGGGTGCCATTTCCTTCTCCAGGGGATCTTCCCAACCCAGGGATCAAACCCATGTTTCCTACATTGCAGGCAGACACTTTACCATCTGAGCCACCAGTGGTAACCATAATAATAACACATTTCTGGAACTTTACTGGTCTTTGACCTCTTGCAATGCTATTCTTTTCTGGATGAAGTTTTACTGCCATGAAAAAGATTTTTAAAATAATCAATTTACTTTTTACATCAATATCCAAATTGTGAATTAAAGAAGGAAAATCATTCTACATTACAGGAAAAAACCTTATAAAATTTCACATCCACTCATAATTTAAAGAAAAAAATTATAAACTATGAGCAAACAAGAAACATAGTCTTACTAATCTGGCACAGAGGATTACAAAAGAACCTACAGCTAACATCATAATTAATGATGAAATACTTAAATGCTTTTCTTCTTAAATTAAGTTCATAATAATGTACTGGAGTCCATAATTAACATACAAGATCAAAAATATAAATTAATAAAAGGCACAAATATTGGAAAGTAAGAAATAAAGTGATCAAAATCCTCAGATAGCATGGTAGAATATACAGAATATTTAGAAACTAAAACTTAAAACTTGCATTAAAATTGCATAAAATTATTATGTACCAAGTAATATATCTAACAACATATTTGCAATAACTTTTGGCTTAATACAAAGTATGCACTGTCAAATCAAACTCATACATACCATAACTTCTGTTCTTTAGTAAGCTTTGCTAATAATAGCAAGAGCTTCCCTGGTGGTTCAAGTCAGTAAAGAATCTGACTGCAATGCAGGAGAACTGGGTTCTATCCCTGGGATGGGAAGATCCCCTGAAGTAGGGCATGGAAACCCACTCCAGTATTCTTGCCTGGAGAGTCCCCACGAGGCTCCAGTCCATGGGGTCACAAAGAATAGGACATGACTGAGTGATGAAGCACACACAATAATATCAAAGGGCTTCTCAGGTGGTGCAAATGGTAAAGAATCCACTTGCCAGTGTAGGAGATGCAAGAGACNGGCACCTCCCCATGGCCAAATTTCCTCTTCTCTTAAGGGTAGTGGTCCGATTGGATGAGGTCCCACCCTAACTGCCTCATTTTAACTTAGTCATCTCTTTAGAGGCCCTATCTTCAAATACAGTCACAAGCTGAGGTCCTCGGGGCTAGAACTCCAACGTAAGATGTGAAGGAGACATAATTCAGCCCGTAACAGAGGAAAGTATCCATTTCTCTGCACTCTGGCTGCACCGCTTCTCCCGGTGAGACCCAGAATCTTGACGGGGAGAAGAAGTACCCAGAGAGGAGGCACCGAGAACCCAGGACCTCAGGGGACACAGCACTGACGGCATGGAGGCTCTCCAGCTTTCCCTGCAGGGCCTCTACTGACTCATCAGACAGTCACAACCACAAGGAATGGCCAGGGACAAACACAAAGAACAAAGGACCAACCTCACAAGTTGCCTAACCATTTTTTTTTTTTCCTAACCCAAAAGGCCATAGGCAGGAGCGTCAAACAGTTTACTGGTGACTTGAGAATCTCAGTATCTCTGGGAGAGTCTTCCTTCCCCAACCAGAGAAGGAATCAAAATGAAGGAACTCTCATCTCTATTCAAGGGTAAACTGAGGGAACTGGTCAGGACTGTGATCAGGTAATTATCTAGACACACAGGGAAACAAACAAAGCATCTCACACTGCTAGGTGGAGCTTGGCTGATGTCATTCTAAAAGCAAGGGGAATTGTCAGGCCTTTAAAAACTTCTGCTCTTCTAGAGTTCTTACAGAATATCTGCTTTCATTATGCTTGTCTAAATGAAGACATCTCATAGGAAATCCCCTGTCTTGTGGATTTCAGGGCTTCCTACTTGGGGTTGCACTCTGGCCCAGTATGCAGTGGATCACAGTCATGAGCTGCACTGATGACCCCACCACACTGATCATATGTGCAACTGTTACTAGTCCCTTAACCTTTCGGAGCTTTCATTTCCACATCCATAACTGTGAGCAGTTAATAACCTCAGTAACCTCAGACCTGGAGCTGCCACGCCTTTAATGCAATCAGTAAAAAGTCATATAGTATAGAATTCAGTAGTTCCCAAACACACCCACTCTCTTATCATTATTTACTCCCTCTGTGGAAATCTTTGACCCTTTGGTACAGTATTTATTTTAAAACTTGCTCATCTCATCTTGTGAGAGACTAATTGAGATTATTACCATGACTAAAGAGTTACTTATGCCTTAGAAGTTTCAGACTAAAAACAAGAAATGTTGTTCTTTATAGTCAACCAGAAGCTGCTGAGAGTGGAGACAGAAGCAGTGGAACACAAGAACATTCTGTTCTGCTACCTCTATTTCTTTCCTGGTTTCCCTTCAAAATTTGTAAAATTTGTTTTACTAAGACAATTGTAAAGTGAAAGTGAAGACGCTCAGTTGTGTCCAGCTCTTTGCGACGCCATGGACTGTAGCCTACCAGGCTCCTCCGTCCATGGGATTTTCCAAGCAAGAATACTGGAGTGGGGTGCCATTTCCTTCTCCAGGGGATCTTCCCAACCCAGGGATCAAACCCATGTTTCCTACATTGCAGGCAGACACTTTACCATCTGAGCCACCAGTGGTAACCATAATAATAACACATTTCTGGAACTTTACTGGTCTTTGACCTCTTGCAATGCTATTCTTTTCTGGATGAAGTTTTACTGCCATGAAAAAGATTTTTAAAATAATCAATTTACTTTTTACATCAATATCCAAATTGTGAATTAAAGAAGGAAAATCATTCTACATTACAGGAAAAAACCTTATAAAATTTCACATCCACTCATAATTTAAAGAAAAAAATTATAAACTATGAGCAAACAAGAAACATAATCTTACTAATCTGGCACAGAGGATTACAAAAGAACCTACAGCTAACATCATAATTAATGATGAAATACTTAAATGCTTTTCTTCTTAAATTAAGTTCATAATAATGTACTGGAGTCCATAATTAACATACAAGATCAAAAATATAAATTAATAAAAGGCACAAATATTGGAAAGTAAGAAATAAAGTGATCAAAATCCTCAGATAGCATGGTAGAATATACAGAATATTTAGAAACTAAAACTTAAAACTTGCATTAAAATTGCATAAAATTATTATGTACCAAGTAATATATCTAACAACATATTTGCAATAACTTTTGGCTTAATACAAAGTATGCACTGTCAAATCAAACTCATACATACCATAACTTCTGTTCTTTAGTAAGCTTTGCTAATAATAGCAAGAGCTTCCCTGGTGGTTCAAGTCAGTAAAGAATCTGACTGCAATGCAGGAGAACTGGGTTCTATCCCTGGGATGGGAAGATCCCCTGAAGTAGGGCATGGAAACCCACTCCAGTATTCTTGCCTGGAGAGTCCCCACGAGGCTCCAGTCCATGGGGTCACAAAGAATAGGACATGACTGAGTGATGAAGCACACACAATAATATCAAAGGGCTTCTCAGGTGGTGCAAATGGTAAAGAATCCACTTGCCAGTGTAGGAGATGCAAGAGACCCAGGTTTGATTCCTGGATCGGGAGCCTACTGGCAATCAAGAGGCACCAGCAAAGCTGGAAAAGGCCTGAAGTATTCTATGTGGCTCCCCAAGTCCTTCCTTCCAGCATCAAATAGGATTTTTAGGTCCTAAATAATAGATGAAATTTCTAATGAGATTTGTAGGTCACTTCATACAGTGGGGACATTTTATATGATGTTTCACCAAGTCATGAAACATCTCATTTTATAACCTGGGGAGTTTTATAGTTTCATTGACATTCTCCAAGGAGCTATGTCTTATAAATCCATAAACTGTAAGTTTGTTTACAAGTAACACTAAATCAGAGACATCCTGCTCTAATAATTCCATAAATAAGGACTCCTTTTCTAGCAATTGCCATTACTCTATTTGTCTGCAAGTCTAGTTGTTATGTTTATAAGAATAGACCAAGTCAATAATCAGAGGAAAGTCTGCTTTAAATCCTTCCTTCCTAGATCTCTAATCAGAAAACCATAAAATAATGAGAGATATCAAATAAACAGAGAGATCCATTATTTTATGGATAGAATTATATAAAACTCATCAATCATTTTAATTGAATTTCTAGGCTTACTGTCATGTTAATAAAATTCCCAAGTTTTTTGTCTGTAAAACTTGACAAGCAGATCCTAAACCGTATATGGAAATACAATATCCAAAAATAGCCAAGTATTCTTAAAGAATGGGGTACGTGGTTTGTTCCACCAGATGTCAATCTAACCATAAAGCTACAGTTAGTAAGACTGTGTTCTTGGCCAAAACTAGGAGAGAACAGAACACAATATCTAAACATAGCAGTTACATATTTGTTGATACTTGATTTATATTAAAGATGTTTCATAGAGTATTGTTGTTCATTCACTAAGTTGTATCTGACTATTTGCAACCCCATGGAGGTTAGTACACTAGGCTTCCCTGTCCTTCACCATCTCTCAGAGTTTGCTCAAACTCATGTCCATTGAGTCGGTGATACCATCCAACCATCTCATACTCTAACACCCCCTTCTTCTCCTGCCTTCAATTTTTTTCCAGCATCAGGATGTTTTCTAATGAATCAGCTCTTAATACCAGGTGGCCAAAGTATTGGAACTTCAGCTTCAGCATCAGTCTTCCCAATGAATATTCAGGGTTGATTTCCTTTAGGATTGACTGGTTTGGATACTCACTTACTTTGATGGGAGAGGTCAAAATTTTTATTTTTAATTTTGACCCCTTACTAAAATCACAAAAATTAACTTCACGTGTAATAAATAGGAAACTCTGTATGTGAATAAAGCTTCAAACCATTATTATAAGAAAATATCTTTACAACTTGGGAATAGACAAATATTTCTGAAATAAGACAGTTTTTAAAAGGGAATAATATAATTATACCAAAATTTAGAACTTCTCTTCCTGGATAGACAGTATAAAGAGACTAAAAATGCAAACTACAGAGTGAGAAGTGATGTTTTAATTCAATAACTGACAAACATCTTGTATCCAGAATACATAAATATTTCAATATGAAAAACACAGTCCTTAAGAAAAATGGGGAAGAGATTTCAATGGGCCCATCAAAACAAAAAAAAAAAAAAAAAGAAAACCAAATGGGTAATAAATACATGAAAAGATGCTCAAAGAAATGCAAATAATAACCACTTTCAATAAAAACCTTCCTAAATGGCTAAAAACAAAAAGACTATTAATGTCAAATTTTGCCAATGACATGGAGAAACAGGAATGTGCTCTTTTGGCAGGTAGAAGTGTATGTACATTGGCACAATTACTTTGAAAAACTGAAGTTTCAGCTATTGATTTAAAAATCATTAAAATAGAAAATAATATTTTGAAATAGCAGGAAACGTAAGAGACATGGGTTCAGTTCCTGAGTCAGGAAGATCCATCCCCTGGAGGAGGAAATGGCAAATCACTTCAATATGATTGGAGAATTCCATGGACAGAAGAATCTGGCAGGCTACAGTCCATGGGGTCACAAAGAGTCAGACATGACTGAAGAGACAGCACACACGCCGTTAAGCACAGGTATACATTCCAAGATCCCCAGTGGATGTCTGAAACCATAGACAGTACCAAATTCTATGTATACATATGCAGTGCTTTTTTCTACACCCTCAGACTGGTAGCGTATACAGTGAGAATAGGCTGGACAAAGGGATGATTCACACCCAGGCAGGATGCAGCAGGACTGCACAAGATTTCATCATGCTACTCAGGATGGTGTGCAATTTAAAACTTATGAATTGTTTATTTTTGGAATTTTCCATTTAATATTTTTGGACCACGGTTGACTGGGTAACTGAAACCGCAGAAAACAAAACCAAGGATAAGGAGGGACTACTGTATTGTATCTTCAAGATGTTAGAAGAAGAGATGTGTCATTTGGTTTTGGTATTCAGTATAATGTGAAATATGAGAGTCATTGTATTGCAAATCATGTGGTTACATTTTAATAGTACATTCTGTGTATTAGACCAGAAAGCTGAGATCCCGCCTTTTTCACATATTTTGTTCAATTTCTATTTCTTGGGAACACTCAGGGCAAGCCTAATGTCTCTTTTACAACACAATCCTTCAGAAATTAGAAATGTCCCTGGATTGTTCTTTGCCCTGAATGGCTCTTTCGCCTATTTTTTTTACCTTCATCAATCTGATCGCTATCCTATGAATGCATTTTGACATGGTTCATGTCTCTTGGATTGCTGGGGTCCGGAATTAAACAGTTTCCAGGGTGGCTCAGCAGTAAGAATCTGCCTGCAATGCAGGAACTGAAGAAGACACAGATTCAATCCCTGGGTTGGGAAGATGCCCTGGAGGAGGGCATGTACTCCATGTACTACATGGAATACCGACTCCAGTATTCTTGCCTGGAGAATCCCATGGACAGAGAAGCCTAGTGGGCTACAGTACATGAGGCCACAAAGAGTCAGGCATGACCGAAGTGACCTAGCATGTGCATATGCTGAATTAAACACTTCACTTTGTCTATTTTTTGACAAAGCAGATTCAAGTGATACAGAGACTTCTCTTTTCTTAGATACTAGAGTCCTTTGGACAGCAAGGAGATCACACCAGTCAATCCTAAAGGAAATCAGTCCTGAATATCCATTGGAAGAATTGATGCTGAAGCTGAAGCTCCAATACTTTGGCCACATGATGTGAAGAACTGACTTATTGGAAAAGACCCTGATGCTGGGAAAGATTGAAGGCAGGAGGAGAAGAGGATGAGATGGTTGAATGGCATCACTGACTCGATGGATATGAGTCTGAGCAAGCTACAGGAGTTGGTGATGGACAGGGAGGCCTGGCGTGATGGACAGGGAGGCCTGCCGTGCTGCAGTCCATGGGGTTGCAAAGAGTCAGACGTGACTGAGCAACTGAATTAAACTGATATTTCCCATTGACTTTCTGATAGTCACTTAAAACCTTTATACTTTTGAATATACACTGCTTCCTATGAACTAAAACTTCTAAGTCTTTCCTATAGGGGTCACACAGAGTTGGACACGACTGAAGTGACTTAGCAGCAGCAGCATACATATTATTACAAAGCTACTCTTTCTAGTGCATTTTAAACCATTTGCAGTCATTTATATTTATCAAATCTTAAATGCATTTGTTAAACAGCACAATACTCCAGTCTTCCTTCAGGATTCTATTTTTGCCATAGAAAATATTCATCAACTGACAAAGCAGCATAGTACAATCTCTGCTTGCAGATGAGGTGAGGGGAGGGGAGTTTGTTGTATTTGTGTATATATATGGATACAAATAGATATAAATAGGCATAGACAAAGACATTGATATATATTACTACAAAGATAGTAACTTGNTGCCATAGAAAATATTCATCAACTGACAAAGCAGCATAGTACAATCTCTGCTTGCAGATGAGGTGAGGGGAGGGGAGTTTGTTGTATTTGTGTATATATATGGATACAAATAGATATAAATAGGCATAGACAAAGACATTGATATATATTACTACAAAGATAGTAACTTGCCATATAGGCAAGTTTTAACTATAGTAGTTCTGAGCTGGTAGGATTATGGGTGATTTATATTTTCTAATGTTTGATTTTGAACTTCTTTTATAATGTATATCTAGTAAGATCAAATACTCAAGATTAATGACACCTTGTATGCCTAAAGGGAGAGAAGGCAAGTCACACTGGGACAGGTTAGCCTCAGACAGGACTTGTGTTACAAATGTTTGAGATGAATCTTAAAAATAAATAGAAAGTTTATTTGCTCATTTGCCTGCTGTTTACCACCTGCTATACAGTCTGGTTCTTGGAGTTGGGGACCCCTATATTATAAGACTCTTGAACAAGATGATTGTGTCTGCATAGAAAAATGTCAAGGAAATGAATAGAGGAAATTTAAGCAGTACTTCCCAAACTAGAACACTAGTATTTACTAATGAATATGCTTGAATATTCATTAGTATTGATGTTATCATTAATATTTATGTAATTGGTGAACCAGAGGGATTCTTTATCAAATAAACTTTAGAAATACCATATTTTGCATTACACTTTTGACATTTGAAATGCACACAAATATATTAAAGTCCAGAGAGCCTTTCCATAAAGAAACATGTTAACTTTTCTTAATACATCATTTTCCAAACTGGTTTGATCCTCTGGAAAGCCTGTGAACATGCTTGCATACCATGTATTCAATTTGGGAAATACAGCATTAGAGAAATACTGAAGGGGAAAAGCAGCAAAGCACAGTATTTGGTTACCTAAGGAGGAAGAGAGATCTTGAGAAAGAAGAATGGAACTGGAGGAAACAACCTGCCTGACTTCAGGCTCTACTACAAAGCCACANTCTTGATGACTGTGGCTTTGTAGTAGAGCCTGAAGTCAGGCAGGTTGTTTCCTCCAGTTCCATTCTTCTTTCTCAAGATTGCTTTGGCTATTTGAGGTTTTTTGTATTTCCATACAAATCTTGAAATTATTTGTTCTAGTTCTGTGAAAAATACCGCTGGTAGCTTGATTGGGATTGCATTGAATCTGTAGATTGCTTTGGGCAGTATACTCATTTTCACTATATTGATTCTTAAGTGCCTTTTTAATTTTTAGTTTACTAATGAATCTGAGTGAACTCCAGGAGTTGGTGATGGAAAGGGGGGTCTGCCTGGTGTTCTGCGATTCATGGGGTCACAAAGAGTAGGACATGACTGAGTGACTGAACTGAACTGAATGCCTCAGTTTCATAGTTTCATAGTTTCCTCCCCTGTAAAATGGGTGTGATAATAGCATTAACCTCATTGGTGGTGGTTGTAAGAGTTAAATGAAATCATGAATGTACATTTGATAACACAGTACTGTGCACACAGTAAGAACACAATGAGTATCGTCACTGCTGTTGATATCATTCTTGAGGTCTGGACTACAAGAAACCACTGGGACTAGTTATAGTTTTCAAATCATTCAAGATGGCTGAAGTGATGATAGTTGTTGAGATTGCCTAGAGAGAGAATATAGAGTGGGGGGGAAAAAAAGCCAAAAGAGAAAATGCCAAAGATTCAGAAGGAAAAAAAAGAAAAGAAATCTATAATGGGTTAATCAGAGAATGAGAAAAAACACCAGGAAAGTTTGGCATGAAAGAGGAGAAGTGATCTGCTTCTTTCCTATTCATTGATTACCTTAAAATAAATCTGTGCTTTGGCAACTGGACCTTAAAATGACTGGGAGGCAACGTCACCACGAAAACGTAAAAGTACTTATTGAGTTCTCTAGAAATTATGTACTTTGGCTTAACAACATTCTTACAATTTAGAATCCAGGAAGTCAATGTTCTTTCCTCATTAGTATATCAGAGAATAGTTTCCTTGGTCCACAGTTGATCTGAAAAAGACCATGATGAAACAACATGCTGACGGAAGAGGGAAATGGCGTAAAGAATTTTCCAACAAGCATCGCATAGCCCTCCACCAACCCCAGGGTATTATTTGTACCAGGAATCTGCTGCAGGAAACTAAATGACTCTGAGTATATGTCATTCTTTACGGCTGAACTAACAGCAAAAAGCAGCAGCCTGCTGACAAATTTCATATCCAATTCAAAGCACTGTATTTTCATTCCTAACTACACTCCATTAGCTCTGACATTTCAAGAGTCAATGGAAAACCAGAAATTACACATTTCATTTATGGTATTGTCTGCTTTTTTTCAGGAAAATTAATGACTGTTCAAAAAGCTTTCATGAGAAATTCATCTTCAAGGGCTGCTCCTCTACCAAGTGACCACACCCTTTTGTAGCCACATACAGAGATGATCCGGCAATCAAAAATACACACACACACACACACACACACACACACACACACAATGACTCCTCACAGTGCTTGCTTCTAGCTGGTAAACAAAATAATCAAGTCTCAATTTAATTAGATTTTAAAATGGCACTTGGGCTATATTATGACATTTTCTACAAATAAATAAGCACTCATAATTTTACAAATAGTGGATATGAGAAGAGAAAAACTAGAGTGGTTCTAATTATCTTACCAGATTAAAATTGCTGAATCAGAGTTCTAAAGTCGCCCAGCCATCTATTCCCCATGAATAATTCAGTGGACTATGGCTGTATATTATTCTGATCCAACTATTGTTCAAAATTTAGAGTTGCTCTGCAGGAGTTCTATGGACTGTTCTCTTTACTATTTCTGGAATTTGCATCCTTGAGTATACAAATTCCAGAAAGAATATAAGCAATGAAATAACAGATTTGCCTCCATTCATGAAAGCTTCCAGTTTCATTAGAGAGAATACATCAAAAAATATAGTCTGTGTGAGCTAGGACAGAAAAATCATGCTCTATTGATATTCATTGCACTAATTTAGAGAATTCATCATTAGTAGGAATATAGATACACATCATCAGTCTAATGATATTATAGCCAGTGGAAAAGAATCTCTTTTCTGAGCTGGCTTGTAATTCAGAGAGGTATTGTAAGACTAACAGCTGCTTTAGACTACATGTTGAAGTCACAGTGACCAGAAATACTAACTTTGATTTGGAAGTTGCAAATATTATTTCTCTGTGTTCTTATTACCTTGGTCAGAGGTAGTTTTACCACTGGAATCAGCTTTATCCATTATAGTCCCACATAAAACCCAAGAAAAGAATGGTGGGTAGAGAAAAATTATGAGTGTCATCATTATGAGAACAATCATGACTGTCAAATACCATATGTAAGCAGTCAGCAAGTGTATCAATTACACCATGATCAATAGAGCTTAAAAACCATTGTCATCATCCTCTGGATAGTAGACAGCAAAGTAGGAATTTATCTCCGGAGTTAACAACAGTTCATTTGGGCATATCCAGTACACATCACTTTTCACTTAGGAAACATTCTGGGAAGCAGAAAGTGAATTCAGGGAGGACAGAAAATGGGGAAGGGGAGCAATATATTTTGAAATTTGCTTAACCTTTATATAGTCAACAAATGTGACAGCCTGCCACAGATAAGGTGCTGAAGGCAGTGCTTAGAGCATGGTCTCTGCCTTCCAAAAGACAGAGTGTAGACTCATATCAATCGACATTTTACATGGCCTCTTATTTCACTGGCAGCAAGCTGTTGTCCCCGTACAGCTTCCTGGAACTACAATTTGAGGACCAATTTATTCCTTTTTAGTACATTTCTGTCCTCTCCCTTTGAATTCTCAGCAATAATAATCTGGTCAGCAGGAAGTCCAGGACCAAATATTAATGAGATAATTACGATGTTTTCTTACACCAGGCAACCAGGGACTTCTGGCAAGGACCAGGCAAGATGGAAAACAAGAGGACATGGATAAAAGCCCAAAATAACAAGGATAATAAGTCCAAAAATGACTTAGGCTCCCTGATATCCTCATTGAAGAAGCAAAATCTAACAATAAACATCAAAAAGACTAGCGTATACCAGTGAAGCAGAGAGAAAAGTGAGAAGTACCTATAGCACAAGGACCTAGTTTATGGAGCTTTTTTGCACATCCTTGTGTAAATACATCTCCCCAAACTAAAGCATATTTTCTAAAATATTTTATTCTTACATGTAGCAAAGTCTTTTTTGCATGTAGGAAAGTTGCAAAAGTTAAGTCATGCCACAGTTTAGATGGTACATAGAAATTTCAATTTCTTAATTTTTCTTTATATAATGCCTTTCTCCTGAGCTGCATACACTGGCTGGCAGAAAAAGAGACAAAATGCCTGAGCTAATTTAATGATTAACTAAATCCAATAATTTGCATATCTTTCCCTAAAATAACAAGTGTATGCTGGTGAAAGAAGTGTGTGACTTTTAAAAAATTTTTATTTATTTATTTTAACTGGATGCTAATTCCTTTATAATATTGCGGTGGTTTTCACCATACATTGACATGAATCAGCCACAGGTGTACAGATGTCCTGCCATCCTCAACCAAAAAAAAAAGAAAAACATGTGTAGCTTACAGTTCTTTAGGGGTGAGTCCTCAGAGCTGTTCTGGTGCTCACTAGTACCCAACATGACACCACTTACCCTCTTTTAGTCAGCAGCCAGTGCTGAAGTCAGCACCTGGCTATTCAAGGTCTACTTTGTGCCTAGAGACATTGCTCCCACACAGCACTTGAAACTTCCTCTCTTTCTGACTCAACTCATAGCTTTACAAACCCAAATAGATCTCTTCCTTATTCCTCATGACCCCAAAACCTAGCAGGTCACCTCCTCCAACTTTAACTATGGGATTGCCTCATCCCACTATCTTCACTCTGTGTGCTTTTTCAGTTCATCTTGACAAAAGTTTTACTGACAACTCTCCATACTGTTAGTCAAAATTTTTTTTAAAAAAATACGTAACAGAGCAGACAGTATTTGGCACTCTAGACATCAGTACAACAGGAGTCCCTTCTCATACTGGTGAAAACAAAGCAAAACCTAAAAACTTAGTTTTGGTGCTTAATTTTGGTGATGGACAAGATCTCCAGTCTCCCTTCAAATGAACTAAAGTAATTCAGAAGAGAATTAAAACAAAGGTATAGGGTAGGGAAAGGGCAGAGTACCTTTTTTTAAAATCATTGCTTTTTAAAAATAATTGTTTTCGTGATATCCCCCCCCCCCAAATTGGAGTTGGGAAATACAATTTTGGGCTAGGCAGTGTCTCTGACTGTAAGTCTCCCTCTGTGTTCTTCCTCTCGTTTGCCCAATGTCCTTAGTGCTGACTGGAACTATTGCTCTAAAAGGTCACAGGGCAGGAATATATACAAGGGAGCATGCTTGTGCTTCATTCCCCACTCCCCAACAGACCAGCTCACTGGCAGGTTGATCAGCCCTACAGCCTGCTTCCATTTCAAGTAGGAGACCAGACTCTTGAGGTAGGCTTGGCTCCACCACAGGCCTCGCCTCAGTGCCAGGCCCACTGGGGTTTCCTGATAACTAGGAGCACCATATGGCCCCTGAAATTCAGCCAGCTTTCACCCTTTTAAGAACTCCTGATCCTATTCTACTAGCAATCCTTGAATCCAACTTATTAATGAGGGCTTTCTAGAGTTTTCAAGCTGTATAAATATTTTGGTGTGATCCTTTTTTTCCCTTCCAAAGCAACATCAAATCTCCAGCTGCTGGGAAATAGTGCTTTTCCCTATCATTGGAATCAATGAGTCAAGGCATATGTCTTTAATGGAGGTTTTGGCAAGGGTGATATTAGGGTTATTATTAGATAGAAGTAAACTGAATAGTTTGTTTTCTGCGCTGCACATACAAATCAATGGTTTAAATCAAACACTGCAGTTTATAATGTGATAGAAATATTTACATGGGGAAAAAAGCACTAATCAAAGTACAGCATTAAGATAATGCAAGTTTTGCAAATTCCAGAAGCCAACATATTTTACAGATCACTAGAAAAGAAAGAACAAAGAAAACCCAAAGAAAGTATATCAGTTCTGTTAGAAAATGGGCTTTACCCTCAAAGAGGTTCACACAGCACTTTCTGGTTGCCAGGGAGAGGAGACTCACTTTAGTTATCCAAGTAATAGAGTAATGATGGTGATGGTGAGAAGGCGCAGTATGAATACAACTACACAGAAATTCAAGAGAAGTCTAACAACTAGAGTGGGATCCACAGTAGAGCCAGGCTGTAGAATCTCCACCTGAAGCCAGGACACCAGGTCTACGAAAGCAGTAAAAATACAATGGATGGTTTCTTGGTATTATATCTTAATGCATGATGAAACAATATTCTGTTTCCAGATTTTTGTGGCTACTCTGAAGTAACATGTCACTAATATTTTTGTTTTTCCTTTTCTATCCCATCACTGATTTCTTGATTTTTTTTTCCTACCTTCACACATGTTCTTATGTTTCTCCTTTAATAGTCTGTTCTTCTTAACTCCAGCTTGACCTTGACTTAAGACCTCACCCAGATAGTTTAATTCCCTCTATATGTCCTTTAATATTACTTCTACTTCTCTCTGCATTTCCTAATTTGGTCCAAACAAGACAAAGTCAGATTGGCCTATTCATTTTTTTTTTACACCAGACCTCAAAACAGGTCACTGGCCAGTCTCTGAATTTGGGAAGGGAAGACTGCAGTCACCTGGTACTCTAGACCTGCCTTGTTAGCTATGAGCAAAGAAGTAAGGACCAAGGGCATGGCACCAAGGTTGGTAGACCGAATATACAGCCCTATAATTCACTTACATGATGAGAAAGTAACAAGAGTTCCACCACCTTACTCCTTCCAGAAAAATTATTTTTTCATATTCAAAGTTTTAGGTAGATTTCCCTGGTACCATGGATTTCCAGAATACATACATGTAACATAATCAAAATAATAAATGAAAAATATAGTAATAATCACTGACTCAAGGCATATGTCTCTAATGAGAATAAGCTGCTACCTTTAAAAAAAGTACCATATGCATTCCAAAGATAAATGCAAATGAGTTTCTGATTCTTAGGTGTTGTTCTTTATCCTCATCACCCTCCCTCAGAATGCAACACTTTCCAGCCACAACTGATCACCTTTATGGGCATTATTGCTCAAATCCTAATGCAGCCACAGCAACTAATTTCATCTACATGTCTTGCATCTTGAAAGTTTTAAGTACTTTTGAAACAAAATAGTCTTGTTTCAAAATACTAAAGAGATTAAAGCTATATGTACCTAAAAAACATAAATTAATAGAACAGATATAATTATAACTGAACTTAAAACTCATTAAAAGAAGGGATTATCTCTCTTGCTCATTTCTCTGCACTAGACTGGTACAATTTCTGACATGTAGTATGTGCTCAATATACTTTTCAAACTAGTCAATCAGTCAATAAATGAATACTATACCTACTTCCAAACAATGGAAAGAATGGAGATTACAGTCTGGAGAGGATTATTTTTTGAACAGTATCAAAAAGTTTCTCTATATTCCATAGAATCATTGAGTAGACAAAGTAGAAATGAAATAGTTTAGAAGCAGGTCTCCTAATTTAAAATGAGTTTTTATAGAAAAGCAAAAGTACAACGAAAATACTGCAGAGTTTCTAACAGAAAAAAAAAAAAGTATTTCATTATACTTAGCCTGGATAGATAGATAGATCTATGCACACATTTATTCCTAAAAGTAGCTTCTGTTTTCCAAAGCTTTATGTTTACTGTCTGGTGTTTTCAGATAAAGAGTCTCAGAAAAGGGACAGGATTCCTTTCCTCTTTCTGAGAAGGTAAGATTCTTAAAAACGGCCATGAAACTCCTCATACCCCTCTCCGCATCTTCAAACAAAAGTTGGATAGCCTATGCCATCCATCTTGTAGCTGAGTTTGTAGGAAACAGTCTTTGCTCTTGATTTCCTCTCTCATTTCACTTGACAACAGAGTACTTAGATTTCCAAACTCATCTTCCTTCTCTAAACAGGAAGAACAGAAGGCAGAAACCCCAGAGAATGTTATGTTTGACTCATTTTCAACTTGATGTAAATAATTTAGCACTTGATAAAGACAAAGGCATGATTTTGCTACTGATGAGGAATATTTACATTTGTTTTCCTCCCTTGTACAGTGAAGCACCCAAATGAGAGACTCATTGCTCTGTACAACGCTGCCACCTTTCTCTCAGGGCTGGCTGTCATTAATTAAAATCACAGAAAGGAGCTGATTCACTGAACTGAATCACTCTCATAATGGCCAAAGTTCNTTTTTTTTTTACACCAGACCTCAAAACAGGTCACTGGCCAGTCTCTGAATTTGGGAAGGGAAGACTGCAGTCACCTGGTACTCTAGACCTGCCTTGTTAGCTATGAGCAAAGAAGTAAGGACCAAGGGCATGGCACCAAGGTTGGTAGACCGAATATACAGCCCTATAATTCACTTACATGATGAGAAAGTAACAAGAGTTCCACCACCTTACTCCTTCCAGAAAAATTATTTTTTCATATTCAAAGTTTTAGGTAGATTTCCCTGGTACCATGGATTTCCAGAATACATACATGTAACATAATCAAAATAATAAATGAAAAATATAGTAATAATCACTGACTCAAGGCATATGTCTCTAATGAGAATAAGCTGCTACCTTTAAAAAAAGTACCATATGCATTCCAAAGATAAATGCAAATGAGTTTCTGATTCTTAGGTGTTGTTCTTTATCCTCATCACCCTCCCTCAGAATGCAACACTTTCCAGCCACAACTGATCACCTTTATGGGCATTATTGCTCAAATCCTAATGCAGCCACAGCAACTAATTTCATCTACATGTCTTGCATCTTGAAAGTTTTAAGTACTTTTGAAACAAAATAGTCTTGTTTCAAAATACTAAAGAGATTAAAGCTATATGTACCTAAAAAACATAAATTAATAGAACAGATATAATTATAACTGAACTTAAAACTCATTAAAAGAAGGGATTATCTCTCTTGCTCATTTCTCTGCACTAGACTGGTACAATTTCTGACATGTAGTATGTGCTCAATATACTTTTCAAACTAGTCAATCAGTCAATAAATGAATACTATACCTACTTCCAAACAATGGAAAGAATGGAGATTACAGTCTGGAGAGGATTATTTTTTGAACAGTATCAAAAAGTTTCTCTATATTCCATAGAATCATTGAGTAGACAAAGTAGAAATGAAATAGTTTAGAAGCAGGTCTCCTAATTTAAAATGAGTTTTTATAGAAAAGCAAAAGTACAACGAAAATACTGCAGAGTTTCTAACAGAAAAAAAAAAAAGTATTTCATTATACTTAGCCTGGATAGATAGATAGATCTATGCACACATTTATTCCTAAAAGTAGCTTCTGTTTTCCAAAGCTTTATGTTTACTGTCTGGTGTTTTCAGATAAAGAGTCTCAGAAAAGGGACAGGATTCCTTTCCTCTTTCTGAGAAGGTAAGATTCTTAAAAACGGCCATGAAACTCCTCATACCCCTCTCCGCATCTTCAAACAAAAGTTGGATAGCCTATGCCATCCATCTTGTAGCTGAGTTTGTAGGAAACAGTCTTTGCTCTTGATTTCCTCTCTCATTTCACTTGACAACAGAGTACTTAGATTTCCAAACTCATCTTCCTTCTCTAAACAGGAAGAACAGAAGGCAGAAACCCCAGAGAATGTTATGTTTGACTCATTTTCAACTTGATGTAAATAATTTAGCACTTGATAAAGACAAAGGCATGATTTTGCTACTGATGAGGAATATTTACATTTGTTTTCCTCCCTTGTACAGTGAAGCACCCAAATGAGAGACTCATTGCTCTGTACAACGCTGCCACCTTTCTCTCAGGGCTGGCTGTCATTAATTAAAATCACAGAAAGGAGCTGATTCACTGAACTGAATCACTCTCATAATGGCCAAAGTTCTAGAAACGCGCCCTGGGGCCCAGGAGCTGGATTTTTCTGCTTCTACTTTGCATAGCTCTGAAGCCAACTCAGTTGGTAAAGATAGCTGAAACACACGTGCATGCTCAGTCGCTTCAGTCATGTCTGACTCTTTGCAACCCCATGGACTGTAGCCTGTCAGGCTCCTCTGTCCATAGGATTCTCCAGGCAAGAACACTGGAGTGGGTTGCCATGATCTTCTCCAGGGGATCTTCCCCACCCAGGGATCAAACCTGGGTCTCCTGCATCTTCTGCATGGCAGGCAGATTCTTTACCACTGAGCCACCAAGGAAGTCCTTAAAAAGCAAGATACCTATTGAATTTACTTGACCCATGATTCTGAAGCTAACTGAGAAACAAGCGAGCACACAGAGAGATATGGCCATCTGCAAGCCAGGAAGAGGATTCACACCAAGAACTGACCCTTCTAGCACCTTGATCCTCGACTTCCCAGCACCCAAATTTGTGAGAGATCAACATTCGTGGTTTCAGCCACCCAGTCTATGCTATTTTGTGACTGTAGCCCAAGCTGACTAAGACATCCAGGGAAGACAATTATGATTAGACTAGTTTCAAAGCGGACACAACTAGCATTCTAAGCCTCTACTTAAAAATCTACTTGAGAAAGTCAGCTTCCTTCTGAGAGCACATTCCAGTCCTATGTATCCTTCTTGCCCCACCCTCCACTCTAAGAGCATAAGTTTCATTGCTAAAGAGAATGCTGTCTCCTTGCAAGTCAAATGACAAAGTCTGCCCCTATTAATTTAACCCTAAAGTTAAGTCGCTCAGTCGTCTCTGACTCTTTGTGACCCCATGGACTGTGGCCTACCAGGCTTCTTAGCCCGTGGAATTTTCCAGGCAAGAGTACTGCCATTTCCTTCTCCAGGGGATCTTCCCAACCCAGGGATCGAACCCGGGTCTCCCGCACTGCAGGCAGACGCTTTACCGTCTGAGCCATCAGCAGCCAGTTTTTATATATCTGCCACTCCTCCACCCCTTCATCCCCACAGCTGAATAAGCAAGAGACAGGAAACTCTTCATAAATGAAAAAGTGTGCATACAAACAGTATTAGTAGCAATTTTTTTATTAATTAATTTTAATTAGAGGCTAATTACTTTACAGTATTGTGGTGGTTTTGCCATACATAGACATGAATCAGCTATAGGTGTACATGTGTCCCCCATCCCAAACCCCCCTTCCCGTGCCTCCTTCCCCACCCCATCCCTCTGGGTTGTCCCAGAACACTGGCTTTGAGTGCCCTGCTTCATGCATCGAACTTGCACTGGTCATCTATTTTGCATATGGTAATATACATGTTTCGGTGCTATTCTCTCAAATCATCCCACCCTCGTTTTCTCCCAAAGTCCAAAAGTATGTTCTTTACATCCATGTCTCTTTTGCTGCCTTGCATATAGGGTCATTGTTACCATCTTTCTAAATTCCATATATATGCATTAATACACTGTGTTGGTGTTTCTCTTTCTGACTTACTTCAATCTGTATAATAAGCTCCAGTTTCATCCATCTCATTAGAACTGACTTTTTATAGCTGAGTAATATTCCATTGTGTATATATACCACACCTTCCTTATCCATTTGTTGGCCAATGGACATCTGGGTTGCTTCCATGTCCTAGCTATTGTAAACAGTGCTGCAGTGAACACTGGGGTATATGTGTCTCCTCCTCATATTAGCAATTTTTAATAGTAGAATTGTGGATAACTTAGTTTTTAATTCATTAGATTTTTTCCTTTATTTTTTACCTAACAACATTTCTATATAATTTTGTCAACAGCAGGAGAAACCCCATGCTTTTAAATGAGTGGCCTTCAACCTCAAACAGACTTAAGAAAAAGGCAAGAACTTCTACTTATAGATGATGGACACACACTATGTCTCATCTCCTCAGCTTTGATCACCTCAGGTTTATGAAAATTAGAGAAAATCATCTTTTCCTCTTCAATTCATAACTACATTTAAAATTAAGAAAAGGAACCTCAGTGGACCAGAAACCACTGGGAATCTCTGGGAGATGGGTAAGCAAAAAGAAGCCACCAAGTCTAAGAAGTAAAGTCAGGATAGTAAGAAAAATAATAAATATCACAGGAAAATGGTGTTTAAATTAAAATCCAAACCTTTAAATAAATTAATAGTAGAAAAGACACAAGTTGAACCCATAAGACAGAAGACTGAATTGATAAATTTTCTGTAACATATCATAAAGGAACAAAAATTGGAACGTATGAAAGAAGAATCAAGAAATATTAAAGATAAACTCAGAACGTTTAACATCCACCTTCTAGGAACACCAAGAAGGAGAAACTAAAGAGATCTGTGGAGAGGGAACATTCAAAGGAAAAAAAAAAAAAAGTGGCTCTGATTATTCTTAAACTTTTTTTTTTTTTTTAACTAATGAGGGGACCATTTGCAGAATTCTTATTTCATTTGCAATTCATTCACACAAAATTTATTCACTTTCATCAATATGCCTGGTATAGTGCAAGGTAATAGAAACCTAAGTATGGTAATAAATCCCCTCTCCAGAAAATGCATAAATGCACAGATCACAATTTTCCACATTATTTTAGAGGTTAAGAGTTCACTGACCCATAATCTTAGTTATTTTTATTACAGTTCACCTGTTTTGACTGGAATGACTTGGCAAAAGCCACACTATTTTTCCCCTATTGAACTGCTGAATTGTTTGACAAAGAGTATCTTAGCAACTGACTGTTTGAAGACATGAAATCACACAGAGACTCAATCTATAATAAAACTGGAATTGGTAAACTCAGTCTGAGGCTTATTTCACAACAGTTATGGAATGATCAGCTTTCATGAGGTAAACTGGAACTAGTTTTCAAATTTCAAATGAAGTACACTGAAATCATTGGGAAATTATGAACTATGCTGAGTAATAAAAATCACTAGCTTCCTACTCAGGGTTAGTAGATTGTCTCACAGATCATCTTAGCCACAAAGAAAATCAGCAACCAAAAATCTCCTTACAGGCTGTTTAGGGAAGAGAAATTTGTTGTAAAGAATCCGCCTGCAAAGCAGAAGTCCAGGTTCAATCCCTGAGTTGGTAGATTCTCTGGAGAAGGAAATGGCAACCCGCTCCAGTATTCTTGCCTGGAGAATTCCATGGACAGAGGAGCCTGGCAGGCTACAGTCCACGCAGTCACAAAGAGTCAGACACAACTGAGCGACTAACACTTTCTTTCACTTTTTCAGGGAAGTTTTTTAAAAACAAATTTGTCTGAGAGAATCAGATGTAAATAAAATACCTGTTGAATAAATTTCTAGAAAATTAAAAGTATTTAGAATATCACAAACTCATTTAGGGATATTTGTTGAATTTTAAGTCAGATACTGATTGACAGAGACAAGGACTAAAAAAAATAGGAAAAAAATATTGGAAAACAGAAGATAATAGAAATGATTTTGATAAGAACTGAAGATGGAAGACAAGTTTTATCAATAAGTAGAAAACAAACTTGAAGACAAAAGGACAATCAGTCAAAAGACTGGATTTGCAACTGATAGAAGGAACTCACATGTTACACAATGGAATAAAAGTGTATGATATTAAAAAAAAAAAAAAGAAAAGCTGACTCTATTAATGTGAGACATGAGTACATATGTGAAGAATTTAAATAGCTGGGATGAAGTTGACATCTGGCTATGTTTCTGTCTTACCCTGCCTTCTATACCCAGTGGTCATGAACATTTTACTGAAGGTATATTTTCACAGCGTACTTTAGTTGAATATGATACAATGATACACCAGTGAAAGGCATGGTGTTTTATCATCAGTCCCAAAGTACACCATGGAAGCAAAGGTTATAATCTCTTAATTTTAGTTATTAGAACAGGTGCTCTGAAGCAACACAAAGAGAGAAGTGCCAATGGAACACCATCAGATGTGTATTTTTAGTTAACAACTCATATCTCTGCAAACTTTAGCAATTATTTTTATTCATTGTTTAGATTTCTATTTTCTCAGGCCTCCCTGAATGTCTGTGGTTCTTCTGAGCTACTGAAAAATTTTCACAACTTGTCATACGTAGTCTCAGCAAAATATTGCAAAGAGGTGCTCAACTGGATTGAATCTGTGTGAAAAAAGTTTACTCACAAAGTTGGCCACCAAAGGTCATGGTTTTTTATGTACTTAAGATCTCACGATCAGGTCTTCAGAGTCTACTGGAGTTTCGATTGGCTTTTTCTGTGTGTGGACAATGACTAACCATACCTTTGTGCTCATTCTTTGCATGGTTTCTTGAGTATATGCAATATTTGATGGCCATCTACCCTCGCTTACATTGTTCATTCAGCATAAGTTGTTGAGTGATTTTCCTGTAACATAAGAAACTTCAGCAGCTGTAAGTTAACTATCATGTTGCAGAAGTTGTCAGTTTTTTAAACCTGATAATGTTCAACATTATTATATTTTGCTCTGAAATAAATGTTAATTGTTAAAAATTGGATGGCTAAAGAAGTAAAAAAAAAAAGTGAATCTGATTTATTAAGAACAAACTTGTGATGAAAAAAGTCTTTATCAGGAAAAGAATAATGGATTATAAAACCCAGTAACAACCTGGCAAGCTCTGAATGCTGTTATAGACTTCTTGTTCCTGGGATCAACAGGAACAAGCTTTGCAACAATAGGTTGGGGGCCTTCTCTAAGTAACAATAATACTAATTATAACTAATCAATGAAGTTTCTTACAAACCATGGGAAGGCCAGAACAAGCCCGGAATAAGCAGGAAGGGGATAGGGTGGCCAAGATGGCAAGGAGAAATAGTAGGAGGTAAAACAAAATGACCCCTTGCTGCTGTCCAGACACGTCTCTTGCACGGTGTTGCAATTAATTCTGAGTTAATGGTTTTGGGGAGGACTGCCATGGGTAAAGGCAGGTCTTCAGGAAGAAAACCTGAAAGCCACACTATAGGCAGGGGATACAGTGTGGTCAGTGAGTCCTGTACATGCTGTCAGAAGACCTGGGTTCGAGTCTTATCTTTATAAGTTCTTGTTTGCAAAACCTTGAATACAGCACAACCTGGGTCACGGTTTCTTATCTGAGTAAAATGGATCCTCATATGATTTTCATGAGGATTAGGTGATCTATGTATTTAAGTTACCAAGCTTCTTTCATAGGAAAATTTCTTATTTTGAATAACAAAACAGAAATTACTACTAATACATGTAGTAATGACTACTATAACACAGCTATAATAAGGGCAAAAGAGGTTGACAAAATGGAGAAGCCACATAGTACACAAGAGGCATTTGGTGAAACCATTAAAGAGTTTAGACTTTAAACCCAGCCTGCCTAGGTTTATTCCTGACTCCGGGACTCAGCAGCTGTTTGACTGTGGCAAAGTCACTTACCCTCTCTGGCTTCAGTTTCCACAACTATAAAATGTAGATGATGGTACCATCATAGGTTTGTTGTGAGGCTTCAGAGGTATCTATGTATTAGTGTTTAGCACAGTGTCAGGCACATAGGAGATATTAAACAATCATTTGCTATTAATATAATGCTGAGCTGAGGCACTATGGTGCTTAACTCCTTCTTCACTGGGAACTGAGCTGATCAAAAACTCGAGGATTAGGCTGTGTGACCCCAGACATATAGAATTACAGGAATCTTGAGCAAGCTCTTAAGAAGATCACTACATAAACTGCCAAAAATCTACCCTCATTGACCAGGGTTGAAATTGCAATTCACAAGGGGGAACAGGACAGAAAAAAGTTCACTTTCCCATCATATCACTACTTTCTAGCTGGCTAATGGTTGCATGTTAAGAAAGGACTTGTTCAAGACACTAGTTGGGCCCTGGTCATTATCTGTATTGTGTGGATCTTCAATTAATCACCCCTGTTAATCTTATTTTACTTAACTTCATTTTTGTAAAGGAGCCAGGTACGTATTTTCCCTTATATAATGTATACCAGTTGCATAAAACACTTGGCTTTCTTTTTCTTTTAGGATCTACTCTCTTAACAATTTTCAAATATGCAATGCAGTATTATTGACAATAAATCTTGGTTTTTTTGTTTTGCTTTCACTGGTTTCCATTTAGATGATAGATTTCTATAGTCTATTTTATAGTCATCTGTTCTTTATGATACCTAGGATCATGCAAAGCACTTCTAAAGTAAACAAGAAAAAATTCGATCAATGGATAAATAAGATGAATAGATAAGTGGCTTGAAAGATAAAAACAGATTTTTCTTCCTTTTTTTTTTTCTTTTGGTGCTTTATAGCAAGAAAAGACAGGCTTAGAAATTGCCTAGCTAGATTTATAACAATCTCCTCAGTTTTAAATATATATTAAAAGTAAAAAAAAAAAATCAGAAATAGGATGCAAATAAATTCATTTTTTAAATATCTGCTTAGAAAAAGTTAGAATTTATCAAAATATAGAATAAACTTATTATTATTTTGTCCCTTTAGTAGAACAGGTAAATAATAATATAGAACAAGTAACAGTAGTGAAAAAATATAGATGGATTCAATAAAATATAAAATCCTTATCACATATAACAATTAAAATTATATATGCAACAGCAGCAGCTTTGTTATAATTAAATGTGAGTGTAACTCTAAAATGATAACATGTTTTATGTGTGGTTTATAAAGTAGATTTGTTGTTGAGTGAAATATGTTGTCCAATGCATTTTGAGGAAAATAAAATGTAAGGTATCCTTTTTAGAAATCTTTCCAAGGAAGCTGTTTCACACTGAAAGATAAGAGTGCTGAAGAATTGATACGTTTGAACTGTGACGTTGGAAAAGACTCTTGAGAGTCCCTTGGACAGCAAGGAGATCCAACTAGCCCATCCTAAAGGAAATCAGTCCTGAATATTCACTGCAAGGACTGATGCTGAAGCTGAAACTGCCTAATATGAAGAACTGACTCATTTGAAAAGACCCTGATGCTAGGAAAGACTGAAGGTGGGAGGAGAAGGGGACGACAGAGGATGAGATGGTTGGATGGCATCACTGACTCAATGGACATGAGTTTGAGTAAGCTCTGGGAGTTGGTGATGGACAGGGAGGCCTGGCATGCTACAGTCCATGGGGTCGCAAACAGTTGGACATGACTGAGCAACTGAACTGAACTGAACNAAAGACTCTTGAGAGTCCCTTGGACAGCAAGGAGATCCAACTAGCCCATCCTAAAGGAAATCAGTCCTGAATATTCACTGCAAGGACTGATGCTGAAGCTGAAACTGCCTAATATGAAGAACTGACTCATTTGAAAAGACCCTGATGCTAGGAAAGACTGAAGGTGGGAGGAGAAGGGGACGACAGAGGATGAGATGGTTGGATGGCATCACTGACTCAATGGACATGAGTTTGAGTAAGCTCTGGGAGTTGGTGATGGACAGGGAGGCCTGGCATGCTACAGTCCATGGGGTCGCAAACAGTTGGACATGACTGAGCAACTGAACTGAACTGAACCACTAGTGACAGAATATGATATTTTTCATATAATTCACAAGAAAGTAGTAAGATCTTCAGTCAGAATTTTCTAATTTCTAACACAACCCAGAAATAATATATGTCAAAAATCACAAGACAAAAAGCGTTCAGTTTTGGATTACAAATGGTATTGGTCATATAAAATTAAATTCATAAAAGAAAAATATCCAATGGAACTATTCATTTTGGCCTTCTTAACAATAAATCTCCAGGTCACAGTTTATTTTTGACAAATAAGCTGGTTATTCATACAAAATAAGACAGCATCCAGAAAAGCATATTATGAAAGAGCTATAAAGCAAAGCACAAGTGAACATTCTAAGTGTAAAACATGGCACAGCCATTGCATGTATTAAATGTTTGATAAATGTCTTAAGTTAATGACTGAGGCACTGCAGGTTGTATTTTTCTCACCATGACAGTGTTTTGGCTAAAGCTATATTGTATATAATTTTCTAGATATTTATTTGGCTGTGTCCAGTCTTAGTTGTGTCATGCAGGATCTTAGTTCCCTGACCAGGGATTGAACCCATGTTCCCTGCATTGCTACGCAGATTCTCAACCAGTGGATCACCAGAGAAGTTCCTGAAAGCATATTTTTTGTGTGAATGTTTTCAATCTAAATAGTATTACCCAGTATCAATTTATCTTATTTACCATTCTGCTATCTGCTCTCTGCTAAGTCACTTCAGTCGTGTCCGACTCTGTGCGACCCCATAAATGGAACCCCACCAGGCTCCCCCCGTCCCTGGGATTCTCCAGGCAAGAACACTGGAGTGGGTTGCCATTGCCTTCTCCAATGCATGAAAGTGAAAAGTCAAAATGAAGTCACTCAGTCATGTCCAACTCTTCGCGACCCCATGGACTGCAGCCTACCAGGCTCCTCCACCCATGGGATTTTCCAGGCAAGAGTACTGGAGTGGGGTGCCATTGCCTTCTCCATTACTTAGTCTTATTTCCAGTATTCAAATTCATTGTCAACAGACTCATCATAATTTCAAAATATTTCAAAATATCCATCATAATGGAAACTACTCAATGAAAAAACACAAGTTCTGGATACAAATTCAAGATAAGAGTCTACACCAGTATTGAGAAAGAGACATGATCAAAAACAGTACGTTACAAGTGAAAGCGCTTACACTGAAGGTACCAGTAGTCACAGAAAGAAGAATTCTGTGCATTTACACATTCATCTTTCTACCACCTAACACAGATACTGTGAGGGGTAAGTGTTGCAGAGTAACTGATTCAAAAGCCTGTCAACCATTTAAGATGTACCTTTCAATAGGCAAAAATAGGAAATTAAAATAACGTTTCTCAGATTCCTTTGAAGCTAAATTTCCAAATATGATTTACACCCTGATGTGACTTGGACGTGGATAGCAGAATGAGAGAGAGACCACTCATCTGCTGTTTCAAGTATTTTTGCTAGCAAGCCTTGTGGCAGAGGTAACTGGACTTCTACTACAGCAGTAACAGAAGTTGTACTGATTAACTGGTCCCTCATTTCATGGTTGTTAAGAGAGTGAATCCACTTTGTTGGCATGGATGACGGGGTTGTGATTTTTAGAGCCAATCATTGTGGTGGTGACTTCCTGATCCCTGGACTGCTGCTGAGGCTCTGCGTGCTGGCAACAACAGTTGGGCTGATTCCCAAGTGGAAGGAGGAGTCTCCCCTATGCCTGTCATGGTGCAGGATGCGACCCCCTTGACAAGCCAGTTCTATGGTGTTTGTCAGAGACTTATTCCTGGAAGCTTGGCCCAGAGCCTGTATTCTAGCACTTCTAATAAAATGGAAAGCACCCAGTTCCCTGTGTTAAATCTTTTTCTATTTAAGCAAAACTCAAGAGTTTCTGGTTTCTGCAACTGCAACTTCACCAATATAACAGTCATGATCCATGTATACACAGATAGAATTGCTCTGATTTTATGAAGAATTATAGGCACATTCCCTGAAGATAGCAAACTTAGATCTGTTTGGCAGAAATGCATTCTCTACCACGCCTGATTCAACTTCCTTAAGCCGATTCTGCACTTTTCTCTTTCCTCCCACAACACATGTATACCTATCTTCACTATAATAATTATTATACTGAATTCCATTTCTCTGTCTGGTTGTATGCTTCCCAAATAGATTTTTTAAAGGCATATTGTATTTAAATCTCTGTATGCCCTATGGCTGGCTTATTTAAAGTAGGTCTTCAATAGTATCAGTGGAAAAAAAGAGGGGAAAAGAAGGATCTGAAATCAGAATAATTGGGTTGTGTTTACGATTTTTAAAATCCTCTCAGGATGAAAGCAACCTAATTGATCATCAACAGACGGATGAATAAAGATGTGTGTGTGTATATATATACATATATATATATATATATATAATGTGTGTGTTATATACATATAATGGACTATTAGCCATGAAAAAGAATGAAATTTTGCCATTTGCGACAANCTATATATTTATTATTCTATATTTATATATAATGTATATGTTTACATGTGCTGCGCTCAGTCATGTCCAACTCTTTGTGACCCCATGGACTGTAGCCCGCCAGGCTCCTCTGTCCATGGGAATTCTCCAGGCAGGAATACTGGAGTGGGTTGCCATGCCCTCCTCCAGGTTCAATCCCTGGACTGGGAAGATCCCCTGGAGAAGGGCATGACAACCCACCCTACTATTCTTACCTGGATGGTTGAGTATGTACATGTGTAGATTAACATACATATATGTGAAAGTGCTAGTCACTCAGTCATGTCCGACTCTTGGGGACCCCATAGATTGTAGCCTGACAGGCTCCTCTGTCCACAGAATTCTCCAGGCATACACATACACATACACATACATTATGCATAATATACACATTCCTATTTTTATTTATGAATACTTTATTCAGGATTTTTAAATCTCTGTTCATGAATGAGACTGCTCTATAAATTTCCGTCTCTCATATTTTCCTTATCTCTTTCTATATCTAAGTCTTATTATTTATAAAAATCAGCCGTTCCAGTCTTCAAAGGCTTTCTAAATTGCATTACATAAAATCTCTGAGACATTTCTGAAGATCTTGTCAATTTTTCCTGCAATTTTGTTGAATTTTGTTTTATATATTTTAATTTTATGTCACTGGATGCCTACAGGCTTAATATTGTTATATTTTTTGTTGAAATATATATTTCATCATTATGAAGTAACCACTTTAACCCTTAATAATGCCTTTGCCTTAAAGTTTATTTTCTCTAAAAATATTATAGATTTTAACTCATACTTTTTTAATACTTGTCTGAAATATATATGTGTATATATGTTGCATTCTTTGATTTTCAATGTTTCTTTGTGCTTATCATAGGTATGTTCCTTTTAATTACATATACTTCTACAATCAAGCCTGATTATCAAATATTCCATCTCTTTCATCCCCTTATATTCTCCTGACATATGTATGTTAGATCTTTTCTTTTCCTCCACATTTCTTAACTTGTCCTTCAGGAGAGATTAGAGGAGGCACAGTACTATTTGTCTCATATGGATATATTTCTAATAATTTCTTCAGATTCTATCTTCTTATAAGTTCAGCCATACATTTTAAAGAATGATTGTTGCATTACACCCAGCATTTCTCAGTGTTTGAATTGGAGATGATCTTATGACTTTGATTCCTTTTCAACTGATAAATGAATCCCATATTGAATGTCCTTTTTTCTATTTAGGTTTTATTAAATGCTAAAAATATTTGCCCACCCTCTTTCAGGNAAAGAATGATTGTTGCATTACACCCAGCATTTCTCAGTGTTTGAATTGGAGATGATCTTATGACTTTGATTCCTTTTCAACTGATAAATGAATCCCATATTGAATGTCCTTTTTTCTATTTAGGTTTTATTAAATGCTAAAAATATTTGCCCACCCTCTTTCAGGGTCCAAAGCTGAGGGCACATGTGGGGAGTCAGGAAACAGGCTGTTTCTAAACCTATGCCAAATTATGTGTATTTGATCAAGTTGCTTAAAGCTTGTTTACCTGCACTTCCTTCCCATGTTTCCAGATGCTATGGCTTTACAAGAACAGAGCATATAAATAGCACTGGGCTAAAGCACAGGGACTAACTAGTCTGCTTGTGAACAGGAAGTGAGGACCTTAAAAGAAAGAATAGGAAGAAAACAGGTGCCCTGTCTTCCTGTTGCTGCTGGTGACCCCTTCTTTCAATTCTTCTTACTGAATTTTAGACAAAAGTGAAAGGAAGAGAAAAAACAGTATTTTAGTTTCATCACTGAACTTGAGTCATATGTGTACAGGAAAATCATATAGTGTAAAGAGTCTTATAGTGTAAAGAACAATTTCTGTGGACAGTGCCCACTATGACTGAGGCAGCAGGCCTTGCTAGGATCAACTTGAGAACTGGTTCACTGCAAAAGAACTAGGAAGACTGGAGTTGAAGCAGCCTGGCAAGGAGCACTCACTTGTTCTCAGCAGATCTTTGCCATGTTGGTTGCAGAACCATCCTATTCTAAGTGAGATCTCTAACATCTGTTCCCTTCTCCCCACCTTCATCCTCTCCTGGCTCCTCTCCATGTTTAGACAGTGATGAGGGTTCAGCTGGAGTCTAGCTTCAGCCTGATCCCATAGCAAGTGCTGGAGCTTTATTCCACCTTTGGGTAAGAGGCCTGGGTTTAAGAATCCCTGTGTCGCATGTACCCCAAAGCTCACTGAAGCACTATTTACAGTAGTTAGGACACAGAAGCAACCTTGATGTCCATTGCAGGTGAATGGATAAGGAAGGTGTGATACACACACATAGTGGAATATTACTCAGCTGTAAAAAGGAGGCATTTGAGTCAGTTCTAATGAGGTGAATGAACATAGAGCCTATCATACAGAGTGAAGTAAGTCAGAACAAGAAAGACAAATACTGTCTATTAAAGCATATACATGGAATCTAGAAGGATGGTACTGACGATCCTACATGCAAGGCCAGAAAAGGAGACACAGACCTAAGGAACGGACTTTGGACTCAGTGGGAGAAAGCGAAGGTGGGATGATTTGAGAGAACAGCACAGAGACACACACATTACAGTATGTAAAACAGATGACCAGTGCAAGTTTGATGCATGAAGCAGGGCCCCTAAAGCTGGTATTCTGTGACAACCTAGACAGATAGGGTAGGGAGGGAGGTAGGAAGGGGGTTCAGGATTGGGGGACATATATATATCTATGGTCAATTCATATTGATGTATAGGAAAAAAATACCATAATACGTTAAAGTAATTATCCTCCGGTTACAATAATTAAAAAAAAGAAAGAAAGAAAGAAAAGAATCCCTCTGTCAGTTCCTTACTTGCTGAGGACTGCTCCTTAGGGCTGGGGCTATAACCTCCCATGACATGGTTCCTATTTGACTCAGGGCACTTCTCCAGAGAAGCAAGCAGCAGCAAACCGCAGTGCTTAACGTACCCAGGGTGTTGGAACAGGAAGTGCACCAGCTGGCAAGGGAATCTAGGTAGGGCACATGTACAGTTTCATATTTCTACAGCAAAGTCTGCCAGCAGGGTGACTATGGCCCTGTGAGGAGTGTATGATTCAAAGGAACAATTAGGCTTTCCTACTCTCCTGAGACTTTTTTGGAAGCTGTCCTGGTTTGAGTTTTCCATTAACTTCTCAATAGTCGATAACTCTTTATAGTTTGGAAAAATTACACATAGTCTAGAAAAAGTGAATAAAGAAAAAAGGATGTTCCTAAAATATATTCTTTCAGAACCCAATTCCACCATGGTATTTTGCTGCCTTATTTCAGGGGCCAGTTTTTGAAACTCATTAAAAAACCAGAGCTAATTTCAGACTTCCTACGTCTTGCAAAGGGCAGAATATTCTTTGTAAGGAAAATATATTTGCATCAGGGTGCACATGTACCAGTCAATTTAATTAAGCACAGAAAGTTCTTTGTCATCTGGGCTTAACCATATTGAACTGCCTTAGAAATTCAATATAAAACAAGGTAATGTTTGGCACAAATACTAGAGCCATAAAATATGTCTCACAGTGCTGCAGCCTAGACGTAAGATAAATTTAGGTAAGGTCTTAGAAAAACTACAGTAAACATATATGTATCAAAGTGGCAAGGACCTCATGTCCTTATTAAAAAAAATAATTCTTTGCATCAGTATAGATGGAAAATCTAGATTTAAAAACACTTTCTAAAGCAATTAGGGAGGAAATGTTTTGTTTTTTGTTGGCAGATGCATCAATTTTTTCTAGTAAGATATTCAAGAAACTGGTGACATGGGTTACCTGTGGCAGGGAAACTTTCTGGCTAAATGAGGTGAGTGATACAAAAGCTTTTAGCCATTTTATGTTAAAAAAAAAAAAAAAAAAAACCTTGAGCATCTGCAAATTTCAGCATTTGGTATTGGAAATCAATCCCCTGTAAATATAAAGGAATGACTGTATGTTTAAAAATAATTTTACATCAATACAGGTGGGTAAAAGGTGAAAGGGTTAGTCACTAAGTCATGTCTGACTCTTTGCGACCCCACGGACTGGGCTCCTCTGTCCATGGAATTCTCCAGGCAAGAATCCTGGAGTGGGTAACCATTCCTGTCCCCACTGTATCTTTCAGAGCCAGGAAATGAACCCAGGCCTCCTGCATTGCACATGGATTCTCTACCATCTGAGCCACCAGAGAGGTAGAGATAAACTTTCATTGAGGAATGAGTATAATATTTTTACCACAAGATTTGGCGTAGGTGATGTTACTTTNGAGTTGCCATTTCCTTCTCCAAGGGATCTTCTCCATCCAGGGATTGAACCTAGATCTCCTGCATTGTACACAGGTTCTTTATATCTGCGCTATGCCTCAGGTACTCAAAAACTTACTCCTCGTCCATAGAATTCTCCAGGCAAGAATCCTGGAGTGGGTAACCATTCCTGTCCCCACTGTATCTTCCAGAGCCAGGAAATGAACCCAGGCCTCCTGCATTGCACATGGATTCTCTACCATCTGAGCCACCAGAGAGGTAGAGATAAACTTTCATTGAGGAATGAGTATAATATTTTTACCACAAGATTTGGGGTAGGTGATGTTACTTTCCCATTGTACAGATAAGAGGATGAAGGGCTATGATGAATAAGTAGCTTCTCTGAGATCTCAGAGATAGTAAGCTAGCAGTCTAACTATAATGCCNAGGTAGAGATAAACTTTCATTGAGGAATGAGTATAATATTTTTACCACAAGATTTGGGGTAGGTGATGTTACTTTCCCATTGTACAGATAAGAGGATGAAGGGCTATGATGAATAAGTAGCTTCTCTGAGATCTCAGAGATAGTAAGCTAGCAGTCTAACTATAATGCCTTCTGGCTAAAGACAAGTTAGAGGACATTTCCCAGCTGAGTCCTTATTTTTTTTAAATCTTTGATAGACTCCAGTTAATAGTTTTGTAATCATTCATTTCCCTTCAAATTAGCATTAGGAAAATTAGTGTCTGTGACTGTGGTCCTGCTGGGATGACTCTAAATCAGAGCTGGAAGATGTAGACTTCCAGGAGGTACTTTGCAGGTTAACTTTCCAAGCCAGAGGAGGCCTAACCTTGAGAAGATCACTTTCTCTCCAGTCTCATGTTTTACCTAAAAGCAGTTATTTGATCTACGGATCTGAAAGCCACCTAACAAATGGACATTTTACTTTCTAATAGCCCACTGGGGCTGGTGATACACATGGTGCAAAGCAATCATCACCTAACCCATTTCATCACATTATCAGACAATTTTTCAGAAACTTGACTAGTTTGTGACCTTACTTTCCTAATTATATGGATATACTGTCAATGCTAACCTATGGAAATTAGAAGAGACTTCCCAGCCAGCTCTTATGTGTGTCCTTCTTTGTTCTAATTAGGATATTGGGAATTATTCCAGCAGATACACCTGCTGCCTAAAATATTCTAGTCTCTTGCCTAGTCCATCCCAGGTGAAAAGGGTTAGGGTTAGCCCTACCTGTGTATTCAGACACAGACCCTAGCCACCAACCTAATCCTGGAAGAAAACGTATATCGTCTGTTTGTGTTGTTTCCTCACGAAATCAATTAGAAAGACCAAAAGGGAAACCTTTGAAATAACCCAGGCAAAATATAATAGGACCTAAAGGAGGAGAAGGAAATGGCAACCCACTCCAGTGCTCTTGCCTGGAGAATCCCAGGGATGGAGGAGCCTGGTAGGCTGCAGTCCATGGGGTCACTAAGAGTCGGATATGACTGAGAGACTTCACTTTCACTTTTCACTTTCCTGCATTGGAGAAGGAAATGGCAACCCACTCCAGTGTTCCTGCCTGGAGAATCCCAGAGACAGGGGAGCCTAGTGGGCTGCTGTCTATGGGGTTGCACAGAGTTGAACACGACTGAAGCGACTTAGCAGCAGCAGCAGCAAAGGAGGAGAAGAGGATGAGATGGTTGGATGGCATCACTGACGCGATGCACACGAGTGTGAGCAAGTTCCCGGAACTGGTAATGGACAGGAGAGTCTGGTGTGCTGCAGTCCATGGGGTCACAAAGAGTCAGGCACGACTGAGTGGCTAAACTTAACGTGGCCACAGAGATGGAGAAAGAATATGAATCATGGGTGTTTAATGGGTAAAATTTCTATTGGCCCTGAATAGTCATAAAATGTAAAGTCTGAGGGAGGAAAAAAAAAAGTTAAAAAAGACTACCAGATATCTTAGCTGAATAACTTAGTAGGCAATCAATGCCATCTGTGGAGATGGATGTCTTCTTCCTTTCATTTGGTTTCTCTTATGCTTGTTTGCTTTTGATTCTGGTGAGTTATAAGATGGTGAGAGTAAAATGATTGGTTTCATGTCAACTATGACAAGGCCTAAACAGCTTATTGTTTCCAGTGCTTTTGTTGCTATCCAAGTAGCTGTGGTTTTTAAAGGGACAAAAAGGGAGCCAAAGCACTCAGGGGACAGAAGTCCAGATTCCCACATGTCACTTCCAATCAGGGCTGACCCCTCAAACAAGGCATTTGCTCTTCATGACATCCCATGCTCTACCCCAGTTTCAATTTGTGTATCACCTGCTGGCTTCCCTAGGCAATCTATTGTCAATCTCCTGCCTTAGGCCAAAGGCCTTGACTAGCTTTAAACTCCTTCCCTACTCTAAATATTATCCCCCACCACCAACCCAAAGCTGTAATAACTGCTCTTAAGGACCAACCAAAGTACACAGAGAAAAATATTTTTTTCTAAATTATAAGTCAGACATTATTCTATCTCATTCCATTGAATGCTGGGGAGGTACCAAAACTATGGTAACACTAACCCCAAGCCCTCTCTCCACTGTTAGCCACTATTAGGGCTTTGCCAGCTAAGTTGCATCAGTTGTGTCCGACTCCTATAGACTGTAGCATGCCAGGCTCCTCTGTCCATGGAATTCTCCAGGCAAGAATACTAGAGTGGGTTGCCATGCCCTTCTACAGAGAATCTTCCTGACCCAGGGATCAAACCTGCATCTCTTAGGTTTCCTGCACTGGCAGATGGATTCTTTACCAATAGCACCACCTGGGAAGCCCCATGAGAGTTCAGTTCAGTCGCTCAGTTGTGTCCGACTCCTTGTGACCCCATGGACTGCAGCATGCCAGGCTTCCCTGTCTATCACCAACTCCTGAAGCTTGCTCAAACTCATGTCCATCAAGTCAGTGATGTCATCCAACCATCTCATCCTCTGTCATCCCCTTCTCCTCCTGCATTCAATCTTGCCCAGCATCAGGGTCTTTTCCAATGAGTCAGTTCTTTGCATCAGGTGGCCAAAGTACTAGGCCTTTAGTTAACCCCAAAAGAGACGTGGCTGAGAGAGAAAGATGTAAAACCAGTACTGCCCCGGTGTTAAGTGTCCAGAGCCCTGGATTTAGACCAGTCCTTATTTTTATAAGACCCCTGTTACCACTCATCCCTGCCTTATACTAATTTCCTAATATAAACTTCAGGTTAGATTTTGTGAATCTATCCTCCCACTTAAACGATTTTAAATTCAGGATATGTGCTTGCTGCCTACTATCTCTCAGTGCCTTCCTGTCCCAATCAGAACACCAGACACTGATTCTACCATTTATCTCAGTGAGTCTAAAAATAAAGGTGGGATGTGGGTTTTAGTAAAATTATATAGTTGAGACAGAAGTCTCAATGAAAATCTATGTTATAGTTAATCCATTTTTACAGCTAGAAATGTCTCTCACTTTTTGGGTGGGTTGGGATAGAAACCTACCTGGCTCCTATGCCCAGTATCCACTTCTTTCCCAACTATAGCCCTAGAAAGCTGGTCTTCTATTCATTCTGACTTTGAGTGTGTTAGAAGAAATGTCCAATGAAATCTAAAAAGTTCTGCATGGAGCACTGAACAACTAATTTTGCTACGGGCAAGTCTGCTTATTCACTCACTCAACATGAATTAAACATTCAAGAAGTGCCAGGTGATTAGGAGTGCAGAAATGAGTAATAGTTTATGACTGAACTGGAAGAATGGGCAAAAATTAGTTATGCAATTCAGTGTGGTAAGTAATAGAGCCATGATCAGTTTTATGCTATATAAGGAGACAAAAATGAGGGGCACCGAAGTTCTAGAATAGTGTTTATGAAGCTTTATTGTGCTTCCAGTGTGCCAGGAATCCTGTTAAAATGAAGACTCTGGGTTAGTAAGTCTTGAGTGGGACATAGAATCTGCGTTTCTAGCAAGCTCCCAAGTGATGCTGATTATACTGGCCCATGGAACAGACTGTGAGAAGCAAAGTCCTATAGGACCTGAAAGTACTTCAAAAAAGAGATGGTGCTTGAACTGGCATTTTAAGGAATAAATAGGAATTGCCCAGTAGCATAGCATAAAAGTCGTCCAGGCAAAGAAGCAGCATATTTTGAAAATTAAAAAAGGCATTTCTAGTGACTTGAAAACTAGCAAGAACAATATTAGAACTGAAAAACCTCACTGGTGAAATCAACAGCAGTTAAGACACGTGGATTGGCTAAAATATTTTAGAGATACTCTCTATCTTTGCCTTAATAGTATGTAAGAATCCACTGGGGCCTTTACCCCAAGTTCCAAGGAACAGTACCAATAGTTTAGGAGGACACAAAATCCAACATCTGAATGTTGCTAAAAGTGCCTCAAGTATTTCTTTCTTATGAAGTGTGGTTACAGAGCCTCCAAAGATAGTCCCAAATAGTAGTACTGGAGTTTATCAGACTTTAAGACCCATTTTGTGCCTAATTTTCTATCAAGTGTCCATATATATCGCAGACAATCATCACTTTCATTACATTTTGGCCTTGTCCTTTCTGAGAAGCAATTAACCAGCCCTCATCACTCCCCAAATATTTTTGCTATTGTTCTCTTTGTTTTTTGACTGCATTGCAGCATGCAGGATCTTAGTCCTCTACAAGGAATCGAATTCATGACCCTGCAATGGAAGTGCAGAGTCCTAACCACTGGACCACCAGGGAATTCCCACCTCAAAACCTTTAACTGCTACTGTTATCAAACAAAACTTTAAGAACTGTTAGCTTTGATAGCACCTATCTATAAAACAAAGGTAGTAATTCTTGCCCTACTGACCTTACAGACCAAACTAAGATAGATATACTTGAAAATATTACGTGATATATATCAATTATTTCTCAGTGAAACTTTAAAAGAGGAAAAAATAAATAAGGTAAAAAAATAAAATATGAAAAATCTGACTGTAATTAAAGAGAGCCAAGAAGGTACTTATAGTATCCATTAAGGTAAAAATTCCCTGAACAATCAGAATAATCATCTCAGATTCTTAATTAAAAAAAAAAAAAAAAACACATATCCCCAGATCCTACTACTGGAGATTTCAGTTCTGTTTTCTGTGGGGAGGCCCAAAGATGTGATAAATACCCCTGAGCTGTGCTTAGTTGCTCAGCCGTGTCCAACTCTTTGCGACCCCATGGACTGTAGCCTTCCAGGCTCTTCTTTTCATGGGAATTCTCCAGGCAAGAATAGTGGAGTGGGTTGACATGCCCTCCTCCAGGGGCTCTTCCCAACCCAGGGATCAAACCCAGGTCTCCCACATTGCAGGTGGATTCTTTACCATCTGAGCCACCAGAGAAGCCCAATAAATACTCCAAATGATACTTAAAATCATGTGAGTTTAGGAAATTCCACACTATGCAATGGAATTGGGGACACAGGAAGAATATGCACACTCTACCGCATCACCACCATTATCATATAGAAGANCTCCCACATTGCAGGTGGATTCTTTACCATCTGAGCCACCAGAGAAGCCCAATAAATACTCCAAATGATACTTAAAATCATGTGAGTTTAGGAAATTCCACACTATGCAATGGAATTGGGGACACAGGAAGAATATGCACACTCTACCGCATCACCACCATTATCATATAGAAGAACCCATCTGTATCATTACCATTACTGCAAATGACTCGTGGCAAATATTTCCCAGTCATGTAACTCTCTTATCTTCTGCTTCTAACAGTTTAGGTAAAACACAAGACTGAGTCAATGCTACATGCTATACCAACTACAAACATATTTGAGATGCAAAAGTTTGAGCCTGCCAATCAATTGTATTTTTCTTAATTATCATAAGATTAGCAAATTGCCCTCACTTAAAGAAACTTCTTTAAATTTCATCCTCAAAAGTGAGCAAAAAGCGATGAGTCACTTAAAGACATAATCTGGTAACTATTTCTTTATGAGGCTGTGCTATATTAGGCTTCTACAAGGTGTGGACATGGGAGGAACACTGTGCCATGCTTAACCACTCAGTCATGTCCAACTCTTTGCAACCCCAGATATCTGGGGTCTGTAGCCTGTCAGGTACCTCTGTCTTTGGGATTCTCCAGGCAAGAATACTGGAGTGAGTTGCCATTCCCTTCTTTCGGGGGACCTTCCTGACTCAGGGATTAAACCCAGGTCTCCTGCATTACAGGAAGATTCTTTACCATCTGAGCCACCAGGGAAGCCCAAGAATACTGGGTAGGATTAGCCCATCCCTTCTCCAGGGGATCTTCCCGACCCAAGGATCAAACCAGGGTCTCCCGGATTGCAGGCGGATTCTTTACCAGTTGAACTACCAGGGAAGCCCAGAAAGAATATTATTTAATGACAATTAGGTATTCAGCTTTATGTTTGTTAAGCTTATGTAACATGTCCATGACTAAAACAGCTTCTATGTACCTATTTATAACTACCACATAAAGACCTACAGGTGGAGAGCACAAGTGCACACACACACACTGCATTCCTTCAGAAATTCTTTTACCTGGGAGTCACAACTAGCTGGGTGGATCTGCTTATGCCTCCTTCACAGAGCCAGACTCATAAGCTCTGTAACCAGGTTAGATTCAGACCAAATTGCTTAGAGAATCCAACCAAATAAAACTGTCAGTTCAATTGTAAAATACTGCTTTAGTTAAAAGGTGGTAAAAGCCCAGATCTTATTACCCCTAGAGGTGCTGAAAACATCAGGCCAAAAATACCAGTCGATTTAAGATGAATCTACTGATAGATTGTGAATGGAGAAATTAAGGACCCTTGGGAATCATCCTTTACCTTGAAGTCTGACTGAAGGATGAAGACTAGATGCCTGCAGGGTGACCTGGGGTAAATGTTATAAGCAGCCTGGGTGGATTGTACATCTGAGCCAGTCAGCATACGCTAAAGGCCTGCTGCCACTTGTTCTTATTCTCATCACCCAATATGGTCAAAAGTTTACAGCTTTAGCCCTATAAGCGTTTCCCCAATTACTGATAACCAGAACAAAAAATACCTGTGTAACAAAATACACAGTCTAGAGAGCAAACCATTTTACAGAAGCTTCAAACACATTAATCTCTTTTACCAAAGACACATCCTTCAAACACATATATATAATATTGTCCACTTTGATCTCAGCCTGATTATATATACTAATTTTACCACTAACAGATTTGGCCTTTTTCCCAAATCATTGCTTACAGAGTATTTTGAAAACTGAAGAAAAAGTAAAAGCAACTGTCTTATTAATAAAATATATATATTTTAAGTCTCTAGGGTTGCCAGACACCATATAGTTAAAAAGATATCAACAGATGTTTGACAGAAAACAATAAAATTCTGTAAAGCAATTCTCTTTCAATTAAAAAAAAGTTTTTTTTAAAAAAAGATGCCAACAGATACAGAAAACAAATTCACAAAGCAGTTAAATTGCAAAGTACTTGCATGAAGCAATCAGGCCTATTTCCCTTCATGAAAACTGTGTACCGATGATTTCAAATAACAGGCAGCTAAGGGGTTTCCTGGAGAAGGCAATGGCACCCCACTCCAGTACTCTTGCCTGGAAAATCCCATGGATGGAGGAACCTGGAAGGCTGAAGTCCTTGAGGTCACTGAGGGTTGAACACAACTGAGCAACTTCACTTTCACTTTTAACTTTCATGCATCGGAGATGGAAATGGCAACCCACTCCAGTGTTCTTGCCTGGAGAATCCCAGGGACGGGGGAGCCTGGTGGGCTGCCGTCTATGGGGTCGCACAGAGTCGGACACAACTGAAGTGACTCAGCAGCAGTAGCAGCAAGGGGTTTCCCTGGTGGGCCAGTTAAGATCTCCTTGCAGTGCAGGGAACACTAGTTCAATCCCTGCTCCGGGAAGACCCCGCATGCCACAGGGCAGCTGAGACTGTGCACCACAACTACTAAAGCCCATATGCCTAGAGTCCGTGCTCGGCAACAAGAGAAACCACCGCTGTGAAAAGCCCCGGCACTGCAATTTGAGAGTAGCCCGCTTTCACGGCAGCTAGAGAAAGCCCACACAGCAATGAAAACCCAGCACAGCCAAAAATAAAATAAATATATACTTTTAAAGGCAGCTAAGAATCAGACACGACTGAGCGACTTCCCTTTCACTTTTCACTTTCATGCATTGGAGAAGGAAATGGCAACCCACTCCAGTGTTCTTGCCTGGAGAATCCCAGGGACGGGGGAGCCTGGTGGGCTGCCGTTTATGGGGTCGTACAGAGTAGGACACGATTGAAGCGACTTAACAGCAGCAGCAGCAGCAAGATCTAAACCAGGAAGTCAATTTATACTGTCCTGTTCTGAAAGGGCAGCAAGAGATGGACAAATGTTGCACATCACAACTGTCCTGTTAAGAGTGTTTTCTTGGGAATGTTTGTGAGTGAAAAGTGAAAGTCACTCAGTTGTGTCGGACTCTTTGAGACCCCATGGACTGTAGCCTGCCAGGCTCCTCTGTTCACGGAATTCTCCAGGCCAGAATACTGAGTAGGTTGCCGTTCCCTTCTCCAGGGGATCTTCCCAACCCAGGGACTGAACCCTAGTCTCTTGCATTGCAGGTGGATTCTTTACCATCTGAGCCACCAGGGAAGCCCAGTGTTTGTGAGCTGCTCCTAAATGCTGACAGTTATTTCTGACAGTTACTCATGACCATTACACTATAGACGAGATTTCTGAGATCCCTGAGCTTCCAAAGAAAATTCAGAATCAAAATTCTGGTTCTCGCTTCATCCTCAGCCCTAAGTGAACCAATTATGTCACTATATATCTCCTGCCTCAGCTTCTTCATTTATTTAATGGGCAGAGTATCTGTGTTGGGTCTTGTAAGATTACCATGGGGATGAAGGAGGTCATGTATAAAGACAGCACAGTCTCAAATAACATTGCTTTTACCATAATTTTTTACTAAACTATCAGCATCTGAGTTTTTAGCCCTTGGTTCAATTTAGTCTTTATTCTCCTCTCCTAATGCCCTCTGTAACTAGTGTGCTGACTTCCTGCTTTGTAATTCCACAAGACTCTTTTATTTTCATTCTCTATTTCTCTGCATAACCACTAGCCCTTGCTCCAGTATAATACTTCACTTTTGAAGCTATACCATCACTGGCCAACAGGACATAAGCTCACTGATTAGCCTACAGCGTAGACTGGTCAGGAGGTTGGCACACTGACCCAAAGAACCAGAGCAAAGGTGTTTCCCCAGGTGAGTGGCTAAATGGCTAAACAACGGCTGTCAGAGCAAAGGCACTAGAGCAGGATTACTGATCTGATTGTTGGAGCTGTATCAGGCAACTTGTAACAGAAGCTTCATAAGCAAAGGTATTTCCATTAAACTATGAAGAAGTCTTGGAGAAGGTGATGGCACCCTACTCCAGTACTCTTGCGTGGAAAATCCCATGGACAGAGGAGCCTGGTAGGCTGTGGTCCATGGGGTTGCAAAGAGTCAGACACGACTGAGCGACTTCCCTTTCACTTTTCACTTTCATGCATTGGAGAAGGAAATGGCAACCCACTCCAGTGTTCTTGCCTTGAGAATCCTAGGGACGGGGGAGTCTGGTGGGCTGCCATCTATGGGGTCACACAGAGTTGGACACGACTGAAGTGACTTAGCAGCTTAGCAGCATGAAGAAGTCTGGAGTCACAGCCTATTTCCAAAACTGCCAAGTTCATGGAGTGAATTGGAGAAAATCTCACCTACACTTTCTCATCTATTGATACATGTTTCAGAGATTAGTTGTTTTTATTATAATCATAGACAAGCCTCACCTATGAAGCATTCACTTACGTTGTGTCTGTGATTACATAGTACATATCTTCCCCCATCAGCCCCTTTTAGATTTAAGAGAAAAATAGTTTGAAATTGAAAACAAACAACAAATTACACACTTAAAATTATGTACTTTTCAACTACAAAACATCACAGTACACCTTTAGGGCAGTGAGATTAACAAAGAAGGTTTTGATGTCACTTCAGCCAGCTATCATTCCATACTCCTTAAGCATCCATTGCCCTACTATAATTACTTTGGTCAACACCATTTAAAACCCATACACAAAACACAGAATATACGTTTCACTCTTCCACAGTCTTAATTTTTTCAAAAGGTTGGCATGAGGAAAAGGGAGCTGAGTGAGAAAAGAGGTAATGAAGTAGATGGCAAAGAATATTATGAAATTGTTCATTTCTGCTTTTTTTATTATTACTTTTGCCCTCCTCTGAAAGTAACCACTGAATTACTTCATTTTGCTGTCTGTATACATATAAGTTGTTTGTGCACATGGAGATACACAGTTAAAGCCTATGGTTAATTCACACAACACTAAATCTCAACAGAGGAGGGGAAAAGGTTTATAGTGTTTACCCAAAAGAAGTATGGAGAAACTATTTTTCATTATTAAAAGCATATTAAAAAATGAAACTGATCCAAGAGTGAAGAGAGTCTTTTATATGTAAAAACATATGTATATACATACTAGCCAGGCACTGTAACATCAGTAAATCCCTTTGGAAACCAAATTTCCACTCTGCAATTGGGACTCTGATGATTTAGAACTGAGTCAGTTAGAATGTGATGCCTTTGGAATGCAAACTGGCAGCAGAGAGCGAGGAAGCCCACGTGATCAGGGATACCTCAGAGGCACTTGCAGTCCTGAAGGACATCCCAGGAACGCCTCCTAATGCAGTGTGACATCACAAGCAGGTAGAGCGTTTCCACTCCTCTAAAAGGAAGAGAATGTGGCCCCACCTTGCCAGGAAGAAGAATCCGACAAGCTTCCCAATAAGGCAATTCTTCTAATGTGAGTTGCCCACACTACTTGGACACAGGCAGGAAGGATTATTTTACCTTCTAGGCAGCAGGAGTCATGCAATCAGCTTCTGAATCCCAGTATTCAACTAATCTCCAAACACATTCCTCTTTAAATTTCTAAAGCCAAAGAATACACCTAATCACTGTCCCCAGCCTTCTCTCTTTTTATAGGACTGTTAATCCCATAGATATTTAAATGCCTATGATGTGCAAAGCATCGTATTTGGTCTTTGATGGAGAATGATTAGTAGGAGAAAAATGCCTTGTATTGAGTCAAATGGGAAAATAAAGAAAAGAACTGAGAAAAGTTCTAAGAAGGAAACAAACAGGCCACTGTAATAGTGACTCACCATAGGACTGCCCTGGTGGCTCAGACAGTAAAGAATCCACCTGCAATGTGGGAGGCCTGGGTTCCACTCCTGGGCCGGAAGATCCCCTGCAGAAGGGCATGGCACAAGGAAGGGAGTCTTTACTGTGGGCAGCCTCCTGTTCTAACTTTAATGTACATTCCTGTTAAAATGCAGGCTCCAGTTTAATTGGTCAAGGGTGGGACCACGGATTATGCACTTTTTACAAACTCTAAGGTCTGCTGCTGGTCCACAAACCATGTTCTTGAATAATAAAGGCATTAGGGTTTCTGTTTATGGGTTATTCTCTAAGTGTGGTCACCAAATTAGCCACTTCAGCATCACCTAGAAACTTGTTAGAAACACAAATTCTCAGGCCCCACCCTAAATTTACTGAGAAGAAGTTCTGGGGCTGGGGCTAGCAGCTGATATTTGAACCAACCCTCCGAGTAATACTGGTGCACACTAACCCCCAACACAGTAGCCACTGGCCACCTTTTGAAGCTACTGAACACTCAGTGTGGCTAGTCAGAGTTGAAATACGTGGTAAGGGTACATCACACATCAGATCTCAAGGACTTCAAATAGAACATAAAACTTATTAATAATTCTTACACTGAATGCATGTTGAAATACTATTTTAGATATATTGGATTAAATCAACTATATAGTGTGTGACCTGAGACTTTGTGTTTCTAACAAGTTTCTAGGTGATGCTGAAGCTGCATCACGTGGTTAGGGGTTAGTGGACCAGCAGCAGACCCTGGACCTTGTAAGATATGCACAATCCCTGGTCCTGCCCTTGACCAATTAAACTGGAACCTGAATTTTAACAGAAATGTTATTAATATTATTAATAATATGGTATTAATATTATTAATAATATGGTATTAATATTATTGTATTAACAATATATTATTAGCAATGTTATTAATATTAAAATTTAACAGGAATGTTAAATTTATATTAATATAAATTAATATTAATATTAATTAATTTCACTTTATATTTATTNTTACACTGAATGCATGTTGAAATACTATTTTGAATATATTGGATTAAATCAACTATATAGTGTGTGGCCTGAGACTTTGTGTTTCTAACAAGTTTCTAGGTGATGCTGAAGCTGCATCACCTGGTTAGGGGTTAGTGGACCAGCAGCAGACCCTGGACCTTGTAAGATATGCACAATCCCTGGTCCTGCCCTTGACCAATTAAACTGGAACCTGAATTTTAACAGAAATGTTATTAATATTATTAATAATATGGTATTAATATTATTAATAATATGGTATTAATATTATTGTATTAACAATATATTATTAGCAATGTTATTAATATTAAAATTTAACAGGAATGTTAAATTTATATTAATATAAATTAATATTAATATTAATTAATTTCACTTTATATTTATTTTCATGTGGCTACTAAGTTTTTTAATTTAGCTATAGCTGATTTACAATGTTATATTAGTTTCAGATGTACAACTCGGTGATTCAAAATTTTTATGGATTATACTTCATTTAAGGCTTCCCCTGGTGGCTCAGATGGTAAAGAATCTGCCTGCAATACAGGAAGACAGACTTGATCCCTGGGTCAGGAAAATCCCCTGGAGAAGGGAATGGCAATTCACTCCAGTATTCTTGGCTGGAGAATTCCATGGACATAGGAGCCTGGCAGGCTACACTCCATGGGTCAAAAAAAGTCAGACACGACTGACCAACTATTTAAAATTATCATAAAATACTGACTATGTTCTTGAGCCGTACACTATGTCCTTGTAGCTTATTTATTCCATACACAGTAGTTTCTACCTCCTAATCTCCTGCCCCTGTCTTGCCCCTTCCCTCATCTCTCTCCCCAATAGTAACCATTAGTTTGTTCTCTATATCTGTGAGTCTGTTTCTGTTTATTATATTCATTCATTTTATTTTTTAGATTCCACATGTAAGTGATAATATATAGTATTTGTCTTTTTCTGTCTGACTTATTTCACTAAGCATAATCTCCTCCAGATCAATGTTGTCATTAATGGCAAAATTTCATTATTTTTTCATGACCAAGTAATATTCCATGGTGTGTGTGTGTGTGTGTGTGTGTAGTATATATATGTGTGTGTGCATGTCTATATATATATATATATATATACACATATATATCACATCTTTATCCATTTATCTGCTGATGGACACTTAGGTTGCTTTCATATCTTGGCTATTACAAATAATGCTGCTATGAACACTGGGGTGCATATATCTTTTCAAATTAGTATTTTTGTTTTCTTTGGGTACGTACTCACAGTGGAACTCCTGGTCATATGGTAGTTCTATTTTTAGTTTTTTGAGGAACCTCCATAATGACTGTAATTTACATTCCCACCAACAGTGTATAGGGTTTCCTTTCTCCATATCCTTACCAACATTTGTTATTTGCAATCTCTTTAATGACAGACAGACTGATGGGTGTGAGGTTTTATTTTGCTTACTTTCATGTAGCTACTAAAAACTTTTAAATGACACATGAGATGAGCATTATAATTTTACTGGCAGTTCTTCACTAAACACTGAGAACTGTTCCTGTGGAGCAACAGTTGTTGTCTACCTAGGGACATCTGGCAATGTTTAGAGACATTTCTGGTTGTCATAAATCAGACAGAGCAGGGGTTTGATGGACATCTCCTATATAAAGGCCAGGGACCCTGCTAAACATCCTGTAATTCATAGAACAGTTTCCCACAACAAAGAATTATCCAGTTCAAAATGTCAGTAGTGTTGAGGTTGAGAAAAAATATGGTCTACCATAGTGATCGTGCATGTTAGAATCACTCAGGGTGAATTAAAAATACAACTGCCTTTGCCCTTGGCCTATCCCTAGACTGACTAAATTGGAAACTGGTACAGAGACCATGGCATGGTTGTATTTTGTTTTGCTTTTTAAAATTCCTCAGGGTTTCCAATGCATAGCCAGAGTTGAGAACTTCTGTTCTAGATGGAAGGATAGAACCCTCATTCATTTTTAAATGCTGTGGGCTGCTAGCACCCACTGCCCCTTAGCCCCAGACCTGAGAATCTGCATTTCTGTCAAGTTTCCAGGTGATGCTTAAGCTGCTGGTTCAGTGTCTTGTGGAGCATTTGTGTACCATTCAATATAGCACTAGGCATTTCTACTCTCTGAATGGCCCACCACACAGAGACAGCAGAGATCCCCAGCAGACTAGGGCAGTCGCTTCCTGCATCAGAGAGGGCAACTCCTCCTTGACTGGAACCTAAGGCTCTATCAAAGTGACTTCTCCATTCTGCCAAGACAGAAGCAGCTCTTTGAGGGAGCGGAAGTGGGTAAAGATGTTAAATATTTACTTAGATTCTCTCTGCCCTGCTTTGCAAGCAGGAAACAAAAATACTGGTGACTGGGTCATCTTAGCAAAACCTTTCATTTCACTCTTCAATTTCTGCCAGTATACAATTTAAATCACTTTAAATTCTTACAGATTATAAAATTTTGAAGATTGGAACACCTTTCTTCCTAACATTTCTAAGAAAGCGTAAGCCAGGGAAAACAAACTTGAAACATTTAATGGTTCCTTACTCAATAATTAACTTTTGAAATGTGTGGAAGTTGCCCAGTCATGTCCAACTCTGTAACCTCATGGACTGTAGCCTGCCAGGTTCCTCTGTCCATGAGATTCTCCAGGCAAGAATACCAGAGTGGGTTGTCATTTCCTTCTCCAGGGGATCTTCTCCACCCAAAATTTATATATATAAATCTAAAGTAAATTGCCCTACACACAATTTACCTGCTGGACATTTTGGCCACTTTTTATGCTCCAGTCACCCTGGCTTTGATCTTGATTGTGATCAGCTCTCCTCATTCACTGTGGCACAGTCACAGTGACAGTGTTTCAGCTCCAGAAGGTCCTTGAATTCTTATTTTCATTAGTGAAGGCCTGTCTAGTAGGCCTCCTGCCTGTGCTTCCCACATGCCAGGCATGAAGACCCTTGTACCAGTACCATCTGCGTGAGATGCCATCTCATATCCTCCGGTCTTTGCTCAGATATCATCTTCTCTCTCCTATCTGGACCCCTCTTCCTCAACACCTTTGCTCTGCTCTACTGCTTTTCCATAGCATACATTACATACAACCCCCACCATCTGACTTACTTAGTCTTTTTATTGACTGTTGTTTGCGTCTCATTCAGGAGTCTATGCTCCATGAAGGTAGAAATCCCTGTTGTGTTCACTGACAGGACTTAAATGCCTAAAATAATTGCCTGGTACTTTGTAGGTATGCAGGAAACATTTGTTGACCAAACAGGTGTTTTTTTCCAAGTGGTTCGTTGGTAAAGAATCTGCCTGCCAATTCAAGAGACTCAGATTTGATCCCTGGGTCAGGAAGATACCCTGGATAATGGAATGGCAACCTACTTTCATATTCTTGCTTGGAAAATTCATGGACAGAGGAGCCTGGTGGGCTATATAGCCCATGGGGTCACAAAGAGTTGGACACAACTGAGCAACGGAGCACACACAAATATTTCATGTTTCCTACGACTTTAATGCTTCACCAAATTATTTACAAAATTCTGTTTGGAACCTGTATCTTTACTGCATCCCAAGCAAACAATGAGAAAACCTACTAGACAGGCCATCACCAAATAAAATAAGAATTCAAGGACCTTCTGGAGCTGAAATGTTGTCACTGTGACTGTGCCACAGTGAATGAGGAGAAATGATCAAAGTCAAGATCAAAGATGTCCACAGAAGCCTGGATATTAAAGGTCTCATGAAGCAGGGTAAAAGTTTGAATTGTGTTTTTAGGTCATTAGGAAGCCACCAAAGGTGTTAGGCAAGGGGTTGGGTAAAGACTGAGCATTGTAACAGGTGGTTGATAAGGGCCTCTGGATTGCTCTGAGAGCCCGGCACTGCCCCTGTTTTTATTTAAGGCTCTATCTGTCCCTAATCATCTGATGATGCATACTTCATGCAGAATCATCTGATGAAGCAGGCGTGCCTGTGCTGGGTAGGGCAGTATTAGCTCTAAGTGCAGAGTCAACTCATCTTTAAGAAGCCTGATTTAACACCTAGATCCTCACAACTCAATGTGTGGTCTGCAGATCAACAGCAGCAGCAACACCTGGGAGTTGTGGAGAAATACAGAATCCCAGGTCCCTCTCTAGATGGAAGAAACTGAAATTTGCATTTTAACACAATCCCCAGGTGACTGAGATCCATGTTAAAGTTGAAGTACTTCTATCCTAAAAGAAATCAGTCCTGAATATTCATTGGAAGGACTGATGCTGAAGCTGAAGCTCCAATACTTTGGCCACCTGATGCGAAGAACTGACTCACTGGAAAAGACCCTGATACTAGAAAAAGTTCAAGGCAAGAGGAGAAGGAGACAACAGAGGATGAGATGTTTGGATGGCATCACCAACGTTATGGACATAAGTTGGAGCAAGTTCGGGAGTTGGTCAGGGAAATCAGGCATGCTGCAGTCCATGGGGTCGCAAAGAGTCGGACACGACTGAGCAACTGAACTGAACTGAACTGTACTAAGTGAGCACACACGTTATTTATACTAACATGCAACAGGTTTACTATTTTAAACAAATCAATATTTTTCATTTTTGTTTTAATTTCTAATATAGTATATGTCAATATACATAGTCCATGTAAACAATAGCTCTGAGTCCTCAACAACTTTTAAGAGTATAAAATGTCTGGAGATCAGAAAGTTTTGAGAACTGCTACATTAGAACAAAGTAAAATGAAGACGGGAAAGCCTCTTGTGGGAAAGACTTTTCAAGTAGACTGTTGGGTAAGCAGGATGCAAGATGCTGATAAGAAAGAAAAAAAAAGTCAACCTGCTTATAAAATAAATAAACCTAACCATGAGCAGGAATGGAAGTGTCTAAATTAGGTTCTCAGTGTTCTCTTTATTGTGGTTATTTCCTCTGTCATAAATAACCCAACTGCTAAACCCAGGCACATTCTCCACTGAGCACCCTGCTGTTCTCTCCTCCCAGAATGCTCTTCTTACAGTTATTCATATAACCAATTTCCTCACCCACCTCAGGTCCTGGATCAAAATTTATCATCCCAAAGATGCCCACCCTTATCACCCCAACCAAAAGCCACCCTATGCCATTCACACACATTTCCGCCTACCTTCAGCGAGTTGATTTCTTTTTCACAGACTTAACCACCTACTAAAATACCATGTAACACATTTGTTTAGTACATCTGCTGATACTATCTTCTCTTGTTAGAATGTAAGCTGCAAAAAAGGAAACTTTTTGTCTGTTTTGTAATCTATCCTCATCAACTGTTCTAGAACAGTGCCTGGTACCTGGTGCCTCACAGTAACTATTTGTTAAGTATCATGAGAGTGAGTTTTGCATATAGAGGTGGTGGAATTTAGAGATCAAGACTGGATGTTACAATGAAGCAAAATTTGGACTTGAATATTTGTTCAGACAATTACCAGGCTCAAGCTCTTCAGCAAACTATTACTAATAAATGCTCTAGCCCTCAATTTTCTCACAAGTAAAATTCTACCTCCCAGGATTATGGTGAGAACAAATAAAAAAATACTTGAAAACAGCATACTGCCTGGAACTTAGTAACTGAGCATTAATCACACTGCTGTGGTTATTGCACCATTATTCACTACTTTATCTTTTATGCTCCCAGGAACCAGTGTCCAGGGTGTACTGATTGGATTAAAGGCAATGCAGAGCCTCAGGTTCACTTTTGCTACATAAAGAGTAGCTCAATTTTCCATTGCTCAGGAAGATAATACTTTTCCAGACTCGGGGATATAAGTAAAATGGATTTGATTCATTGCATGTCCATGCTAGAAGCATCATGAGAGGGTATTTAGTTCAACCTTTATTTTAACTTAACAAGTAAGTAAATGGAGGCCTGAGATGAAAAACTGTTCTAAAGATCACATAGCTTGTTAGTACAGAATAGAATCTAAAATCCAGATTTCACATTCCCAGGCAATATTTTTTATACTCCAACTGGCATGGAAACTGTTTGAGTACTTAATCCCGTAGTTTTTATCCTGTGCAAGATTAGCATAGAGACATAGAAGAATATATTATGTCTGCATGGACCCAGGATGCCTCTTGAGTGCTCAGTAGCTGCTGACAAAACATGCCCATTATCTTTATAACTCATTATTAATGGTTTGCACAGGAATAAACACTGAGCAAATAAATCCTACTTATACACTGATACTTTATCATGGGGGCTTCCCTGATAAAGAGAGGCTTCCTTGATAGCTCAGTTGGTAAAGAATCCGCCTGCAGTACAGAAGACCCAGTTCGATTCCTGGGCCNCTTTATAACTCATTATTAATGGTTTGCACAGGAATAAACACTGAGCAAATAAATCCTACTTATACACTGATACTTTATCATGGGGGCTTCCCTGATAAAGAGAGGCTTCCTTGATAGCTCAGTTGGTAAAGAATCCGCCTGCAGTGCAGAAGACCCAGTTCGATTCCTGGGCCGGGAAGATCCCCTGGAGAAGGGATAGGCTACCCACTCCAGTATTCTTGGGCTTCCCTGTGGCTCAGCTGGTAAAGAATCTGCCTGCAGTGCGGGGGACCCAGGTTGGATCCCTGGGTTGGAAAGATCCCTTGGAGAAGGGAAAGGCTACCCACTGCCATATTGTGGCCTGGAGAACTCCATGGACTGTATGGTCCATGGAGTCACAAAGAATCAGACACGACTGAGTGATTTTCATAGACACTGAAAGAACACTAACTTCCTTCATAGAACCATGTAGAAGATCCTAATCAAGGAAAGATAAGTCACTGAAGTTATTGCTGCAGAGATTTTTTTCAACCTTAGTACATTAATTTTAGGTCTGTCAAGTTGTATCTATAAGCTGCACATTTATATTAAAATTCATTAATCAATTCAGTCAACTATTCTGGTTAACTTTTCCCCTGAATATTGCTCAAAAGTGTCAGACAGTAAAATCCATAAGATTTAGTTCTATTCTTATGAGTAACATTTCCTAAATATATATTCACAATTGTCCCACTTATATACACTTATGTACAAGTAACTATAAACCTGGCTCTCCCACTTGCACAGAGAAATTACCAAATGATATGCATGAAAAGAGAAGTTGTATAAAATTCAAATATGTGAGATATGACAGTCTAGTCTCTGATCAGGTCTCGGAAAACAAAAAAAAAGGAAGCTAACAAGAGTTGTCATGGAAATATGTTTTAACCACTGAAACTGCTTTAAAGATCCCTCCTATTTGCCAAACATAACCACCAACTCTAGTGCACAATACAGACCCATGAAAATCAACATCATAAAACAATATATGGAACGCAGTGCCATGGTAGACCTCCAAGACAGAACAAAACACTGAAAAATAGGAAGGTTCCCTCTGGTAGTTGTCTATGAAGTGCTTTACCTGAAGAATCTAATCTTTAATCCATCTTGCTCTCATTCATTTAACAAACATTTATTAAGCACCTGCCAAGTAGGGTTTTGAGCCTCTGGAGTTCAAAGATGAATGACATTTTGATATATTATCCAGCTTAGAATTTAGGAAAGAAAGTCCAGACCAAATCTTTTTTGAAAGCAATGAGTAGATAAGGAAATAAAAATAAAAACTTTCAAGTTTAGCTGGGGTAGATGTCACACAACCCTCTCCATAGGGCAAAGGCTAAATATATAATTATCCAGGGTTAACTGAAGGAGAAAAACAACCAGGAAATGTAAACACTGTTCTAACAGATTAAATCTAAGTTTCAAGGGTTGAATAGGAAATACAGGCAGTAATTTCATCATGACTAAACAGGAAATACATGATCAAGGAAAGGCAAACCAATGGTAAGTATGTAGAATGAGAAGGGATGAATAAATGGAGTTATGAGTCTAAAGAAAATTTATTCATCCACTGAGGAAACAGTCATGATATAGTCATAGATGACATTCTCCTATGTGGGCAGCAGGACATCTCAGTAATAAAGTACATTTATTCCCACCACATTTCTTACCCAGATAGATAATACTCAGGGCCAACACAAAATACACAACAGATTAGGTGGTAGTTAGCAAAATACCAAATAATATGGGACAACAAAACATCTTGGATCATTTTAGTCTTTGGGAAATCAAGTGAATAAATGTAGCCTATTCATTTAGTTCTGGCAAGTTAAGCAATGGGCAGTATTTGGCAAAGCAACTTACTTTCACCAGCTGCAAATAAAGAATTCTGGAAGGGTTCTTTATCTTTTAGGGCCCTAAATTTCTATCTACCAGCTCTGAAATCATGGCAGTCAACCAGTTTCTCAAATAATCCCTTGAACACAATTCAGACCTACTCATTCACATTTATTTGCTTGCATATTTCCCCAGTTTTCCTGCCTAAGGAGATACATTGCAGTCTGGAGCATAAAGTCTAAATGGGATAGCCTGGGTCAGAATCAGGCAACTCATACCTGCTGGTTGTATGATCTTACAAGAATTAATTTTCTCAGCTTCAATTTCCTCATCTGTACAAGGGAGACTATAAAAGGAAACTGCCACTAGAGATTGCTGTGAGGCTTAAGAAGACTATCATATGGTGAGAGTTCAATAACCTTGGCCATGATTAGCAAATGATATTCTGAGCAAAGAAGAATGTGGTGTGGACTCCCCTGGTGGGACAGTGGATAGATAAGAATCCCCCTGCTAATGCAGGGGAACACAGGTCCGATCCCTAGCCTGGGAAGATTCCTTACAGTGCAGAGCAACTGAGCCTAAGACCACAGTCACTGAGCTGTAGTGTTGCAACTGCTGAAGCCTGTGTGCTTACAGAGCCTGTGCCCTGAAACAAGAGAAGCCTCTGAAATGAGAAGCCTGTGCAATGAAGCTAGAGAGCTGCCCTCAGCTCGTGGCAACTAGGGAAAGACCACATGTAGCAATGAAGACCGAATGCAACCAAACAAACAAACAAACAAACGTGGTGCCAATGGCTATCCCTGGGCTGAAGAGACAGAGTGCAGTCCGTATGGCTTTTTAATGTATTACTGTCCTTCTTCCTAGGCTCCTGTTTAAATGAATTCAAATATAGTCATATGTCACTATTTAGTTCACCTATGCTATATGGCGGCTTCCCAGGTGGCACTAGTGGTAAAGAACCCACCTGCCAAAGCAGGAGATGTAAGAGACACAGTTTTGATTCCTGGATTGGGAAGATCCCTTGGAGGAGGAAATGTATTCTTGCAGTGTTCTTGCTGGGAGAATCCCATGGACAGATGGACAGAGAAGCCTGGTGGGCTACATTCCATAGGGTCGCACAGAGTCAGACATGAGTGAAGCAACTTAGCATGCATGCTACATGGCCCTCTAGAGGTTTTGTGAGGTCTTTCTGAACATCCTCTTTCACCGATGCTGATGCTCACATCTAAAAGGATTATGCCTCCATTCTCATGAGTTAAGTTCTGAGTAAGTTAGTTCTCATTCTCAGCATCATTTTGGTGTCCAAAGAAGGAAGATCCCACAACTGAGCCCTCCTCTCCAACTTCATCCAGCAGGGGCATGGACAGTGTGTGTCCTTAGGACAATGCCATGGGCAGGGTGGCTCAGGGGGCAAGGAGAAGCAGGAAGTGGGGAAAATGACTCTGAGAATTGTTTCAAGAACAGTGAAAGCTTCTAGACCCAAAAGCTTTGCTAGCCATGGCTGCCTTGGTTTCCTTCTCTCCTTACCAGTGCCTAGACAACAAACTATCCCTGAATCCACAGTGGAGAACTCATAAGGCACCTTAATGAGTCCTTCATGCCTGCTCAGAATGCATAAGCTATGTTCAATGTAAAACAATTGATTAGATCTTCAAATTATCAAGCCAAAGATAACTATCAAAGTAGAAACAAGCTGAGAAGAAAAAAAAAAAAGTATTTTTAAGTGAAGGAAAAAACAGTAACAGGAAGGAGAGTCATCTTTTCTGACCTCTTGGGTACCTTTTACCCTGATCTTTAACCTACGCAGACTGGAGCCTCAATACACCATGATCTTGCAACTTTGGATCAGCAGGTTTGGATAAACATCCCTAGGACCATCGCTGCAGTTTGAATTATTATTGGTGCTTGGAATATAGAAATTAAAGCCATCATGTTCTGGGTCCCTTTAAACCAAGACTATATAAATAGCATGATCAAAATACAAAGTTTTCGTAGAATTGGTCCTATTGACCCTCTACTCTGTGATGTTTTGAGGGGGCCTTCCTATACAGAGAGCTGAAGGACCACTTGATGTATGAATCCAGCTTGTCTTTTCCAACTTCCTGAGTTTATTCCAAGTGATGCTGGNAAATGCAATTGAAGGGCTTTTAGTAGGAAAACACTAACTGATTTCAACTCTCAGCATTCTACAGGAATTATGATTTTTTTTCAAAGCTTTGGTTGTTTTTTTCATCTGCACATATTTGTCTCAGGACCTGTTTTCACAGGAAACCAAGAAAAGCCATTTGATAATATTCATGCTTGTGAGGGTGTAAGGAAATGACCACACTCATACGTTGTGTGGTAAGAACACACATTTCACAGCTCTTTTTAGGGTAATTAATGGGCTATCAACATTTTTAAAAGGGATATCCTGTGAACAGGCATTCTTCTAGAACTTTAAAGTAATCCACCTAAGAGGACAAAGAGAGAAATATGAGGATGTTCTCTGCAGAATACTATATAATAGACAAATGTTGAAAATATCTGTCAAAATATCTGTAAAAAAGAGAATGACTAAATTACATTATAAGCATTTATGAAACACTGTTAGCTGTTTAAAAGGTCATTTAAAAAGCATGAGTTTGAGCTATATTTTCTGGTAGGAAAGATGTTGACGATATACAATTGAGCAAAAATAAATAAATTAAAAAGCCATGAGTATTGTGTTCTGTATCTGTTATTTTTCCCTCTCTTTCCAGAAATACATATATACACACACCCCTCAAACTATTAGCATGGTTACCACTGGGGAGGCAGATGGCTTAGGGGTGGAAGTGGTAGCAATGGTACAGAAGGGGCTACAAAGGAGAATGCCTATTGTTTTTAAAGTGCATATTACTTTTAAAATTGAAAAAGAAAATAAATTCATTAATATATTAACATCTGAAACATTCTTTACCATTTTAATTTTTCTTAAACTTCACAATCATCATTGGCAGAAAAAAAACTCAGGGGATGTTACCTGTACATTCTCCTTCTATCTCACAGAAGTGTAAACATGTGTTGGGACCAAATTTAAGGGTAGAAATAAACTAAAATGCTACTAACAAGAGAAATTATCTGCTGACACTGTTGTCTTATATACAATTGCTAGCTCTTTTAAGACAAGAAAATCCACATGAACAAAATATATTTCAAATACTCATTATAGTTTTCATAAGCAAAATAAGGAAAACCACAATTACAAAGGCAAACAGGAAATTAAACCCAACTATAAATGTATACCTAAACCTCCTGTATATTTTTTCTTTCTTTATCCAGGAAATTAAATGATACTGAATGACAGTGATCTGCAATCTCTCAAGTGTTTAAGAGCAAGTACAGCANACTCATTATAGTTTTCATAAGCAAAATAAGGAAAACCACAATTACAAAGGCAAACAGGAAATTAAACCCAACTATAAATGTATACCTAAACCTCCTGTATATTTTTTCTTTCTTTATCCAGGAAATTAAATGATACTGAATGACAGTGATCTGCAATCTCTCAAGTGTTTAAGAGCAAGTACAGCATTGACTTATGAGAAAACTATAGCAAACAATGCTACTATCAAGAGGACTTAATAATCTTGAAAAAAAAAATGCTTGATAAAAACTATCCCCAAAAGGCAACCCATCGTGAACCAGGTGTTTTTGTCTTCAGAATTTGCTTTCCATAGAATTCTATGAGAGTGAGTTTCAGGGAGAATCTGCTGGCTAGTTACAGTGAAGCCCAAAATGCAACGAAAAAGACATGGGGTGGTGGTGAGAAACATGGCCCCTGCTTGACTGTGTGATTATGAACAAACACTAAGCCTTGACTGTAAACCAGGAATAAACATATAAAATGACAAGGCTGCTCTGAGGATTAACAGAAAAAAATGTACAGCAAAGCATTTTGTCTAGCAATACTACTCAGGTATTGATTTTTGTCATTATTACATTTCTGTTTTAAAAAACTCTCATGTTGGGATGAGAACAGTAAGATGATCAAAAAATGTAACAGATTTCAATAACGCATCGTTTTTGTAAAACAATGACCTATGACTTGATCGATGTGACTGGTAGATATCTATGGAAACTTAAGAGGAACAAATAGGCCAACACTGACAACCAGCAGCAAATAATGTCTATTAAAACTACGTGGTAAATGATACAGGGTCCATTCATTTGGCTCATGTTTACTGAATATGAACTCTGCTTCACACACTGTGTTAGATGCTATGGACAGATACTACTGTATAAAACTGGGCTCCTAACTAACAACTCAGAATCACTGCAGATGAAAGGTATTGAAAATAACTACATAATTCCGAGTATGCAATAATTTACCTAGGAGATGATCCCAGAAATCACTGTGAGGAAATGAGGAAGTGAGACAGGGAAGGGAGAAAAACCAATAAAGAGGACACTGACTAGCCAGTTACTTCTACAGTAGTCAATTATCCCTGAGGAGTTCCCAGGACACAGGACTTTCTATGCTAAAACTGAGACAGTTTCAGGAAATCTGAGATGAGTTCATCACCCACCTCTGTCAACAATTATTGAGAAGGCCTTCTGAGGGATTGCATAGAACACAACTTAGAATGATCTCAATGAAAGGCAAGAAAGTATTTATCCACCAGCCTTCAGTGGCTGAGTATCACTCACAGGCATTATTTTTCAGTGACTGCCCACCTGACACATTCAGCGAAAAGGCCTCTCCTGTGTCCAGAGAATGCCCTCTGAAATCAAGACACAGGAAGATGTTGGCATGTTTACGAAGTATCTGCAGGCAAACTCTAGGATCAGCCAAGGGGACATGGGCAAGGCATCAAGGCCATCTGACACATGATTATTCTTTCCCAATCTGATGGGCTAAAGAATGAGCTCAATGCTGTTTTCATCAAAATTCCCTAATTAGTGCGGAGTTTTGACCTAACTTCCTATCTGCATCCCTCTTTGAGCATTTGAAGACAGTTTGAGGGTATTTTATTTTCTCAGCCTTAGACAACTACTCCCATAATAGAAAACAATAAAAACTCTCACAGAATTTATCTAGAATATGTGTGTGCTGGGGTGGGGACAAAGGTGGGGAGCAGCACAAACTCCTCCATGGGAACTGAAGTTGAGAACTCACAACTTAGTCATAGGGTCCCCAGTGTCAGGATCCTTGTTACATTTCCCTTTACCTTTAAAGGGGAATTGAGATCCTTCAGTTTTATAAAGCACATTTTTTAGGTTCCCAGTGAGTTGATTAATGGTCATGACTCATATTTGTGTCTCTTCTAAGGTTCTTGTCAAATACCCATTTCCTCCTCCCGGTTATATCTGCAGGTCACCCCTAATTCCCTGAAGGCCTGAAACCTGTAAGCCGGGGTGAGCACCGCTGCCTTTCACTTCTGCTGTGACCATCCTGGTCCATTTCTATTTTCTCCAAGACGCAAAATTTTCAATTAGATTCTAGATGACTACTAAGGAAATCAGGGATGTTTAATGGAACTCTGAGAACAGTCATTACTGACACCCAACACACTCAAATCTCTGGTGTAATTTAAAAGCCATTACACTGTTTAGCCTAAAAGCTATAGTTAGAGGGACTTGCTGTATCATAATAAGAACACGAGATTTGCACAATCAGAAGATAAATAAATCATACATTCAAACTGTAGGTTCTGTCACTTTGTTAAACTCCCGAACATTTCCCCAACTACCCAAGGCCTGACCTTATTAATCTGATGTGGTTTTGTGCACTCTGTCTCACCACATTTCACAGCACATATGTTATGGCCTTTTACCAAGCTTACCCTCCCACCGTGATTATAGACAGTATCTTAGAATGATGACCTTTTGATGGTTTCATTACCAAGCAAGACGCAATCTGTATAATTCCTTTCCCATAAACTAATTACTTAACTTTTCATTTCAAAACTTGCCCTTTGGTTTCAAGGAATAAACCAGCCCTCTTTTCAGAGCAGGGAAGGCAATGGCAACCCACTCCAGTACTCTTGCCTAGAAAATCCTATGGACGGAGGAGCCTGGTAGGCCTGCAGTCCATGGGGTTGCACAGAGTGGGACACGACTGAAGCGACTTAGCAGTAGCAGCATTTTATAGAGAGAGCAGCTGAGATCCCAAGATGTTAAATGACTTACCTGAGGTCACTCAACTTGCAGCCACAAGTCCTCTTCCTAGGTCACTTGCCTTTCATCCACATCACACATCATGGATGTCTTCTTGCTTATCTGGAAAGAAAAGAACATCTCAGGCAGTGTCTCCCCATCCATGTGCCTGGCTCAGACCTGAGTGCTTTAGGATCTTCTTCTCTCGCCACCTCTGTAGACATGAATGAATGTCAACAGCACCTACAGTCTCTTCCAGACATTTGGTGCTCACAGTATCCTCTGTGGACAGCTATTCTCAGTTTCATAAACAATGTATCTGTCTGCACAACTCAGGTTCGAGGCCCCTGAGGACACACATCATAATTATATATTTCTTTTCATTTTCTCATCATGCTTAAATACCTGCCACTATGCATATGGAGATGTTCAACAAATATTTAATGAGGATGATACTGGTAACTCCATTGATAGGACCATTTTTTAAATGATGTTGTAGGGACTAAAATTATATTAATATCTATATGATCATATGTGCATGATTTATATTTTCAGTTCAGTTCAGTCACTCAGTCGTGTCCGACTCTTTGCAGCCCCATGAACTGCAGCATGCCAGGCCTCCCTGTCCATTACCAACTCCCGGAGTCCACCCAAACCCATGTCCATCAAGTCGGTGATGCCATCCAACTATCTCATCATCTGTCATCCACTTCTCCTCCTGCCCTCAATCTTTCCCAGCATCAAGGTCTTTTCCAATGAGTCAGCTCGTTGCATCAAGTGGTCAAAGTATTGGAGTTTCACCTTCAACATCAGTCCTTCCAATGAACACCCAGGACTGATCTCCATTAGGATGGACTGGTTGGACCTCCTTGCAATCCAATGGACTCTCAAGAGTCTTCTCCAACACCACAGTTCAAAAGCATCAATTATTTGGCACTCACCTTTCTTTATAGTTCAAGTCTCACATCCATACATGACCACTGAAAAAACCATAGGCCTTACTAGATGGACATTTGTTGACAAAGTAATGTCTCTGCTTTTTAATATGCTGTCTAGGTTGGTCATAATTTTCTTTCCAAGGAGTAAGCGTCTTTTAATTTCATGGCTGCAGTCACCATCTGCAGTGATTTTGGAGCCCAGAAAAATAAATTCAGCCACTGTTTCCACTGTTTCCACATCTATTTCCCATGAAGTGATGAGACCAGATGCCATGATCTTAGTTTTTTGAATGTTGAGCTTTAAGCCAACTTTTTCACTCTCCTCTTTCACTTTCATCAAGAGGCTCTTTAGTTCCTCTTCACTTTCTGCCATAAGGGTGGTGTCATCTGCATATCTGAGGTTATTGATATTTCTCCCAGCAATCTTGACTCCAGCTTTTGCTTCCTCCAGCCCACCATTTCTCATGATGTACTCTACACATAAGTTAAATAAGCAGGCTGACAAGCCTTGATGTGCTCCTTTTCCTATTTGGAACCAGTCTTGCTCCATGTCCAGTTCTTACTGTTGCTTCCTGACCTGCATACAGGTTTTTTGAGGCAGGTCAGGTGGTCTGGTATGCCCATCTCTTTCAGAGTTTTCCACAGTTTATTGTGATCCACACAGTCAAAGGCTTTGGCATAGTCTATAAAGCAGAAATAGATATTTTTACTGGAACTCTTCTTGCTTTTTCGATGATCCAGTGGATGTTGGCAATTTGATCTCTGGTTCCTCTGCCTTTTCTAAAACCAGCTTGAACATCTGGACATAAATAATATATATGCATTATATACTTAGAGCTTTAATTTTTATTTGAGATTAAAATCAATTTTTGAAATTAAAATTAATTATGTTCAGTATTGAAACACTAATATGAGATATTGGCTTCCAAATACAGTGCTGCCTGTGCAGAAACCAGAATGGAATTCACACTAGTGCTCCATTACAATAAGGCAATGGAGTTGTTCCTTGTTCTAATGTGTTTTTGTTTTGTGTTTTTTAGAGCAATTGTATTACAGAACTAAAAAGATGAATTTGCGTTTACAGAGCTCACAATTTTAGTAGACTCCTGATGTGAAACGCTTTATTCAATTTACTTCCCCAGAGATGGCGAATTCCCTAAAGCTGAAGTCCTCTTCTCCAACCATTAGGAAACTGACTGAAACCCAAAGGCAACTTTGTTCCAGAGTTAAAGATCAAAGAACTCTTCCATGGGTTAGGCAACAACAGGGCCAGAGAAAAGCAACTCATATTTTTTTACCTTGCCACTGCTCTGGCAAGGTGGTAGGAATTTGTGATTCCCCCTGCATTTCTTCTGTAAGGTATATATGGAGACCTTTAAAGTCACTGGTGGGAAAAACATTAGGAAATAAGACTTACAGGAGAAAATGTGAAGAAAAGGCAAAAAGAACAGGAGGTTTTCACTAAACAAAGATCAGAGGTTGTTTTAACCTTCAGGTATTTAAAGGTAAACCATGGTTTTACATTTTTACCAAAGACAAGTATGAATTGCCACAGGGAAACTAAGAATTTTAGCAAAGAAGAAAGCATGTAAGGAGAAGAGAATGCATTGCTAAATTCACAATGTACCTTAAATGCTCCAAATTGGAAATTTTGCAAAGCAAGGAGTCTGAGCTGCCACACGGTGGACTGGTGCAGTGAGAATAGACGTTGGTATGTCTGGCTCAAAGGCCAGAGACTTCTTTGCTTCTTCACTATCTCAGTTTTTTTTTTCTTTCCCAAACTATGCAGTACAATTCATTAATAGGCTATGAAGTCAAGTTGTCACAGCCAACGCTTTTAAAAAATGGTACAGGACAGATTCTATCAGAGTGTGCTGCAAGCTTTTCTAAAAAAAGAGAATTACTGTTCTATGAAATTTTGATCTTTGATTTGGTTATGTGTATATGTATTGAGTCAAAATGTAAAATTTTAATATTTCTTATGAGAGTCCCAGTAAAATGTCTGAAACCACACACACACACAAAGAAATCGGCATATCTGGGCAGGCACAAAATTCTCAAAGTGACAATCTTAGCTTGGACCTGTGACCCAAATCTTATACTGCCCTAAAGGAAGGTTAATAATAAGAGCTCAATGGTTCAGAGGCCATGGAGTGGGTGGTATCCAGGGAGAACAGCTCCTGGCAGGACACTGTGGGTAGTGTACTTGGCATTCCTAAAGCCATCAAAGTGTCTGTCAATCAAAGTCTAAACATTTGGGGCTTTCCAGGCTTAAAATTGTCACTCTGAACGTAGTCAACAAAAGTTAATGAATTTAGTGAACTTTGTCCAGCTACAAAGCCCACGACACCACAGGATACAGATACTAACACTGATGCCCGTTCCATCAGAGAACCATTCTGCCCGTTCAGGAGCAGAGCTAGAAAGAGGGAGGACTAGGAACTATCACGGAAACCACTGATCTACATGGCTCTGTAGTGTTGGAGAAAATAAAGTGAGGAAATAAGGCTTTCAGACTCTCTTGTTTGGCACAATTCCATGTAAGAAAAAAGTATCAAGCTTTCCTGTATTCCTTATGTAAGGTTAAAGAAGAGAAGAAAGAAAGCAAAAGTGAAAGAAAGTGGCTCAGTTGAGTCCACATGGACTGTAGCCTGGCAGGCTCCTCTACCCATGGGATTTTCCAGGCAAGAATACTGGAGTGAATTGGCATTTCCTTCTCCAGGGGATCTTCCCAACCTAGGGATCGAACCTGGTTCTCCAATGCTGTNGTGGGGGGGTGGGGGGGTGGCAGAGTGCTTGGGGAGCTAAACGAGAATGGGCTTCTCTAAGCTGTTCCACCTTCCTGCTGCTTCCTGCCTCCTTCCCGTCCCTTCTACTTTACTTCTTTCTTTTCTCACTGTCAGCTAAAGTGGCTGCCATGGCCTCATCCCAGGAACTAAGATGCTAACATACTGAGACGCGTACACTTGTAAGTAACTGTGACAGTCATCAGCTCAAGGGAAGCTTTGCCCAGACTCACCCTCGAAATGTCTGTAACCATTTATTTGACAAATGAGAACCATGTTCATGACACACATTAATAGCTTTCTCGGGGCTTTGCCTCTTCACCTTTAACTTATTCAGTAAAACCTAGAAGTTACAGTTTAGGATCATAAATATTAATACGTTTCAGTTAATCTGTTTCCTTAGTCTAGTTTTTTATCACTCTTCTATTTCTCTAGCATGTGGGGTCACCAAAATTAATGCAAATGGAACATGAAAGGAATTTTTTCCATGTTCCCTTAGAGCTAAAACTAGACAGTGAGAAGTTGAGGGAAAAGCATAATCTAAAAGCCAAGAGACCTAATATAAGCCCCCGTTTTGTTACTTCTTCAGTTCAGNGTCACCAAAATTAATGCAAATGGAACATGAAAGGAATTTTTTCCATGTTCCCTTAGAGCTAAAACTAGACAGTGAGAAGTTGAGGGAAAAGCATAATCTAAAAGCCAAGAGACCTAATATAAGCCCCCGTTTTGTTACTTCTTCAGTTCAGTTCAGTTCAGTTCAGTCGCTCAGTCATGTCCTACTCTTTGTGACCCCATGAATTGCAGCACACCAGGCCTCCCTGTCCATCACCAACTCCCGGAGTTCACTCAGACTCACGTCCATCGAGTCGGTGATGCCATCCAGCCACCTCATCCTCTGTTACTTCTTAGACAAGTGATATTGGGCAAGTCTCTTAAATATGCCATGGGTTTTTGTTTTTTGTTTTTTTGTGGTTTTGTTTTTTTTTTTGGAAAAATGGGAGTAAAAACAAAGTCTAACTTTTTCAAGTAGATGTTTGTAAACATAGTCCTCAAGCACTGTGCAAATATTTGTTATCATTCATTTTTATTGTACTTGGCTCATTAAAGATGGCCAAAACTTCTTTGCTACTCTCCCCATAAAGAGGTGGTGTCTCCTTCCTCTCCCATGTGAACTCTAGCCCAGCCTTGGGACTTGCTGTGACCAGTGGAGTGTGTGTGTGTGTGTGGTCACAGTTGCTCAGTTGTGCTCAATTACTCAGTTGTGTCGACTCTTTGCACCCCCATGGACTATAGCCTGTCAGCCTCCTCTGTCCATGGAATTCTCCAGGCAAGCATACTGGAGTGGATTGACATTTCCTTCCCCAGGGGATCTTTCCAACCCAGGGATCAAACCTGAGTCTCCGGATTCTCTACCACTGTGCCACCTGGTCGAAGAGAGCTGTGGGGTAAATCTGGTAACAAGGACTGCATGTGTATCATGTTAATACATAGAACTTTGGGGTTTGTTTCCCCAACCTAATGCAATCTTTAGGAGACTGCTGCATACCCCAGAAAAGAGAAGATGAGGATCTGGACTACTGATGGGGCCATAGGGGAGAGAACAGCCAAAGTAAGATAGGGTAAGGTAAGGTAAAACCCCCAGGAACTTTCCCCATCAGAGAAGATGGTGAGGCGTTAAGGAGTTGAGTATCCTCTGGGATCCAATGAAAGCTCTACTGTCTGGAAGGAATGAACAGCAGGACCTTCAAGCAAGTAGACAAATGTAATGAAGCTGATGGTGGAGAGATCCTTTGGAAAAGTAGTAGCCATGGCAACAGACATCCAGCAATGCCATGGAGAAGCTGGAGCACAGAGTGACCTGGCAGGGACAAACGCAGTAGGAAAACTAACAGCAGAGGCTGTGCTGAAGCAGTCTGAACCTTCTGGGCAAAGCGGATGGGGCAGGGGGGTGGATCCTGGGTTTAGCTTGCTGAGTATGTCCTGCACGTCCCCTTGCCTTGACATGCTTATAAAGCTTTGAGGGACTCAGGTTATAGAGGGCGCAGAGAAAGACAGGGAGGTCCCCTCTGTGCTGTTGTCTTCCTAAGAACTCGCCTGAAGAACTTACTTCTTGAGATCTTTCCTGGCTGTTCCCTAGGAGCCGGGGAGCCCAGACTGCACAGACTAAAACGTTCCTGAGATGAATGGAGCCCAATATACTTGCTAATAAGCCATTTTAGAAGTTTATGTGGAGCGTGGGAGTGGAGGAAAACAGCCCATTAGAAGGATAACTGATGATTTGGGCGGGTCTCGGAGGCAATTGCTTTGAGACGTTATTTATCCTAGTTTCCACCTTCACCTATCTCAGCCTAGATTCTCAGATCCTCAACTAAGTGATTAAGAAACCCATGTGTTCTTCCATCTCTTCTCCAATCTATTTTCTTTTGCTGCCAGAGTCTCTATTTCCACTTCAATTTTCCCCTGTAGATTTGAATGCAGCCAATCCTGTGAAAACCTAATTGAACTTTTTTTTTCCAATGTGAGGATTTAAAGCAGAATGAAGCTGAATAGATGTGGTGTAGAGGGTAGATTTTAATTCAGCAGAGCATTATTTTTATGTGCTGGGAAAGACATGACATTCCTTAAAGGATAATTTTCCAAAAAAGGCAAAATCATGATTCTCATAGAGCTATAAAATGAACACATGTTAAAGATTTTATTTGACTCATTAATTGAGAGAAACAGGCAGCTGTTATAACTAGATTAAGAAGAATCAAAGAAGCACAGATTTATGCCCCAAATTCATACGAACTAAAGGAATGTTGAAACAAATGAGCAAATGGAGGTGAAATCACCTTTTTCTTGAATTAGGGGAAGAACTGTCCCTCCTATGCAGAGAATTCATTCTCATGTTTATAAAAAGAGTTGGTTTGCACTGCTATCAGTTATCTACAGTACTCAGATGAAAACAGCTCCCATGGAATCAGAGTCAGCCCAGAAGCATGTGCTTTAGACCAGGCAGAGTTTTTCACTGAAGCATACATTTTTTCTTACACATTTAGACTAGTCCTTCCAGCTCAAGGAATTCACTCATTGGCTTCCTCCATGGATGGCTTGGGCTACTTCAGAAAAAGCAGATTACAATTAACATCTTAAGTCGGTAGCAATCTAGGTTGAACTAATAATAATTTAGGTTCAATAGTATACAAAAACTCTGCCCCTAACAAGCTCCATCCCCCTTTTGTTGTTTTTGTCTCAAATTACATTGTTTTCACATTGCGTTAGGAAGAAAATGTGAGTCTAATTGCAATTTGCTTGGCAGGTGCCATACAAATAACCCAAATCTAAGCTTGACTCTGTCTAATTTTCATAGAAGGACATTAAACTGTATCTCATGTTGAATTAAATAACCAATACGGAATTTGACAATCATAGAAAGAGTCAGGGACCTGAGATCAAGTCCCAGCTTTCTGGCTAAGGAGGTGTGTAATCGCTGAGCCTGGTTTTCTTATCTGCAAAATGAAAGAGGTCAGACAAGATGTTCTCAAAAGTTCCTTTTTGTTCTTAGTTCCTATAACTCTGCTTCTCACGTCAGTGGGCTGTTTGCTGTTTTATATTATTGTGATGATTAAATTTGTGTCTTAATTTAGTGAGACTATGGCGTGTCTCACCATAGTCTGAGAAGGAAATGACAACCCACTCCACTACTCTTGCCTGGAGAATCCCATGGAGGGAGGGGCCTGATAGGCTACAGTCCATGGGATCGCAAAAAGTTGGACACGACTGAACGACTTCACTCACTATGGTGTGTAGATACTTTTGAGAATTTCTTTAAATTGGAGGACAATTGTTTTCCTATTTTTGTGTTGGTTTCTGCTGTACAGAAATGTAAATCACCCATAAATATTCATATATCCCCTCCCTCTTGGACCTCTCTCCCACCCCAACCCCATGCTTCCCCTCTAGGTTGTCACAGAGCACTGGGCTGAGCTCCCTGTGTTATACAGCAACTTCCCTCTAGCTATCTATTTTACATATGGGAATGTATATGTTTCAATGCTACTCCCTCAGTATGTCTCACCCTCTCCTTCCCCCACTGTATCTACAAGCACATTCTCTGTCTACGTCTCTATTCCTGCCTTGCAAATAGATTCATCAGCACCATTTTTCTAGATTCCATATATATGCATTAATAGATGATATATGTTTTCCTCTTTCTGACTTACTTTACTCTATAACAGGCTCTAGGTTCATCCACCTCAGTTCAACGGACTCAAATTCTTTCCTTTTTATGGCTGAATAATATTTCATTGTAGATATGTACCACAAATTTTTATCCATTCATCTGTCAAAAGACATCTAGGTTGCTTCCATGTTCTGGCTATTGTAAATAGAACATGCAGATATTTGATCAGACTTTATTCTGGATGCTTCTGTGAAGACCTTTGGGGATGAGATTAACATTTAAATTGACGGACTTTGAGTAAAGCAAATTACTTTCCATAATGGGAGTGGGCCTCATACAATCAGCTGAGATTTGACCAGAACAAAAACTAACCTCCTCCAAACAAAACAAGAATTCTGCAGAAGACTGCCTTTGGACTTGAACTACAACTCTTCCCTGAGTCTCCAGCCTGCCAGCCCACCTCATCGGTGTTTGAATGACTCACCAAGCCTCCATAACGGTGTGAGCCAATTCCTTAAAATAAATCTCTGTCTCTCCGTGTCTATCAATTATAACATATATATAGAGAGATCCAACAGAATATGGAATGAGTACACACACACACATTCCTGTTGGTTTTTTCTCTATATTTTCCTCTGAAGAATCCGGACTAATACAATTACTATGAGGAAAGAAAGATGGAGTTGCTGGAAATGGATAGTTATAGACTCCTCTGAAATATGTTAAAACCGGTATTTTTATGCCCATTCTCAGGACGGAAGAACAAAGTTTTGCATACACATGTCTACCTATTCAAAGGAACACCCAGACTTCTTTCATAAAATCCAGCATATTTCTTAAGTAGAAAGAAGCAAAGAGCATGCTTGAAAATGAGAACCCAGTTCCCTAATCATGGTGGTTTCATAGTCTAACCATCAAGTGGAGTGGGCAGCTTTCATGTAAATGGCTCAGAGGATCTGGAGCCTGTAAGTCCCTTCCCAGCTTCCCAGTGGAGTCTAGCTTCCTCCCCAGGAACCGGAGAGGTAGGGTTACTAGCCTTGATTTTTCACTACCACGCTCACATGACACATGATGAGACTCACCAAGTCGCATTCATATTTGACCCCTGAGTTTATTAAAGCCAAGGATAAACAGATGGGATCATACTGAAGAAGGTGGTTGGGAACCAATGGCTTATTCCATATTGGCGACACATCAAGACCATTTTGCTAATGGCACCAACTGTGCCAGTAACCCATTATGGAACAAGTGATTCTTGTAGCACTGACTTTTAAGCATAAAATATGCCAAAATGATATTGGGTCCTTTTCATACGTTAGTGCTAATACAATATCCTTATATCTGTTCCTATCTAATTATCCTTTTCTTTTCTTTTTTTTTTAATAAATAAGAAAATTGAAGGGGTAGTCAATTAACTCACCCAAGGCTACAAAAGTAGTTAGGAGTGGAGACAGATCTAACTCAGCTTCTCTGGTTGTCAGCTCGTTCTTTTTCCATTGCATTCATAGCACCTCTCCTGTGGCCCATTCTTTCCCCACCACCCCTCCTACTGAGAAGCCATGGACTAGTGCCTCAAGTGGAGTGCCAAAGGTGAGAAGCTAATACTGCAGTGAAAAAGAAGGAAAATAAACACCACTTCTCAATGCAGCAGTCATTGGCAAGGGAAGCAACGTTGCTGTGAAAACATGGTGCCCATAATGCTTTATCAACAGAAAGGTAGGGGTCATCATACACACACACATGCAACTGGTAGAATCTAGATTGTGGAACCAACAGAATCACCTCTGTGACTGTTTCTGACTGAGGAAAGTTCCCAAAAGTTTCCTCTCTGAGGTTTGCTTACATGTGCCTCCTGTAGAAAAGACTTAAAATTTCACATTATGCATAAGCTTGATGGTGAATGTGTAGGTTCTTAGTCATTGAGTGGAATTTATTAAATGACTACTAGGGTCAAGACTCTGACCCCAAAGAAGCAAGAGAGGAATGCCAACATAGAATTCCTGGGTTCTCCCCTCCAGGATCTTTCTACCTAAACTTGCCGAGTTCAATTCAATTCAGTTGCTCAGTCGTGATCGCTTTGCGATCTCATGAATCGCAGCACGCCGGGCCTCCCTGTCCATCACCAACTCCCAGAGTTCACTCAGNAAGTTAAATAAGCAGGGTGACAATACCCAGCCTTGACATACTCCTTTTCCTATTTGGAACCAGTCTGTTGTTCCATGTCCAGTTCTAACTGTTGCTTCCTGATCTGCATACAGATTTCTCAAGAGGCAGGTCAGGTGGTCTGGTATTCCCATCTCTCTCAGAATTTTCTGGGGTATACTCTGCCTTTATCTACAAGGAAGGACACCAAGGTCAATATGAGGCTGTGCATGGATAATACTTTGCTATTCTGCTTCAAATTCTTTTTGGAATTGGGTAGAATATAAGACTTAATTAATTTTTTTTAATAATATGGAATTTAAAGGTTAAACATGGCACACTGACAAGGAAATACATTTAATTCTGTCTTCATACCTGAACCTGAAAAAGAGAAGTAACCATTCTGACTATGTGTCCTTCCTCAGAACTAGACATCAACTTCTAAAGGCCAAAAAGCTATCACTGATATTAGACCCCAAAGAGAATCTGATAGGCTGGACTTAGACCAGCTAAACTGTGTTTACATTCTTAGATCAAGTTTATTCTGAGTCAAGGCTTACATTTTATAATAAGTTATCTCATGCATTGTATCATGAATGTTCTCATGTGGCTACTGGTCAGATCAGAAACATCATTTGCATAAGCAGAAAAAAAAAAACTTTTTTCACCTTTCTGTGACTCAAGGAAATGCAATCCTAAAATATGACACTACATTGACAAAGGGTCAACTTTTGAACCTTGTACTTTGAATATCCAGAAGTCACTGATTAGAATGCAAACATCCTTGTCATAGCTATTATCTTAGGCCTTATCAGCAGAGAAGAAAACTGCCTTTTATCTGTACACAGTCTTCTACTCAAGTCTTCGGTATAACTCACATACGTTTTTATGATTTACTTGCTGGAAAGTTATCCGAGAAAATTTATTTGAAAATAACTGGGGTCTACGTATAGAAGATTTGTTTAACTTCATACAACTGAATCATTATAATNCCTTATCAGCAGAGAAGAAAACTGCCTTTTATCTGTACACAGTCTTCTACTCAAGTCTTCGGTATAACTCACATACGTTTTTATGATTTACTTGCTGGAAAGTTATCCGAGAAAATTTATTTGAAAATAACTGGGGTCTACGTATAGAAGATTTGTTTAACTTCATACAACTGAATCATTATAATCATTGAATTTAAGAAGAATTAATGATCAAGCACATATAAAATACTAAATTTAACTAAACTGCATAATGGGTAACACTGGATGTATTCTCTGAATGTAATGTTTAATGTTCCCAAATGTTTTAAGTGTTTGATATAATTTGTAAAAAAGAAGGAAAGTTTATTTTCAATGTTTTCTGAAGTTTATATTTTGGCCACTGCAGTACTCTTGCCTGGATAATCCCACGGACAAAGGAGCCTGGCAGGCTATAGTCCATGGAGTCGCAAAGAGTTGGCCATGACTGAAGCGACTAAGCACACACATTCTTGGGTCAGCAGTGGACAGCAAAGCTCTTGCGGGACCTGAGGCCTAAGTTGAGTACAGAGGTGGTGGTTTGGGGTGGTGGAAAGCAGAGACCACAAGAAGCCAATCAAGAGCAATATTTGCCTCATAGCACTCAGCCTAACTCAAAGGCCTTGCAAGTTTAATTTCCAAACAAAAGGAACAATCAGAAATACAACCAGATTACCTGAGAAAGGCAGGTACCAAAGTCAGGATCCTGGAAAAAGCTGGAAGGAGATATTCATGAACAAAGGAAATCTGTCTCAGAAATGCTGAGGAGACACCAAGGAACAAAGTGACCAACAAAAATAAGGGGAAGTCACAGATTTGGGTGGTGAGGCAGGGGATGTCGTTAGTGAGCAGGCTGCAACCGGCCATGTCTCTTCCGTCCCTTGACCCACGCTTGCCATTCATTGCTCAGCCAGCCTCCTTCTCCACTAGGTTCCAACAGTCTCAGTGACAACCTGGGTTTTCCTCTCCTTGGCACCTGCATGGCAAGAATAAAGTACTGGGTTGACCAAAAAGTTTGTTAGGGTATTTTTCCCTAACATCTTACAGCGAGCCCAAATGAACTTTTTGGCCAACCAATACTTAAATCCTCTCTGTCATCTAGCACATGCTCAAAAAATATTAACTGGTTTCCTTCATCATCTTAACCACAAAATAAGAAGCCAGGATCAGATGTTCCAATTAAGAATGAGAATGAATTTATACACATTAAAATTTCAAAAATACTTTTGAGCTGTGGAGAGGGTAGAGTTATACCTGAAAAGTTTCACAGATTCCGCTGAGGGCTGGGCTCTTTAAACTACCTTGTCAATGAATCCTGAAAAACCATAAGTTTGGATAAAACTCCCTTGTGGTGCTAACATGCTTCAAATTAGTCACCAAGCCATTGACGCCCCACAAAAGGAATTCACGCTCCCTAGAGCCTTCTTCCCACATCCTAAGAACTTTAATTGTTCATCATTGAGGCAACTCGTGGCCACGATTCCACTGGAAAGCTTCTTTTTAAATCTGTGCAGCGTGCTACTGTGTCAAACTGAAACACTGCATGTGCTAAACTAAGACAGAGATGGCTGGCCAGATTAGGAAAAAAACATTGTGGGCAGGCAACCAGAGAAGAATTTGGCAAGAAAGGAAGTCAGAGGGGATTTCCAAAGTCTCCACACTGAAGGTTAGTGATACGGATTTCAAATAATTCAACAGCAGGTTAGTGAGGAAAACCCACCGGTGGCAGAAACCAGTCACTCAGTCATGTCTGACACTTTGTGACCCTGTGGACTGTAGCCTGCCAGGGTCCTCTGTCCATGGGATTCTCCAGGCAAGAATACTGGAGTGGGTTGCCATTTCCTTCTCCAGGGGATCTTCCCAACCCAGGGATTGAATCAGAGTCTCCTGCACTGCAGGCAGATTTTTTATCAATGAATTATCAGGGAAGTCATCTCTATTTTTAACATCTAATAATAGTGGTACTCTGCTGTGCTGTGCTTAGTCGCTCAGTCATATCCAACTCTTGGCGACCCCAGAGGACCACCAAGCTCCTCTGTCCATGGGGATTCACCAGGCAAGAATTGGAGTGGGTCACCATGCCCTCCTCCAGGGGATCTTCCCAACCCAGGGATTGAACCAGGGTCTCCTGAAGCCAACATGTGGACTCTTCACAAAGATATGAATCTGTGTGATCTCAGACAAGACAAAAAGTACAAACTCAAATGAATGTTCAAAGTTCTCCAAACACACTTGCATACACACACAACAATATAGATAGGAACTAAAGATTGGTTTCTTTGGTTTTGAGTCACTGCTTCAACATAAAGAGTACGCACCCTGCCACCCCTGCCCCGTGTATCTGCAACCGTAAAGGAAAGGAAAAGATGTATATGAGATCCTGGCTTTAACACCAAGATAGATTCTTTCTTTGTGTGAAAACGTTGAGAGTTTCTCATTGCCCACAGAAAATTTACTGCCAAGCCCACAACCCTATGTGGCTTTTTAAAGAACCAGGAAGTACCGTAGCCTGTCCCCACTCCTCCACCCCATACTCAACAGGCCACATGCTCAGGCTGCCCCACATGGGCCACAGCACCTTCTGAGTACAAACAGTCCTGACCACCAGAGGAAACATGCAGAAAGTCTTCCAGCCCCCAGCCATCAAGGGAGAAAAAAATACCCACTCGGTGCACAAAGAGAAAGCAACTGCTCTGACAAACGTGTGGCCTAGGGCTGCAAGAAAAGGAAATACAGTTGCCAAACCAGACCCAGGGCAGCAGAAGGGTATGAAATTGTCCTTCAGCTGGTGAACTATGTAAGGCTAGCACCTTGCTGGCCTCATAACTCATCAAAACACAGCAGACAAATTGTCCTAATAGATGGAGAAATACAACTCTTTGAAAGACCTTCCATCTCCATAAAATTTTGGCGTATTTAAATAATATTTGTATCCTGTATGTTTATCACACCTGTTTTGTGTATTGTGAATACATGGGTTTTCTCTCAAAATCTCCGTAACACAAGCCAAGAAAATCATTCAAAAGTTATTTCCATTGGAAAAAATTCTAAGATTGTTCTTTCTCCTGTACAATCATATGTAGAAGGCATCCTTTTAGATGGTTACAACTCTAATTTTTCACCTTCAGTTTGGAAAATTAGCCTAAATGAAGGCATCTTCAGAAAACTTGGCCTATTTCTTTACAGAAAATAAGAACAGCATGCAAGCAACATGCCCAAGAACAGAAGATGGCAGAGAGGAGGAAAACCAGGTCCTGAGCTGACATTATCTTGGCTTGCATATTCTTTAGCTACCTATCCCCATCCAGGGAGAGGCAGCGCTGATTTTTCTTTCCAGTGAATGAAGAAAAGAAACTGGCGTATCTTCCAAATTGTATGACGTAAGATGTCATGAAGTATATGGGAATGTACTCTAGGGCTTCCTTCCCTGACAGCTGGGGTTCACAGTGACCCTGCAGACCTCCCAGCTCCTATCTGAGGTTTGTAGGAGGCAGACAGGCTGTTTTAGGGCTGAATCACTTTCGGAAGAAGGTACTCAGTGTACTGCAGCCAGGCCCTCAGAGCTCTGCCTGGTCTGGGTAGGTCTCCTTCTTATCTAGACACCTCCAGAGCTCAGAGACCAGGAAAAATGGCTGGAAAAAGATCATATGTGAGGATGACTAGATAGGAGCTATTGTAGTTAGCTGAAATTCATAAAAAGTTAAATACCAAACTAGAAGCAGTGCATGTAATATAGAAGATAGCCAGAAATCCTTTGATATTCTTCTCTTTGAGAGATAGGGTCTCTCTTCTTTCCCCCTGAATCTGGGTTGGCTGGTAATTACTACCAGCTGAAGAGAGCATGGCAGGACTGAAACTCTGGAACTCAACTCAAAGAGGATGGAAGTTTCTACCTTAGTCTCTATGAGTGCCGAGCAGTCTGACTACCCTGCTGGAGAGACCCTGAGACTATACACAGAGGGACAGGGCCCAGCTGAACCCCACTTTCCAGCTATCCCCACCAAGGCAATAGACATGTGACCCAATAGAACAGACTGGACACAAGTTGAATATCACTAACTCTGATGGCTGCCATGTGAAGCAGACAAATCACCCAGCTAAGGCTCACCTGAATCCCTACCCACCAAAATGAAGCAACATAACAAAATGTTCTTATTTTAAATCAATAGGTTGTAAGGTCAGTTTGCATTCAGCAGTAGATAACACATACACAGCCTCTGGGAAGAGTAATAATTCGGAAAACAAAACCTCCCATTACAGAAAACTTGATATATTCTAAATTTTAGCCACCAAGTAAACAGCAAATTACAATCTGACTATGCTCCATAACATACAAGGAAGAGAAATGCTAGAGAAAAGATAGGTATCTCTTGCCCACTGGGGGCTTCCCTGGTGGCTCAAATAGTAAAGAATCTGCCTGCAATGCGGGAAACCTGGGTTCTACCTCTGGGTTTGGAAGATCCCCTGAAGAAGGGAATGGCTACCCACTCCAGTATTCTGGCCTGGAGAATTCCATGGACAGAAGAACCTGACAGGCTACAGTCCATGGAGTCACAGAGCTGGACACAATTGAGCAATTTTCACTTTCTTTTCCTTTCCTTGTCCATTGGCAAGGCTTCCCAAAACAGACGTCAGGTAATAGGTAGGTTTCTCAAAGTTGTAACTAAACTGGATTATTGTAAATCTTTGCAACAAATATCCATAGAGTAACTAGCACATGTAAGTCATTGTGTTAACCATCAAGGTCATAAAAATGATTTAAATATCTCTGCTCTAGAAATTCTTGCTCTCTGGTAGACAATCTAATATATAAATTTTTTAATTGGTGTAAATAACGAGTTGGCAAACTTTTTCTGTAAAGACTCGTATAGTAAATGCCTCAGGCTTTGCTGGTCAACTTTGTCAAAATAATGCAGAAAGAAGCTTTAGATAATATATAAGCAAAAGAGAGCAACTGAATTCCAATACAACTTTTATTGGAGGAGACACTAAAATCTGAATGTCATATAATGTCCATGTGCCTTAAATTATTATTATTATCTTGATTTTTTTTCAGCCACCTGAAAATGTAAAAATAATTCTTAGCTCCCAAGCTGTACAAGATAGGCAGTGGGCTAGACCTGATGTTCAAGCCATAAATGGCCAACCTTTGCTTTTTAAATTTGATCAGATGGGCCTAAAGCAGGTAGAATTTGCAAAATAAATACATGAAAGGTTAGCACTATCAGAAGCATTTACTGTTTTGGATTGCCATGGATACAAAGATCTCCTTTCTATTTCTGATTTCTCCCATGCATAAGGGCATAAACCACCTGGAAGAGCAGACGCAGATGGTTTATCAGGGAGGAGCTCTGGGAAGCATCAAAACCCCAGAGAGAGGAGACGTTGGCCAAGGAGGGCAGGAACCAGAGACCGACGTGGGGAGGGCACATCAGCACAGGCACCTGAGGCTGTGTCAGCTTCAAGCAAGAAGCACTCAAAGAGCCAAGTGGGATTTGGATAAAGCACCATATGTATGAAAAAAACCTCCCCACTTTGCAAAACGCCCAGTGCCCTTAACACAGAGTTCATCTTGGAATATACTTAAGACACTTAGAGCCAGATAAATTGGAAGCACGAAAGGTAAATAAAGAAGAGAATTTAAGACATTCTTCTTACTGAATGACTATTTCTTGAGTTTTCTTCACCAGGTTGCCACCCACCTTTCCTTTATTTATTTTTATTTATTTATTTAATTGTAGGCAAATTACCTTACAATATTGTGGTGGTTTTTGCCATACATTCACATGAATCAGCCATGGGTGTACATGTGTTCCCCATCCTGACCCTCCCTAACCCCATCCTATCCCTCAGGGTCATCCCAGTACACCAGCCCTGAGCACCCTGCCTCATGCATCGAACCTAGACTGGTGGTCTATGTCACATATGACAATATACATGTTTCAATGCTATTCTCTCAAATCATCCCACCCTCCCTCTCTCCCACAGAGTCCTACCTTTCCTTTAAACGCTGCCATTCCACTTTATGCTGAAATAAGCTTGTTTGGGCCAGAGGCTTGCTAAAGGTTTGAGGTTTTGCCTACTTACTGTTTTGTTTTTGCTTTGTGTTTATGCAAAGAGCCTTAAAAGCCATTGGAAAAATTTTAAATCTACAGAGTAGCTCATCACAGGAAGCCCGTTGCCCATGCCACCCCATCTCCAGCTAGCCCACCCACTCTGTCCTCCAAGTATGATCACGGGAAAGAGCTATCTCTACTGAGAGACAGAAAGAAAGTCAAAGACACACACACACTTCTACCCTTTGTGGTTGAGAATGTTGTGTATCCTGGTGCATATCTTTCTTGCCTCCTTCCCATGCTTTCAGAGGCATGAAAGTATGTTCTCCCCGCAAGGGTAGCAGCTGTGACCTACATTTTCACATTCTGATGCTCTTTGTGGCTTCCTCTTCCCCTCATGGGGCCTAGGATGCCTTCATTCAAAGCACGCTTTCCAATAGCTGGTGGCTTCGTGTCAAGCAAGTCCCCCGACTATTTCCATCATTCTGTGTATGTAGACACCCAAACAACAAGAATGAGGTAAGCATGTAAACCCAAACCAACCTAAGATAAGTCTGGTCTGCTTTGGAGAGAAAAAAATAAATGAAGTCTTAGAATGATATACAGGCAGCATTTTGCATGATTTATATGTTAGCAAATAGATGTCTAATGTATGTTTCTTTTCAATCAGAAAGTCACATGATTCTTCTCCTGAGTCCAAATTAACCACTTCCATTTTGCTTAACTTATAAAAACANTTAGAATGATATACAGGCAGCATTTTGCATGATTTATATGTTAGCAAATAGATGTCTAATGTATGTTTCTTTTCAATCAGAAAGTCACATGATTCTTCTCCTGAGTCCAAATTAACCACTTCCATTTTGCTTAACTTATAAAAACAAAGGCCTCCAATAGTCAACAGAATCATTTTTTTAAGTAGACTCCAGAACACCTTCCTGACCCTGCAAATCATGCTTTATTTTTTCACTTAATGCTTTAGCTCTTACTGACAGCATGTAATAAAATTTTTAAAATGAGAATGTGGATAAAGTTTTGCTTTTATATTAGTGTTTTATGTTAGAATACGCCTAACTGTAACCTTATGGATAGATAACTTGCTTAGATAAGAACAGCTTATGTAATCAGTTTCCCCAAATATACAGACAGCACAAATTTGAGATCTAGAAGGAAGAAAATAAGGAAAGGAGGCAAGGAGGGAGGCTCAGTTTCAATCAAAAACATCTATGGCTCATACTTGGTTCCATCTCTTTCAGTTGGGATCCCAACTATATAAATATTCCTCCCCACCCATCCCTCTCTGTCTGACCTGGTGAGAAGCTTGGTTTTTTTCCCTTACTAAGAGAAAAACTCTTCATACCTTTCTTCCCTACAAACATCAGATACAACTCCATGACATCAATGCCTAGACGGTGAGTCTTCACCCAACAAGGATCCTTCAGCCCTTCCAGGTATGATACCACCACTTCCCTCTTCACTTTGCCAACCAGCTCATCATCCTTCCACCATCACTGTTCTTCCAGTATCTGCAGCTGCCGAGAACAAGAGGAGGAGGCTTTCCCTTCAGGTCAAATAATAGCTTTGGATGATCAAGCACCATGTCTTAGAATATGCCTCTTTTCCTCATTCATCTCTCCCCAAAATATCTATGTCCATCTCCTACTCCCTGGTACCAAAGTTATCGTCTTTCCAGTAGTCATGTGCAGAGCAAGAGTTGGACTATAAAGAAGGCTGAGCACTGAAGAATTGATGCTTTCGACCTGCGGTGCTGGAGGAGACTCTTGAGAGTCCCTCAGACAGCAAGGAGATTGAACCAGTCAATTCAAAGGAAATTAACCCTGAATACTCATTAGAAGGACTGATGGTGAAGTTGAAGCTCTAATACTTTGGTCACCTGATGCAAAGAACCAACTCACTGGAAAAGACTCTGATGCTATAAAAGATCAAAAGCAGAAGGAGAAGGCGACAGAGAATGAGGNAACCAGTCAATTCAAAGGAAATTAACCCTGAATACTCATTAGAAGGACTGATGGTGAAGTTGAAGCTCTAATACTTTGGTCACCTGATGCAAAGAACCAACTCACTGGAAAAGACTCTGATGCTATAAAAGATCAAAAGCAGAAGGAGAAGGCGACAGAGAATGAGGTGGTTGGATGGCATCACCAACTCAATGGACATGAACTTGGGCAAACTCTGGGAGGTGGTGAGGGGCAGGGAGGCCTGGCATGCTGCAGTCTGTAGGGTTGCAAAGAGTTGGACATGACTTGGTGACTGAACAACAACCACATAACAAAGAGGAATTTAAAGTTGCAGACAGTTAAAGTTGCTAATAAACTGACCTTAGAAAGATCATCTTCCATTATCTGAGTGGGTCCAGCATAAGCATGAAGCATTCTTAAAAGTGGAAGATGAAAACAGAAGAAGGAATCAGAATGATACAATGTGAAAACAACTCATCATCCCTGGCAAAGATGGAGAAAGAGGGACATAAACCAAGGAATACAAGCAGCTGCTAAAAGCAGGAAACTGCAAGGAAGCAGTTTTTCTCCAAGAGCTTCCAAAAATGAAGACGGCTCTGCCGACACTTTAACTTTAGTCCAGAGAGATCTTCATCTGACCTACAGAGCTGAATATTATAAATTTATTTTAGTTTTAAGCCACTGAGTTTGTGGTAATTTGTTACAGCAGCAATAGCATACTAATACAGAACCCACTGGTGCAATGCAGATCCATGCTGCTTGGGAAACCATCCTCCACTCTTAGATCCTCCTGCAGGCTGAGACCTAAGGATGTAGCCCATCCCACCTAGGCATGTGGACCCAGTCTTCCCATTGCCTCTTCCCTGGAGGCTGAAACTGGATCACAACTATGCAGTCTGAACTCTCTAGACTTCACTTCTAAAGTCCTCTTCACAATTCTAAGGGTGTTTATGCAAATTATTGTCTTGATTGGTCTATAGAACATCCCTTTGCATATGGAGAATCCACTCAGTTCTTCATTCATTCACTGAAGAAACATTGTTGAGCCAAATGATCCTTAAAGACTCTAAAGTAAGTTAAACACTCAAAACGGGCTCCCCTGGTGGCTCAGATGGTAAAGCGTCTCCCTGCAATGCATGAGACCTGGGTTTGATCCCTGAGTCAGGAAAATCCCTGGAGAAGGAAATGGCAACCCACTCCAGTAGTCTTGCCTGGAAAATTCCAAGGATGGAGTAGGATACAGTAGGATATTCCAAGGATAGCCTGGTAGGATACAGTCCATGGGATTGCAAAGAGTCAGACACGACTGAGCAACTTCACATCAGTGAAAACATTAGAGCTATTACTTCTGACAGGGAATGTTCCAGAAAATGACTACTTAAGTAAATGCCTTTGCCAGTACTTTCACTTTTCTCTCATGTTGATCTCCTCTAGAAATCTTAACAACTATAGATCAAAAAGCTCTAACTCGCATGCAGTTCATGACTTTGCCTGATTAAGAATTTGTCTTTCTATAAAAAGCTCTTTATATAAAATAGACAAACCATTAGCCAGACTCATCAAAAAACAAAGGGAGAAGAATCAAATCAANCTATATATAGAAAACTATAAAACATTGATGAAAGAAATCAAAGATGACACAAATAGATGGAGAAATATACCATGTTCATGGTTCAGAAGAATCAATATAATGAAAATGAGTATACTACCCAAAGCAATATATAGATTCAATGCAATCCTTATCAAGCTCACAATGGTATTTTTCAGAGAACTAGAAGAAATCATTTCACAATTTGTATGGAAATAAAAGCAATCTTGAGAAAGAAGAATGGAACTGGAGGAATCAACCTGCTTGACTTCAGATTATATTACAAAGCTACAGTCATCAAAACAGTATGGTACTGTCCCAAAGACAAAAATATAGAACAATGGAACAAAATAGAAAGCCCAGAGATAAATCCATGCANAGAACTAGAAGAAATCATTTCACAATTTGTATGGAAATCAAAGCCATCTTGAGAAAGAAGAATGGAACTGGAGGAATCAACCTGCTTGACTTCAGATTATATTACAAAGCTACAGTCATCAAAACAGTATGGTACTGTCCCAAAGACAAAAATACAGATCAATGGAACAAAATAGAAAGCCCAGAGATAAATCCATGCACCTATGGACACCTTATCTTTGACAAAGGAGGCAAGACTACACAATGGAGAAAAGATAATCTCTTTAACAACTGGTGCTGGGAAAACTGGTCAATCACTTGTAAAAGAATGAAAGTAGAATACTTTCTAACACCATACACAAAAATAAATTCAAAAATGGATTAAAGATCTAAACGTAAGATCAGAAACTATAAAACTCTTAGAGGAAAACATAGGCAAAACACTCTCTGACATAAATCATAGCAGGATCCTCTATGACCCACCTCCCAGAGTAATGGAAATAAAAGCAAAAATAAATGGGACCTAATTAAACTCAAAAGCTTTTGCACAACAAAGAAACTATAAGCAAGGTGAAAAGACAGCCATCAGAATGGTATAAAAAAACAGCAAATGAAGCAACTGACAAAGAATTAATCTCAAAAATATACAAAGAACTCCAGCAGCTCAACTTCAGAAAAATAAGCGACCCACTCAAAATNGCTTTTGCACAACAAAGAAACTATAAGCAAGGTGAAAAGACAGCCATCAGAATGGTATAAAAAAACAGCAAATGAAGCAACTGACAAAGAATTAATCTCAAAAATATACAAAGAACTCCAGCAGCTCAACTTCAGAAAAATAAGCGACCCAATCAAACTATGGGCCAAAGAACTAAACAGACATTTCTCCAAGAAAGACATACAGATGGCTAACAAACACATGAAAAGATGCTCAACATCACTCATTATCAGTTCAATTCAGTTGCTCAGTCATGTCCAACTCTTTGCAACCCCATGAACCACAGCAAACCAGCCTCCCTGTCCATCACCAACTCCTGGAGTCCACCCAAACCCATGTCCACTGAGTCAGTGATACCATCCAAACATCTCATCCTCTGTCATCCCCTTCTCCTCCTGCCTTCATTCTTTCCCAGCACCAGGATCTTTTCTAGTGAGTCAGCTCTTCGCATCAGGTGGCCACAGTATTGGAGTTTCAGTTTCAACATCAGTCCTTCCAGTGAACACCCAGGACTGATCTCCTCTAGGATGGACTGGTTGGATCTCCTTGTAGTCCAAGGGACTCTCAAGAGTCTTCTCCAACACCACAGTTCAAAAGCATCAATTCTTCGGCATTCAGCTTTCTTTATAATGCAACTCTCCCATCCATACATGACCACTGGAAAAACCATAGCCTTGACTGGATGGACCTTTGATGGTAAAGTAATGTCTCTGCTTTTGAATATGCTATCTAGGTTGGTCAGAATTTTTCTTCCAAGGAGTAAGAATCTTTTAATTTCATGGCTTCAGTCACCATCTTCAGTGATTTTGGAGCTGAGAAAAATAAAGTCAGCCACTGTTTCCACTGTTTCCCCATCTATCTCCCATGAAGTGATGGGACCGGATGCCAAGATCTTAGTTTTCTGAATATTGAGCTTTAAGTCAACTTTTTCACTCTCCTCTTTTACTTTCATCAAGAGGCTCTTTAGTTCTTCACTTTCTACCATAAGGGTGGTATAATCTGCATATCTGAGGTTATTGACATTTCTCCTGGCAATCTTGATTCCATCTTGTGTTTCTTCCAGCCCAGCATTTCTCATGATGTCCTCTGCATATAAGTTAAATAAGCAGGATGGCAATATACAGCCTTGATGTACTCCTTTTCCTATTAGGAACCAGTCTGTTGTTCATGTCCATTTATAACTGTTGCTTCAGAGAAATGCAAATCAAAACCACAATGAGTTACCATCTCACACCAGTCAGAATAGCTGCTATCAAAAAGTTTACAAATAATAAATGCTGGAGAGGGTGCAGAGAGAAAGGAACCTTCTTACACTGTTGGTGGGCATGCCAACTAGTACAGTCACTATGGAGAACAGTATGGAGATTCCTTAAAAACTGGAAATAGAACTGCCATACAACCTAGCAATCCCACTGCTGGGCATACACACTGAGGAAACTAGAACTGAAAGAGACACAAGTACTCCAATGTTCATCGCAGCACTGTTTACAATAGTCAGGATATGCAAGAACCCAGATGTCTATCAGCAGATGAATAGATAAGAAAGCTGTGGTTCATATACACAATGGAATATTACTCAGCCATTAAAAAGAATGTATTTGAATCAGTTCTAATGAGGTGGATGAAACTGGAGCCGATTATACAGAGTGAAGTAAGTCAGAAAGAAAAACGCCAATACAGTATACTAATGCATATATATGGAATTTAGAAAGATGGTAACGATAACCCTGTATGCAAGACAGAAAAAGAGACACAGATGTAAAGAACAGTCTTTTGGACTCTGTGGGAGAAAGTGAGGGTGGGATGATTTGAGAGGGTAGCTTTGAAATGTGTATATTAATATGTGAATATTAATCAATATGTGAAGCAGATTGCCGATCCAGGTTCAATGCATGAGACAGGGTGCTCAGGGCTGGTGCACTGGGATGACCCTAGGGGATGGGATGGGGAGAGAGGTGGGAGGGGTTTCTGTTTGGGGAACCCATGTGTGCCCATGGCTGATTCACGTCGATGTTTGGCAAAAACCACTACAATATTGTAAAGTAATTAGCCTTCAATTAAAATAAATAAAAATTTTTTAAAAAGCTCTTTATATAAAAACTACTTCATACAAAAAGTCAAAACATAAATGAGATTCCCAGAGAACTACTCCTTTACTGGTGGCCCAGTGCAGTGGTAGAGACACAGATCCTGCGTTAGACTGCTCAGCTTCTCATGCATCCCAGCTCTGCTTCTCATAAGCTATGAAAGGACCCAATTACTGAACTTTTTAACTGCTTCAATTTCCTATTTGTAAAGCTAGCAAAATAAAAATATCTCCTTTATGCAATAGTGATAAGGTTAAATAAATTAATACATGTAAGAAGCTTAGCATAGCATAATTACCACTCACCACTGTCACACTTTGTCACTCCTTTGGTTCTCTCAACATCATCATTTTCGATATCCCACTAATTTCCAGTCTCACCAAAGGCCGAGCTTTTTACAAAACATGGTTTTCCAAAAAGAAATATGCTAATGTACTTTTTCTAGTGGCCATCCAAATGCAAAATCTATGCTACTGCAAGGCTCTTTTTGTATTGCTAAACTCTCATTTTCCCTAATGAAGGTTCAAAATAAGTTCCTTCAATGGTTTTCAAGCATAGGTTACTGGAAATTAACTCCCTTAAGCTGTTTTATAAAATTCCTTAGAGTGATTCTTCAAAGTATGGAAGGAAGTCCATCAGCATCAAAAGTACCAGCGTGTTTGTTAAAATGTAAATTCCAAGGCCTCACTTGAGATTTAATGAATTCACATGGAGGGCCATAAATCTTAATATTAATGAACATGTTAGGTAGCATGTAATTCTTATGCTTATGAAAGTTTAAGAAGCATTGACTTAGCATGTTTTTAATTTAGAACCTATACTCATTTTATTATGTTCAAGAACCCAGCAGGTAAAATCAGCTTTGAAGAAAGGCCAGGCTTAGCTGACCTGTACATCATTTTCTTTTAAGATTTTTTTAAAATAAATCAAGAAAGAAAAATACAGAAGACTGATGTACTGAAGAAAGTGACTCATTAACAGAAAAGCATTGTTTTTTCATAGCTCAGACACCACTGAGATGAATGAATCTTAAAATGCATTCTTAGCAACAGAATTACATGTGGTTTTCACAATAAACATTCCATTATCAGAATTTTGATTCTAATATTAGAGTGCTTGAAATGTACTCATATATGATAATAATATTGAAAATGCTAGCTGTGGCTGCATGCATTCTTTATTAATTTTCCTTCAATATGTAATATAATTAAATGGCAATCATCAGCTCTAAAAACAAAAAGAACATTGCCTCAGCATGTTTATTGTGAAATAAAGGGTTACGTGTCAAAAATGTGCTAGGAATAGAATGGCTGACATCATCTACAGCTTGGTGTAGGTTTTTCTTACATATCTCCAAAGAAGGAAAAGAAAAACCATGTCTTGGTAGGCAATGCCAAATATTTCTTCATTTTTTTTTCATTTTTATTGGATTTGTTTTGTTTTATTTTGTTTTTATTGTGATAGATGAACATTCAACCCCAAATATTTAAGGAAATTGGTTTTGGACACATATGTCCTCAATTGGCTGTCTCTCATTTTTCAGAGGATGAACAGCAGCCCAGTTGCATTAGAATCTTCTGCTTTCCTTGTTTCAAATGTAGATGTCCAGATCATACCTCTAGTCTCTAAGTTAGGGCCTAGAAACTAGCACTTTTAACAAGCTTCCCAGGTGATTCCTGCACACAATGACATTTTGAAAACCACTTTTTTTGAGAATATATAATAAATTTAAACTTAATGATGTATCTCTCTTCCTTATTTTTGAAGTTTAAAATTATCTTAATGGTGAACTCAGTAAATAGAAATCCAGAAAGTTCACCCATGACATATCCCATTTCACAAGAAATCAAGTCTAAGACTGTAATAAGAATCAATAAATAATTTCCAAACAAATGAGTAAAGTTAATTATTAATACATGAGGCAATAAAATGGAGACAATGAGCGATGATTTCTTTGACTTTACCAGTATCAGAAAGATGACTCATTAAAGACAGATCATCTCTATTAAACCTGTACTCAAAGGCCACAGTAACATTTAATAATATTTAAACCCACTGAGAGTACTTAAACCCTCTATCCCAACAGATAGTTTTCATTTTTTTCACTTGTCAGGGAGGAAATAAAAGCCTGTTATGTATTGACCAGAAGTGTGAATAAACTGGAAACCAAACCAACAAAGTTTTGCAATTTGTTATTATCTTTGTTTTAACTTTCTAGATTTCTCTTGATGCAGGTGGTGTTACACCATCCCTCCAATAATTAATATCCACCCAAATGAATTCTACTTCATGGAGAAGGTTATCTATGGTCAGGTGTTAGTAGCTGGCCCCATCACTCATGAGCCCAGTTTACTGGCAATGTAGGTAGGAATCACCAGACTGATTACTCTTCCCATGATATAATTTGTCCTGAGCTATTTGATAAGTGACACCTGCCTCCAATTTGTCTCCCCTAATGCCACAAGCATCATAGCCCCTACCTACCTCCCAACACATGGCTGGGACATCTACAGCACTTCTTACCCAACTCTATGGATTATCTCCTTATATTAGTGGTTTCACTTTTTAAATTACAAATATTTTTTAAATCATAGGAAAGTTACAAGAGAAAAAAATTTAGATCATTTTGGCATTATGCCATATGCTTATTATAACTGAATAAGAATGCAATTATTAATCTTTTCACTTAATAGATCATAGATATCTATTATTATAGCTATGCTTATTTTAATAATTTTGTAATGTTTCTTCAAATGGGAAAAACTTGGTTTATCTAAACTACCTCTACTATTAGGAATTTAAGCTGTTTCCAATGTTTTTCTATTATAAATCATGTTTTGATGAGTATTTGTGGTGTTTTCTGTGTTTCAAATTACTTTAGAACAGATGCCTAGTCCTAAGATTTATAAAGCAAAGGTATATTTTTATTGATTTTTGGAAAAGATTATGCAAGTTAACTGACCTCCAACAAAGATATTATTAGTTCACTTTTCCACAGTATCCTTGTCAAAACTGAATATGTTTATTTTTGTTAATTAAATAAGGAAAAAATCCCATTGCTATATACTATATTCTGTAGTACTTTGCTGTTGTTTTTTTTTTTTTCTCCAAGTATATGAATGGTAAAACTTTTTGAAAACTAGAACTAGGAAAGCTGCAAACAAACAGAATCTAAATGGAAGGACAAATGCACACAAAAAATTATAACCAGTCATTGAAGAAGGTTGTGAACATCAGAGAATAATTTCAGAAAGAGGAAGATTCTGACTGAGTAGGAAAAAAATGAGTTCAGGATCTGGAAGAGTTCTAAGTGGCCAAGTGGGGATATTATGGGGCTGGAGGTTACAAAGGAAAGGAAGGAAGAGAACTAGATTTGTTGAGCACCACTATGTGCTGGCAACCATGCTAGATAATTTACAGAGAGTTTATCATTTAATCCTTGCAACAGTGCTATTCTCTCCGGTGTACTGAATTAAATTGTTGTTTAGTTGCTAAGTCATGTCTGACTCTTTGCAACTCCAGGGACTATAGCCCACCAAGCTCCTCTGTCCATGGGATTCTCCAGACAAGAATACTGGAGTAGGGTGCCATTTACTTCTCCAGGGGATCTTCCCAATCCAGGGATCCAAGCAGGTTCTCCTGCATTGCAGGCAGATTCTTTACCATCTGAGCTGCCAGAGAAGCCCAAATAGTATCCCTCCAAAATATTATGTCCCCCCAGAACTTCAGAATGTGTGGCAACAGTCTACACAGTTGTAATTAGTTAAGATGAGGCCATACTGGATTAGACTGAACCCTAAATCCAACGACCAATGTCCTTACAGAAAGATCCTGTGAAGATACAGACACCAACCTACTCTGGAGAAAAGAATATGTGATGACAGAGGCAGAAATCGGAAGAATACAGCTATACACCAAGCGACCCCAAGGACTGCTGACAGTCACCCCAAGATACTTTCAAGAGACAAGGAAGGATTCTTCCTTGGAAACTGCAGAGGGAGTAGGGCTTCACTGACACCTTAATTCTGGACTTCTGGCCTCTAGAACTGACTGTGAGAAAATAATTTTTGTTGATTTAACACACTATGTTTAAGGTAATTCGTTATCTCGGCACAAAGAAACAAATATAAATTAGGTATTTTTTATTCTGGTTTTATAGATAATGAAGTTCAAAGAGATTCAGCATCCTTCAAGGACCTTTGGCAGAACCAGGTTTCAGACTAAAGCAGCCTGACTCTAAAATGTGTTCTTTCTTCCTCATTTTATGGCTTCATAAGAACCTTTGGTTCTAAGCCTGACAATGCCACCAATCAGATATGTGAAGTTAATTAAGTTCACATAATTTCAGGGGAAGGAACAGTTAAGAGAGTTTGGGAGGGACACATAAACACTGCTATATTTTAAATGGATAACCAACACGGACCTACTATATAGGTCCTACTATATTCTCTACAGGGAATTCTGCTCAATGTATGTGGCAGCCTGGATGGGAGAGGAGTTTGGGGGAGAATGGATACATGTATATGTGTAAAGGTCTGTTCACCTGAAACTATCACAACATTGTTAATTGGCTATACCCCAATACAAAATAAAAAGTTTTTTAAAAGGAAGCTCACATAATCTCTTTTGGTCTTAGTGTCATATGTGGAAAACAGTTACTGACTTGGGTGATTTTTGATACCACGATACACGTCAGCTGCCCAGCTACAGCTCCAACCCTAGAGAGGAAGGGAGCCAACTAGAGAGGGAGGCTCGAGGATTAGAGGACTCTCTGAGCACCACTTCACTAAAGGCACTTCCTGTGCCCTGCCTTCACCCCCACAATCCAGGCCTACAACAGCTCTTTAGAAGGGGACCTGTAGAAAAGATGCTTTCAAGGAAGAAAAGGATACTTGAGAATCTTAACACAATGGAGCTTGAGTAATGGACCTGGTGTTATCAGAGAGTAAACTACGTCTTACTTGGAAAATGGCTTGAGAACAAAGTTACCAGTCTCAGAACATTCTGAAACCAACTATATTCTTCCCTGTTTCTGACTTCAGTGACACCCTTTACCGTACAACACCATTCCTACATTTGGAGTCACAGTCCATTCCCATACCCTAGGAGTAATAAACATCTTGTATTAGACTTACTGCCTGACTCCAAACTGTAACTAAAGACCATCATGAATAATTTCAAATTCCCTGAAGCAGAGTATTTAGCATCTCTCTCTCTTTTCAATGAGAAATAGCAACAGTAATAGCTTCAATGGCAATGAATGAGCACTACAGAGCCAGTATCTCATTCAATCCTTAGAACTCTAGATGTCATCATTCTTGTCACTGTTCTTATTTTCTCTAGGAAGGTTCTCAACACCAAGAAGTTTGAGGCCATTTATTCACTTGTGCATTCATTAAACCAAGCACAAAGAATAAAAAGAACCAATAAGACATGGTCATGAAATAACAATTTTGATTAACACACACAAAGGGAAAAATCTGAAAAGATGCAGCTCAGCTGGTAAAGAATCTGTCTGCAATACAGGAGACCCCCAGTTCAATTCCTAGGTCAGAAAGATCCCCTGGAGAAGGGCCTGGCTACCCACTCCAGTATTCTTGCCTGGAGAATCCCCATGGACAGAGGAGCCTGATGGGCTATAGGCTATGGGGTTGCAAAGAGTTGGACATGACTGAACGACTAAGCACAGCAACATATACACACACAAAAGGAAAAACCTGAAAAGATGTGTTACAAAATGTTAATGGCTATGATATTTGAATAAAGGGTGATTTTGATTTTCTATTTGTTCTTCTACTTTTCTACCATGAATATTGACTATATTTGTCATCATAAAAACATTTTTTAAATGACAAAATATCTGCCTTTCAGGGATTTATAGTGAGAGAAGCAGGTGTATCAATAGACTGCTCAGGACTTCTGCAGTGGTAAACCTTTGTGTGCTGCAACTAGAGAAAGCCTGCATGCAGCAACAAGGACTCAGCACAGCCAAAAATAAGTAATTAATTTTTTTAAAAAAGGCTAAGTTTATGAGTGATGACCACAGAGTCCCACTTAGGGCTGCCAGATTACCAAATCCCATTTTGTTTTCCCTACTCTATACTGCCTCTGGCATTATGTTCATTTGCCTGGAGGTTTGCTCATATTTATTTTGCTTCCTTGAAATTAAGTTGCAGACTTGCCAGAGCAGTGCCAACAATGTAATCTGAAAGATCAGCCGTTGGCGGCCTCACCCAGGCTGCCGGGTGAGCAACCTCCTTCCCTTCTCCACCCACAGATCTTTGTACCAAAGGAAATGCAAAGGTGGTGACTGTGAGCATTTCATCTGACATCCCAGCCCCCTAAAGAGGTGCTTTAGACACAACTAAATGCTTCTATTCATCCCACAAATTATATTTTGTCTGTCCTATCACTTCAATCTGAACTACACTACATGCTCCTTAACAATAACTATGTCATCCACATACCAGGGCTGGTAAAAGAAAGTTCAAAAAGAAACTGCACACTCGGCCTCCTTATCTACTTTCTTCATGTACAAAATGAGGGCCTAAGATCTCGAAACTGTCCTTCTCAAAGACCACTCAGGCATAGGATGTGAGTCTTGATACGTGTTCGCCAGTGACTGATTTACTTTCCAGTCCTACAGCCAGGGTCTCAGGGGAATAATTTAAATTATTTTAGTTTTTCTAACCTTATAAACATTTCTAGTCTCCGTTCTTATAATTAGGTTAGGGATCATGGCCAGCATGGTCACATTCTTGACAATTGTACTGAGCAGAGAATGAGTAATGGATAAACACTTGGACCAGTGGATTAATTTATTGTTGAGATTAGGGTATTTTTTCCTAAAATCTCAAAAATTATATAGAATAATTATTTCCTTATTATAAACAATACAATGATTAACTCTTAATCTTAGTTATTCAGCAGCAAAGTTTCTCAAATTCCTGCTAATATTTTTCCTATGTCCCATCTCCTCCTTTCACTTGATCCAGACAGAATTCTTAAGTGCTTAGCGGAAAAAGCAACTGAAGCATAAACATGATGCTGAAGCCATGCTGGGCCATTTTGTTTCCCTGTCCTCCCACGACCCTTCTTCCTTTATACAGTTCAGTATCTGGATAAAATATTACTTGCCATGGAAAGTCTGGGTCAATTAGGGTCACTCTCTTCAAAAATAAGATGCAACGTGGGAGTCTAATCAGCACATGTGATTTAGAACAAGTGTCACAGAGGGACTTGAGCTCATGTCTCATGTCACAGCCTGGTTCCCTCTGTACAGTGAGGACCAGCTCTTGTTTTTTCCTTTCTTAATCACATAACATAAAGAGAAAGAGATCAGAAACTGAGAAATGGGGGCGGGGGATGGGGAAGAGAATGGGGTGGCAAGAGACGATAAGCACTTGGTGGTTAGATTCACGATTCAACTGAAATTGCCAGGGAAATACCTCACCATGAAGATTAAACTATGGAAATATCTGCCTCATCCTGGAAGCTGCACTGGGCTTAGGTCTACATGCAATGCTAAGAGCTGAAGTTAGCTGTTGAAGGTCTGAGAAAGGGATGTGTGTGGTGTGTGTGTGTGTGTGTGTGTGTGTGTGTGTGTGTGTGTATCTGTGCACAAGTGCACTCAGTTGCTCAGTCACATCAGATTCTTTGCAACCCCATGAACTGTAGCTCACCAGGCTCCTGTGTCCATGGGATCTTTTAGGCGAGAATACTGGAGTGGGTTGCTATTTCCTCCTCTAGGGGATCTTCACGATCCAAGGATCAAATCCACGTCTCCTGCACTGCACGCAGATTCTTTACCACTGAGCCACTGGAGAAGCCAAAAGGTATGTGAGGATGCAGAAAATTCGAGATAAATGTAGTCCCACACACATTCTTCAAGTTCCTGAGTCTTTCTCAGCCACTGGCAAGTGTCACAGTGGCTGACATGCTGGCTGGCCACTGCTCCCACAGGCGTCTAGGCCACACACTGGTTCCATCCCATGGTTGCTGAGGACAGTGACAACAAGGGTCCCTCCAGAGACGAGAATGCTCAGAGCAACAGCTCAGTCATTCTGCTCCTTCCCATTCAGGCCTCAAGTGGTGCTCATCTCCCGGTGCCCCACCTCACAGCCTAGGATCGCAGTCCTTCTGGGCTTCTAAAGGAGCCAGCCTCTCCTGCAGTCAGTCATCCAGAAGAGAAAAAAAGAAAGAAAAATAAACAAGAGGTGGGAGGATGGAGCTTTTCCCTGATCTATGCTACGAAGATTATGAGATTTACAAAGGGTGGAGAGATTTGGGTTTTTAAATTTTACTTCAGAGAGGCAGCACACCATTGGGAATATCTAGCAGAAACCCAAGAAAAATCTTTCATCACTTTCAATGAGGGATGTTTCTAGAATTATTGTTTCTACTTTATATATTGAATTATTTGAAATGCTATGTGCCTTGGGTGAAAAAGAAAAACTCCAGCCTCTAGGAAAAAAAGATTTTATGCTACTGGTTAGGACCAAGGATAAATATAAGCTAAATCTATTTTTAAGCAGCTATTTTAAGTGACAGACATTTCCAAAAGCCAGCAGTACATTGAAGTACACATATATGGTTATAAGACAAATATTTTCATATTTTGCGGAGTAAGTGTATTTGGCAAATTGGGCACAAAATATCATAGGATAATTCTGCTTTACCCAAGAGTTAGATTTTTAAATCTCACAAATAAAAGTTCACATTTTTTTAAAATAGTCTTTTGTGAACTTTGTTGAAAATGACACTTAAAAAAAAGACAGAGGTGATAGTATCTTAAAAAGTCCAAAAGAAGACTTTTTAAACATAACATAATCTCTTCATGTTCCAAAAGAATAACAAACTCATTGGCAGCCATGGCTTTTCCCCTAATCCACCCTCAACCTGTTTATTTCATTTAGAGCTTTTCTCTGATTCAGTTCCTTTTCTTTGCCTCACACCTCCAACCTCATCCACCGCCACAAATGCCCTCTTTCCACCCTTAAACTATAAAACCTGCCCCAGACTTAGCATTCTCAACAACTATCAGCCCCCTTGAGTCTGCCTCTTGTCTAGGATACCCTATATAATATAGGTTAGATTCTTATGTTACATATAATATGTACATATGTACATAAATATGTACATATTTATACATTATGTATTATAAACATAAGTATATATTTATTTTCACATATAATTATATATGATATATAATGTCACTCCAATAGTGGATGCTACCACATTCTGAGACTCATAATTCTGTCCATGTAAAATATGCCTTCATCTATTTATCATATATGAAATTTTAAAACATTCCATGGTTGGAATTTCTTTAGCAAAAACAATAATAACATTCACTGAGAACTTGTTACATAAGGAATAATTCCTATGCACTATTTCATTTCATGTTCACACAACCCCTTGAAAGGAATACTATCATTCTGCCTCACTTGAAGTTATTCAGAAGTTTACTGCAGTTAAGCAGATAGTAAAGACAGAATGAGCTTCAGTCTGCCAACCTCTTAAGCCCCTCCTCCAAACCACTGAACAGTACCACCTCGGATATCTGATAGACAGTTGAAAACCCCACACATTCCTGGTATTATCAAAAAGTCAGAACACAGATATGTTGCAAGCAAATCAATTAAGAATAATTATCTCCTTGGCTTTTCAATTACACCCTCTTTTTCCACCAGTTATAAACCGTTGGGTTAATATCCTACTTCACAACTGCCCTGACTGTTCCTTTTACAAGCCCCAGTCCAATGTAAATACTACAAACTTAAAATTCTGGAATCATGGGGTTGTCATCGCTTTAGGAAAAGGAACATGAGATCACTCAGTCTTCGTTTTGAGGATAAAATGATTCTTCTAGAACTGACTGAGAGCCAGCAAAACATACAAGAGATGATATATCTGCGTCAGCCCCTGAAGCCATAAGTCAGGTGATTCACTTTCAGGTGCAAATCCTTACAAGGTTTCCCTGCCAGCTGAGATCAAAATCCTCCAGGATCTCGCCCCTGTCCCTCTCTCCTCAGGCTCCTCCCATCCATACTCCCTCCTCCTGGGTTTTCATCAGGTTGTCTCCTGCACTTCATTCATGTTTCCACCTACTTCTCCTCATGTCTTTCACCTTACCTGAAATTATATTTTATATTGTTCATATGTTTACTTGTTTGCTTTCTCTCCTGCAGCATACTCCATGAGGTCTACCCTTCATCCTGTTTACTACAGTAATTCCAGCATGTAATAAATACTTGTTGACACAATAGATATCTACTGAATGAATGAATGAATGAACTGAGCATTACAGACCTAGAAATACACAGAATGCTTCTGGAAATGTATAGAATTTTTCTTAGCTGATCATCTAGAGGTAAAATTCACTAACATTCTAATGCCCTTGCCCATTTCCATACATTAAAGATCAGCCACACTGTAATTCCACACCTAAGGGTTGGAAGGTAGAAATCAAACATTTCCCTCTCACTCTTGTTTATTAGGCTCTTTCCACTTTCTGTTAAGTATCAGCACTTAGTCTCCCTTAAGCGGAAGGAGGCAAAAGAAAACATACCACCATCGCATACATTATTTCACAACTGAAAACAAGGACTGTCTATGATTCTGCAAGAGAGAAAATGAAAAAATCACTTCCATTAGAGAAATAATTATTACCAAGTCACCCATGCTGCTGCTGCTGCTGCTGCTAAGTCGCTTCAGTCGAGACCGACTCTATGCCACCCCACAGACGGCAGCCCATCAGGCTCCCCCGTCCCTGGGGATTCTCCAGGCAAGAACACTGGAGTGGGTTGCCATTTCCTTCTCCATATCTGTCTTCAAATCCAGTCTAACTCCAGAAATAGCCACAGATGCAATCCAGAGAACCATTTATGACCCGACTGGCAGGTAAAGGGAACATGATTATTTCAAGAACTTACACACCCAAACCCCAAACATGTTATAACAACCACTGATAACTACTACACACACCAAACCCTGCTTTTTATCTTCAAAGAAACTTGCATTGCCCACAAAAATTGACCTAGACTGTAAATTGTGGATAGTTGCAAAGATAAAATTTTTTTCAAGTTTTAATGTCTTAGTTTACAGTTTCCCAGACATAATGGGCTTTTTCCAGAAAACTTCGTGCATCTCTCTCAGCATGTCCCTTGGTGCAGACCAATTAAATGAGGAATACCAGGGTAATGTATCTGCCTCCAGGTGGCAATGACCTTGACCCTCTTCATGTTGCTCACCATTGGCTCCAGTTACGGCTGCCAAGAGATGGAAGATGAGCCGAAAAAGCAGGCCACACACATGGCTTCAAAGTTAGCTAACTGCTGCCACTTATTTGGATTCTCCTAAGCAAAAATTTTTTGTCCCGTTACCCTGAGCTATTTATCTTCCTTTCTGAGACAAAAGTCCAAAAGGCACTTGGGAAGCGACTTATCTGATGATATCAACCAATCACTGAAGATAAAGCAGATTCAAAGGGGGAAAAATTATTTGTGTTTATTTAGTTTATGTCAGTGATACAGCTATCTCAAAGCTGCTCCAAGAGAGGAGCCAGTCACAAAGGAGTAACAAAAAAATCATAGCCACTTAGAGTCACTGATGAGGCCCAGAGCATCGCCTTTCTGGTGTGCCTCTCCACCCAGCTGGGAGGACTCATTCCACTGTCCCCACTTTCGCTAAACACTCTGCCCAAAGGACCACACACACTGCCTCACCAAGGCAAAGGAGCAGGGAAATGACACAGGCTTCCCTCTTGCCCTTGACCCATGTGGCTAATCCAAAGGGACATAAAAATCCCTCACTGGAGATGTTCACCACATGGAGCAGGCCCCCACTGGGAGTGACTAAGAACTTTGGTCGTCTGTCCCCACATGCCCTTCGAGAAAGATCATCACATCAGCCAGGCAGAGGACAGCACAGCTGACCAACTACGCTTGCTCTTTCACCCCTCGACCCTTCTTCCTTTGGTTGTCCATGGCAACCTGAGTTTTCTGAGAGTTCCAAAGCGACTACAAGAAGCAGTGTTCTCTCAATGGCAAGTTGACCCATCATTTTGATCATGCCCAGCTCTTAGATTCCTTCTGGTAGATAATGTTAGTTGCTAAAAAGCTCAATGTACATATGTACCAGCTACCTATTCCTCAACCTCTCCACTAAGTTAGAAAGAAATCAAGTCTTGTGCCCAATTCTGCCATTCTGTTGACTAACTTCATTGACAAGCTAGAACAAAAGAGTTGATTCAAACTTCTCTGCTAACTCAAAGTCTTAGCTCTCTGTCCTCCTTGGTGTCAAACCATCACCTTCCATAACAGGTTTTTGTAGGGTGGACATAACATTCCAAAGACAGGGTTCTAGTACTCTGACAAACCAACCAGAAATCCTTGTCAGTAACAGCTCAACATACGGTTGTTAAGAGACTAAGCCTTAAGCATTATCCTATAGAAGAGTCTGTAGAATTAACTATCTCTTAGAGTCAGCTTATGTAAAAGCAGAGCGTCTTCACGACCTTCACTTTTGTTAATGCAAGTCCATGTCTAGTGTCCATCATGCTGGGCTGTGCTGCACTGAGCCAGTCAATCATGTCTGACTCTTTGTGACCCCATGGTTTGCAGCCTACCAGTCTCCGCTGACCATGGGGATTCTCCAGGCAGGAACACTGCAGTGGGTTGCCATGCCTTTCTCATCCATCATACTAACAAACCAAAAATTTCACCAAGTAAAAAAATATTTGCTGAGGCATGAGGTCAGAGTGACAGAGTACTGTGTATATGTGTGTGCACAGTTGTGTGCGTGTCCACTGCCCTGTGAGGTCAATATTTTCTTTTCATTTTTATTGTGGTTTGTTGGTTTGTTCCCTGTCTGGATTGAGTTCAACTTTCAATCTCTGTTCCACCCTTGAATGGAAAATCCTTCCTGAAAGAGGAAATAAGGCAAAATCTTTACAGTTCAATATCAAGAGACTCTAGTACTTAGAATTATAGATATTTCCACTTAAAATTGTTTCATCCTTTGAGTTTAAAAGGCAGAAAAGAGAAATTCAACAATTCTTTATGAGCATAGGATTAAGCTTATACTTAATTCTCAGAACACTGAAAAGGCATTGTTTGGAAATGCATACAAGTATATGATTTGATTAATAAAATAATTAATAAAATAAAATAAATAAAATAATTAATGGTGGTGACTGTTTCCATCAATAGTTTTTTCTATAGAAGTTTTTGGATTGTGAATATATTCTTTGATCCCTCAAAATTGTGGCAAAGATAAATCTTTGCTTTGAATTTGAGAAGCTGTCTTACTAATCAAGGAATTTATTTGCTTTATTATTCCTGAAGGCAAAACTGAATCCAGTGAGATGAGATAACCTGAGAGAATCTGTCTAACCATCAGAGCTGTCCAACAGCAGAATGTAATTTTTTTTTTGAAGAAAATTATCTTCAGGTCACTACAGGTAAGTTGCTCTGAATTCTTTCTCTCTTTACCCTGTATTTCCAGATGCCTTATTTTTTTGCACACTCCTTTTCTTCCATGCCTAATGACAGTCTTCCACCACCATCTCCAAATACAAATTCATAAACATCATCCTCAACACATACGCATCTTGATTTCTTCTGAGATGATTTTTTAAAACACCTTTTGCTAACAAATTAAATGTATAGTATAAAAAGAGGAAGGAATAAAGCACAGGGACATAAGAAGAGAATCTACTTGTGAAATATATTTGGTCTGTAAGCTAAAGAAAGGCATTTTTCCAGCTCCAGTTGGGGTCTCAACACCTCTGAAATTCTATTTCTTAATACCTCTGAGATGATCATTTCTAACTGTGATATACTTCACCTACTACACAAACCCTGTTCTTACTTCCCCCAAAAAAAGATTCTGTCTGAACTGTGACTACTCCACAGTTATCTTTTCTGTCTCTCTTGGAAATAATCATTCCTGGACTCCAGGACTACCTTGCCGTGCTTACTGCCTGGAGCACATGTACCAGAGCAGGTTTGGGCTGATTATATCTTTTATGACACAGGCTCTTTTGCCTACTGCTGCAAGCTGGTGCTATGTAGTCTTGATGGCATCCTGCCTCAAGTCTGTCTAACCACCAAGTCTCTCCTTCTTTTGAAGCCATCTACCCTTTGGGGATGCCCACTAAGTACCTTTTTTCCATTAAAGCGTGTTCCCACTCTTCAAAAGTTGGAGATAACTGACATATCTTGAACCTAGTTACTGAAGCCTTGCCTGACCTTGAGTGGCAACTGTTAATTTCCTCAGATTCTCTTTTGGTGACTTAATCCTTGATAATTCTCAGGGAAATGGTTTACCAACTCTTTATGTATCTGATATCAGAATACTTAATTATGTATTAAGAGAAAGACACATACTTTTTCCCTAAAGGAAGAAAAAAATTTCATTACTTCCCTGAAAGATGCTTTCCAATGCAGCACAGTTAAATAATAAAAAGCACAGCCTTTGTCTACCTAAGAAGTTTTTCGCACAGGTAGAATAAAATCAATGCTAAAAAATCCAGTATGTACATTTAAGACCAGTGACGTCCTAAGGAACATCTAGAACATGAGACCCCTGAGCTTGTGCCAAATGGTTTTAGAGTAATTGGGAAAGCAAATAAAGAGATATTTCCTAAGGGGTCTGATTTACAAACCTGAGTTCCCATGACGCACAGTGGAAAGCACCCCTGGGAAAAGAGACATGAAAAGTGCTGATAAAAAAATAGTGCCAATCAAGAACACAATTAGCCCAATGGGACCTTCTCAAACTAAACTAGTTTTCAGAAAGAAAAGTCAGGACAGTTGTTGCTGTTGTGGAAAATGCTGGTCCTCCTTACTGCTGGAAGATTCAAAAAAAAGAAAGAAAACCCTGAGACTAATGAGATAAAGAAAATTGGAGAACAAACAAAACACAAAACCCGAGAGAAGTTGGTTGGACACACATATCAACCACAGTGGCACCCAACCAGCAGTCTGAAGCAGCAAAGATTTCTCAAAAAAAAGAAAGAAATCTAATGCCATGTTTCATTCCCTCTTTATTCATCAGGGTTTTCATGAAACAGTATGTAGTAGAAATGAAACTTCAGTCCCACAAGAGATACCTTCCTGAACATTGAAGTATGTTTCTAACTAATATTTTTATATTGCTATGTTTCTTCTACTTTTTTAATTGATTCCTTTTAAATATAAATTCCCTTCTTTCTCCCCTCTAACATTTTATGAATGATATTCATGATACAGTAAATTCAAATAATATTTAAAGATGTCTCTCCAGTGAATGTGGGGGTATTTACTGAGGGAGACACAAAAATATATTTGGCAGTTCTTCATTCAAGCTATTTACACTCCAACATACAAAAACATTATAAAATAAACAGAAGTAATAAATCTAAATAAATTCAAAATGCATATATTTTATACAAAATGCAATTTAAGAAATAAATACAATATACAAAAATATGCAATACAAAACAAGTAAATATAACACAATAAACATAATAAATAAATGGGTACACCAACAAATCATATAATGTGCAATAAATTCAATGTGCAATAATAAATACAATATATAATACATTTAAGCAATTCAAGTAATTTATGCTCAAACATACGAAATGAAGTACAGTGTGATACCCACCATAAGCAATATAAAAAATAAGTTTCCCATTTCTCTCTTCCATGATTCTAAATATAAACCAGAATATTTCTGGTCTTTGGTGACCTAACATGAGAAGGTAATATTGGTCTGCATTATCTTAGGTTTGTGTTACTAAATACTTTACAGTTCTACAAATATTTGATGTTTGAGGAGGAAGAGTGAGAGAGTGCAAATACTGCTGATAGTCTACTAGATATCAGAGCTCCTTCTTACTAAGAGAACCCCAATTCTCTTTGGGATAGCAGTATGCATGTGCTAGAGATGGCCATGTGAGATCTAGGCAACGAGATGTAAACAGAAACTGCTAAGTGGAGCTTTAGAGACAGTCCTTTAAAACAGAGATTGGGCCAACATTCCCCTTGAACCCTCTACACTTCATCCATTTGCCTGGAACATGTATGTGCATTTGAAGGTGCAGCAGCCATCTTGTAACCATGAGTTGGCAAGCAAGAGCAGAATAGAATCAGCCCTGGGTCCCTGGACTATCATCCCCCAGATTTATTTGTGTTTGTGTCCATGTATGTGTGTGTGTGGAAAACACAAAGAAATTTCTGTTGATCTAAGCCACTGCCAGATAGATGTAACTCCTAACAGAAACTCAATTCGAAGTGATACAGAGAGTGAAGGAAGACAGAATCACACACATATAATTAAAATGATATTTAAAATGAAACTTAGATATCTTCATACAAAAGGGCTTAATTGTCTTTGGAAACAGGGATTAGAAAAGAAAACATGAAAAGGAAAATTTCCTCTGGATCCAGAAACAAAACAAAAAATATGCAAATATATAATGACTTGTCAAGCACTGTTACTTTTGAAACCTGAATAATAATTTTTTAATGTTTAATATCCCTTATTTCAATCAAAAATTATGTCGGCAAGTAGTGTCTAACTCGAGACTTCAATTATGCCAACAGCCACCATCTCCAGCAGGTAATTCCCTTGGAACTAGAGCTGATTTCAATGGAACTTGTGCCCACTGTGGCTGGTCAGCAAGGGGTGGCCCCATGTGAAGATGAAGTTTAGCAGGAGCACAAGGTTTAGCAGGAGATGTGGTTAACATTAAGATAATCTTAATGTTGGGATTGTCTTAAATCTCAGACAGATACTTAGTCCTCAAATTCTTAATTGCATTGATGTCCCCTCAAAAAATCAGCAGAACAGTCAAAAAGCTGACTTTAAAAAAATTAAATAATGAATGTTCCCTTCGTAAATCCTCTAAGCTTTATTTAGGTGTTGGGTATAACTACAAGGAAAGCTTTCCTCCTCATTTGCTCTCCCCTAATGAAAATAAGAGTATCTTGGAGATATCAATCATGTCTTATTTCACCCCTTCCCCTGTACATGCTGCACACATGCACACGCATACACACATACACACACACACATCCCTCCCCCAAATAGGAATTTGAGCATTTTGAAGAAATGCTGTTTTTCATTTATCTTTTTACCTCTATTTCTTAAAGCTTTCCCTGGTGGCTCAGTAGTAAAGACTCTACTCGCAGTGTAGGAGATGTAGGAGATGCAGGTCCAATTGCTGGATCAGGCAAATCCCCTGGAGGAGGGCATAGCGATCCACTCCAGTATTCTTGCCTGAAGAATCGCATGGACAGAGGAGTCTGGTGGGCTACAGTCCCTGGGGTCGCAAAAGGTTGGACATGACTGTGCATAAGCCTGAGCATTTAAGAGTGCTTAGCTCAGTAAATGTGTATGAAGTGTTTGAAAACATTTGTGAAGATAATTGAACCAAAGGTCTTGGGTCCCAAATCTCAGTTCCACTTTGAGGAACTGTGTGATCAAGCTGTTAGTTAACTTCCTGTGCCTCAGACTGATGGTCTGCAAAATGGGGATAAAATGGTTCCTGCTTCAGTGTTGTGAGAATTAAACGCGTTTGGCAATCACTTAATATTTCTGTGTCTCAAAGTCTCCAGGTTGTTAGTGGATTAAGTGATTGTCTACATCTGTATACTTGGGACAATATTCAGCAAAGAACAGGTGCTCACCAAATACCTGCTATGATTACCAAAACCAGTTATGGACAAATTAAAAAACCATTTGGGCTTCCCAGGTGGCTCAGTGGTGAAGAACCCACCTGCCAATGCCGGACACTTGGGTTCAACCCCTGGATTAGGAGGATCCCTCGGAGAAGGAAATGGCAACCCACTCCAATATTTTTGCATGAAAAATCCCATGGACACAGGAGACTAGCAGGCTATAGTCCATAGGGTTGCAAAGAGTTGGACACAACAGACACCTCAAAAAACTGAAAAATTATTAAGCTTGATACAGCACTCCTTTTCTAGAATTATAAGAATTTATCCTTTAACAAGAAAACATATTGCACATAATATTGCTTATATATGTTTTCATAATTCAAACTTAGAAACATAAGTTCCATATTGGATCTTCCTTCCTGTAGTGGTTACCTTTGAAAGATTTTCACCCTTCCATTTCTGGCTGAACACTGTTTCAGTTTCTTTATTTCAAAGAACAACTGACCAACTTGTGTGCTGCAAACTTTTACTAAATTTTGGGTGGTTGTGGACAGATATTACAACACAGTTCAAAACTATATATATATATATATATATGACATAAAAACTTTAAATATGAGACTCAATGTTTAAAAAAGCCACTAGCCATTTCCTGCAATAAATAATTTTTCTCTGGCTTATTCCTCTCATCCATGCTGTACCTTCTCCTCAGTCTCACCTTCCACAGACCATTCTCCTCACCTTTTCTAACTGCCAGTCTATTGTTGTTCAGTAGCCAAGTCATGTCCAACTCTTTGCAACCCTAAGGCCTTCCTATCCATCACCATCTTCCAATTTGCCCAAGTTTGTGTCTATTAAATCAGTGATGCCATCCAACTATCTCATCCACTGCTGCCCTTTTCTCTTTTTACCTTCAATCTTTCCCAGGATCAGGGTCTTTTCCAGTGAGTTGACTCTTCACATCAGGTGGCCAAACTATCGGACCTTCTGCTTCACCGTCAGTCCTTCGAATGAGTATTCAGGGTTCACTTCTTTTAGAAGAGACTGGTTTGATCTCCTTGCTAGGCAAAGGACTCTCAAGAGTCTCTCCAGCACCACAATTCAAAAGCATCAATTCTTCAGTGCTCTGACTTCTTTATGATTCAACTCTCACATGCAGGACTACTTCCAATAGCTGCCAGTCTCTAACATCTCGATTCTGTTCCTGTCCTACCTATAATGTTTTAGTCCTCAACTGTTTACCTTAAGCTAAATTTTAAACTTAGGTTCATACATTCAGAATTTGTAAAGTCATCTTCCTTCTACCCTTTTCAGTTCAAAGAACAGGGAGGAGCTTTGAAATTTCAAATTATGAAGTTAGGATTTCCTATCTACAAGTCTCTTTCACTAGAAGCTTCTGTACACCATGAGTTCTTTTTCCTCTTTCTGCCTCCTATACTTAAATAAGACCTACTTAGCACATCAGACCTTTATAACTACTCTCCAGGTAGCAGACACCATTTCAGTTCAGTTCAGTTGCTCAGTCGTGTCCAACTCTTTGCGACCCCATGAATCGCAGCACACCAGGCATCCCTGTACATCACCAACTCCTGGAGTTCACTCAGACTCACATCCATTGAGTCAGTGATGCCATCCAGCCATCTCATCCTCTGTCGTCCCCTTCTCCTCCTGCCCCCAATCCCTCCCAGCATCAGAGTCTTTTCCAATGAGTCAACTCTTCACATGAGGTGGCCAAAGTACTGGAGTTTCAGCTTTAGTATCATTCCTTCCAAAGAAATCCCAGGGCTGATCTCCTTTAGAATGGACTGGCTGGATCTCCTTGCATTCCAAGGGAGTCTCAAGAGTCTTCTCCAACACCACAGTTCAAAAGCATCAATTCTTCTGTGCTCAGCCTTCTTCACAGTCCAACTCTCACATCCATACATGACCACTGGAAAAACCATAGCCTTGACTAGACAGACCTTAGTCAGCAGAGTAATGTCTCTGCTTTTGAATATGCTATCTAGATTGCTCATAACTTTCCTTCCAAGGAGTAAGCGTCTTTTAATTTCATGGCTGCAGTCACCATCAATACTGTTTAGCACTAGAGAAACAGAAAGAAAAATACATAGTACCTTCCTTGAAAAGCTCAGAGTAGCTGAAGACATGGATGCTGACACACAACTAAAACACTGTGATCAATCCCAAGAAAACTGTGTATAATATTAAGGAGGGCTTCCCTGATGGCTCAGTGGTAAAGAATCTGTCTGCCAGTACAAGAGACACGGGTTCGATCCCTGGTCAGGAAAGATGCCACATGCCTCGAGGCAACTAAGCCCACGTGCCACAGTTACTGAGCCTGTGCTCTAGAGCCCAGGAGCCACAACTCCTGAAGCCTGCACACTCTAGCGCCCATGCTCCCCAACAAGGACAGACCAGTGCACTGAGAAGCCCACAAACCACAACTAGAGAACAGCCCCTGCTCACCAAACTAGAGAAAAGGCCAGGGAGTAACCAAGAGCCAGCACAATCAAAAAAATAAATAAATTTTATAAGGTGTAGCTACCTTGGTCAGGTGACAACCCTTTTTCATAAACACCTTCTGGCATATGACTGAATCTATACAATCCTTCTAACTCCTGCCAGATCACGCTAAGCTTCATAATATAAATATTGGTAAAAGTAGGAAGGGAACTTCCCTGATGGTTCAATGGCTAAGATGCTGCACTCCCAATGCTGGAGGCCTGGGTTTGATCCCTGGTTGAGGAACTAAATCTCACATGCCGCAACTAAGACCCAGTGCAGCCAAATAAATAAATAAATAAATAATTTTTAAAGACAATTTGTTTTTTTTTTGTTTTTTTTTTAAGAACCAGGAAGTAACATTTTCACTTCTGCTATGGGATTTCCTCCATGTTTCCCTAAAACAGTAACATCAGTGAGTTCTCCTCACACTCTTTCTTGTACCAAACCAGTGATGTATCCTCCACAATAGTCCTTAGAGACAACCCAGGACCACAGGCTAACATCCACCAACTGGGCTGCTCCCACCCTGGTTTTAGCACTTGCACAGTCAGCTTGACAAACACTGACTCGGCAGTCCTTGGCACCCTGGTGGGGAACAGGCCATCACTCTCAGTATTTCTCAAGAGAATTGTCTGGTGGTTAGAATGCCACCATGAGTCATGGAGATGCTAATCCTAGCCCAGCCCTGACTCATTCTGTGACCCTTGCCCTACACTCTCCACCCTTGGGTTTCCCAAGACACTGGGGCACAGTCCTCTGTTTACCTGTCACAAATGAGGAGCTATATTTAGACATTGTGAATTAACTCAAGTTGTGGGACCTTAAGTGGTAGAGACTACATGATACTATGAAACAGTGGTTCATGAAAGCTTTCGATTCTCAAACATCTACAAGAGAAATTTGTAAAAATGTAAGTTTATAAACTAGGCAAACATTACCAAAGTATTCAAGAAGCAGTTCTGGCAGGTCACCTTTATTCCCTGCTTTTCAGGGATGTTTGTGCTGAAGCCCAGAAAGTAGAATGACCTGCCCAAGAATGCCCAGCTCTGCAGTGTTCCACTCAGCATCTTACCGCTGGAAACATACTGTGAGCCGCAAATGTTAACCACAAGTACGATTTAAAATTTTTCTGATTCATGTCAATGTATGGCAAAACCACCACAATGTTGTAAAGTAATTAGCCTCCAATTAAAATAAATTAATTAATTTAAAATTTTTTTCTAGTAAAGAAAGTAAAGAAAAAAACATAAAATTTTAAAGATAGATTTTATTTAACTTAAGATATTCTAAATGATATTCTTTCAATATATGATTTTAAAACTTATTAACTAAGGATTGCTTTAAGCCTGTCAGAGCCCCATTCTGACCTTATTCTTCTATGACTCTTTTAAAAAAGAACTTCATCCTTTTAAATAACTCCTCTTCCCCCCTACTCCATTCTGAGTCTTCTTCACTCTGATTAAATTCCTTTGGAATTCACTTTGAAAAATTCATTTTCTGTTTATTTGGGATCCCTGAGTATGACAGGGAGGGGGAGTGTTAGAAAGGATTTTCTTATTATTTAGCTATTCTTTTTAATTTCTAAAATTTCTGCCTCTCTGAAAGCATTCCCAACAGAAACTAGCCATTGAACTAGCTTTGGCTTCTTCCATTATCCGCTGATGATCTTGTGGGGAAAACAAAGAATTGTTATTTTCATTCCTTCCAGAGGTTGATCTAGTAGTGTTAACATCAGGTTCATTCTCAACAATACTATGCCTTATAATGATGTCTCCTTGGCTTCTTAAACATAATAAGCAAGTTTCTAAGTTTAGTGATTTCCAATGCTGAATATTTCAACTGGGGGGAATTATAAAAACCTAGATATCCACAGAAAGTTAGGTGGGAAATGAATAAGACTTAGGGAACACACACCTTTCTCTCTGCTCTGTAAGACAGATCACATTCCTGTCATGCTCACCATGGACAGTTGCTAGGGCCGTAATGGCCCAGTAAGCTACCCAATGTGCAACTGGGTTATATTTTAAATTTTCTTTGGCACTCTTTTTTTTGTCCACAAGCAGCAGAAGGTAACTAAACAAGGCCCTAAGCAAAATTGTGAAATCTATAGGACTGGATTCCTTGCCACAAGCATTCATTTTCCCACATACAAAACCACTACCTAATCTATATTACAGATAAAATGTTGAAACCCAGCTGAAGGTCAACAAGGCCACAGCAGCAGTATTAGTTGCTCAGTCATGTCTGACTCTTTGCAGCCCCATGGACTGCAGCCCACCAGGGTCCTCTGTCCATAAAATTCTCCACTCAAGAATACTGGAGTAGGTTGACATTTGAAAAGGGTTATTTCAGGGAAGGCTTTCAAGAAGGCAGGTCAATAGGGTCTCTGAGAAGAAACTGAAGCCATGCCCCCATAGGGTTAAAACACTCATCTTGAAACCGTGCCTCATAGGGTTAATGGAAACTGATGACTAACATAAATTCAAGAGTTTGTCTTACAGAATGGCTGGTAAGGGTACAGTTGTTAAATATCTTTCGGCTTGTAACCTGCCTTCACTGACCAAGCTTGCCTTAATTATATTTTGACTCCTCAACTACCTTTACAGATAACATCTCTGACTATGGGCCACTAAAACAACAGGGGTCTTAAACTGTATTCCAAGAGCTTGGAGTTGGTTTCTGTTCTGTTCAAGCCAGCTAAGACTGGATGGGACCATTGTCCCTAAAACTGGGCCTGTGCAAATGTCTGATAAACGACCTCTTGATTTCCGAGGGCCAAAAACTCCATTCCCGAATCATGCCAAGCACCTGCATTTTTGAACATTCATCCGGTAANTCTGTTCTGTTCAAGCCAGCTAAGACTGGATGGGACCATTGTCCCTAAAACTGGGCCTGTGCAAATGTCTGATAAACGACCTCTTGATTTCCGAGGGCCAAAAACTCCATTCCCGAATCATGCCAAGCACCTGCATTTTTGAACATTCATCCGGTAAAGAAGCATATACCAGGCACACCTGCACAGAACACCAATTTCCTGTCCTTTCCCTACCTCCAGTCACCTCTCCTCATGCCTGAAACCACCCTGCTCCTTTATCCCATAAATAGCTTAAACCCCTTGCCTTCAAGAAGTGGAGCTGAGATTTGTTCACTTGATTACTTCATGAATAAATCCCTCCTCTGCTGCTTCAGTGTCTCAGTGTNAGAAGCATATACCAGGCACACCTGCACAGAACACCAATTTCCTGTCCTTTCCCTACCTCCAGTCACCTCTCCTCATGCCTGAAACCACCCTGCTCCTTTATCCCATAAATAGCTTAAACCCCTTGCCTTCAAGAAGTGGAGCTGAGATTTGTTCACTTGATTACTTCATGAATAAATCCCTTCTCTGCTGCTTCAGTGTCTCAGTGTTTGATTTGTTGTACATCATCCAAACAAACCTAGTTTGATAATGAAGCCATTCCAATGGCTAACAAAATGTTTGCATGTGTGTGTTTGTGAAAGGAGGAGAATGTCTTAAAATTTCAATCAACTGAGACCTACCAGTTATGCAAAACAGGGTTTGCTGCTGCTAAGTCACTTCAGTTGTGTCCGACTCTGTGTGATCCCATAGACGGCAGCCCACCCGGCTCCCCCGTCCCTGGGATTCTCCAGGCAAGAACACTGGAGTGGGTTGCCATTTCCTTCTCCAATGCATGAAAGTGAAAAGTGAAAATGAAGTCACTCAGTCATGTCTGACCCTCAGCGAACCCATGGACTGCAGCCTTCCAGGCTCCTCCATCCATGGGATTTTCCAGGCAAGAGTACTGGAGCAGAGTATAGGAAGCCAGAAAAGAGGCTACTATGCACTGTTGTTAATATAGAGATATGCTGGATAGAGGACATCTGGATTCTTCTCGTAGTTCTACCTTTAAGGGTTTAGATCATGCTGCTGATCTTCATTTGCAGAATTTAATCTTCTTTTAAGTTCCTTTAACGTTATATAATGCAAATTTTGTGAACAGAAGCACAGAGATGCTTTGGAAAAAGAAAAACTTATGAGCCAGAGTAGGGGAGATTGGCAGAAAATAAACTAGATGTTGTTAACACCCTCCTACGGCTTTCCAACCACACAACCTCCTTGGACAGAGCAAATTTTCTCTTCTGGCTCCCAGCTAGGTCTTGGCAAAGTTTAGGGCAAAAAATACCCTGCCCCCTCAATTCACATCCAGCCACCATTGGCTATCTCCAAGGAGATCCTGGAAACATAAGGTAACACAAGGAAGAGTGGGAGGCAGGGCTAGACAGGGAAGTCCATGCTAAAACAATAACAAAGTATCTGTTACTACTGCCTCCTCCCACCCTCTTCCGGGCACACTTCATGCCCAGCCCTGCCTATCTACAGAATTGCTATGAAAGCACCAAATATCAGACATAAAATACAAATGTGAATTGTTTATAAAATTGGACTTCACAATTTTTAAATCTATAGTCTATATTGAAATATAAATAAAATAACCGCTAACCATTGAGGATGAAATCCACTTTTTGGTTATCAGCATTAGTTCTCCTTGGAAACAGAAAGTCCACCTTAATCTTTGAGGTTCCAAAGGAACAATACAAAGCAAGAGAACATCAAATAATACTTGTATGAGAAGCCCAAAACATCCTATGATTAAATTGTGCTTCTATTTGTTCACTATCATGATATGAATTTCCCTTCTCGGTGGTGCTGCTGACTTCATCCTAACATCTCTACTGTTTTGAAATACATTGTATGCCCAGTAATAGAAACTATGCAAAGGCTTCAAGGCAGCCATGCTATTTCATGAGATTTGTGGCCACAAAAGTTAAACATTTAATCTGGCAGGAAAAAGTGCAGGCTACCTCTAGTTTTTGAGCAAACTGTGTTCTAAAAGTCTGTGGATTAGTGTTTTGAACCTCAATACAAATTATATAATAATATAAATTATGATAATAGAAACAGGGCTGTGAATGGTGGTTAGGTTCCTTGGCAAGCCTATGGTAGCTGGCATACTGTATGTTTATAATAAATGTGGTTGGAAAGAATATTAATTTTTAAATTCTGTACAATGATTTAGACTTGTATATGCCCCTGCTTTCAATTACTCTTTAGAATACTGAAATAAACTTCCATCCATTCAGTCTCAGGATATTAATTCACTATAAACTATAATAAAGGACAGCTGATAAGACTTTCATCTGATGTGGGAATAGGGTATGTATTTAATGGGGAAATATTCAAAACTCTTCAGATGTAGGTCTAATAAATCAATTAACTTGAGTGATTTATTTTGAGATCAAGAACAAGATGCAATGATCACTCACATGAGTGATTTCCCCAGAAATTTCCTTCAGAAGCCAGTATCAAAATGGGAGTTTCTGAAATTAGCAACTGTAGCACTCCCTTATATATTGAGGTTACTCTTAAAAAAAGGCAATGTTCACTTGAATTTAGAAATTGAGATGTTTTATATTTTATTTATAGTCTCATCAACTATAAGAGTACCTCAACAAGTTGTTTAAACATCTATCTTTTAAAGATGTAATAAGATAATCATTCCAGTGAATTCCATAACCTAGAATACTAACTTACCTAATCAGATCTGTCACATTCAGTCGAAAGAGGACAGATTCATCTCACACATTAATTCCCAATCTCTGACTACATAGATCTTCTTAACAGAGGAAGGAAATAGGAAGAATTTTCAAAGATAATAGATGGCTTAGGAGTATGAGTGTGCCCAGTAAACACACTTACAGTACACATAGATCTTAAAAATTAAAGGAAAGGGATTAAAATACTCTGAATGGTCCACAGTAAAAAACTAAGTTTCCTTTTCTATAATTACTTTATAACTCAAAAGAGAAAAAAAATAAACTTCTCTACCTCAAAACACAAAACATAGACACAGTTTTATAGTGCTTTTTCTATAGGTTAAGAGTGAGGAAATGAATAAAATAATATTTTCAAACTTTTAAAGATTTCATTTACAGACACTTTCTTCTTGAGTGATCATTAATCCAATATCAAATAATTACTATTTTATCATCTCCTCCTTTGGATCTGAGTAAGGACAATGCTACCATTTACTTTATCACTCTTTTGTGATAAAGATGTTTCTTATATTTCAATTAAAAATTATTCCTCTTCATACTTAAAACCTTAGGCAATAAGATACAACAAATCTGGGGGTATAAACTTTATCATGATGATTATATTTGCAAATGAGCTTTCAAAGTGAAGTTAAGAGTGGCCTAAATGAGAGTCTTCTAGCCAAAAATATAGCAATACATACGGAACTGAAAATCTTAATATTATCTAACTCCCTAATTCCCCCAAATTAACAGGCTTAGCTTGCCACTGCAAATTCAAGATTCAATGCCACAAAAAGAATAGTTGGAGACTTCAATATACCACTTCCGATAAGTGACAGAAAAAAACACAGAGAAGCAACATAGAAATCCAAGGCTTAAATTAACACTGAAAACCAACTAGACATTAATAGACATGTATAAAGTACTCCACCAAAGGAAAAGTGAAAGTGAAGATCACTCAGTCGTGTCTGACTCTTTGAAACCCTGTGGACTATATGGGCCATGGAATTCTCCAGGCCAGAATACTGGACTAGGTAGCCTTTTCCTTCTCTGGGAGATCTTCCCAACCCAGAGATCAAATCCGAGTATCCCACGTTGCAGGTGAATTTTTTACCAGCTGAGCCACAGAAAAACCCAAGGATACTGGAGTGGGTAGCCTATCCTTTCTCCAGCAGATCTTCCAGACCCAGGAATTGAACCAGGGTCTCCTGCATTGCAGGAGGATTGTTTACCAACTGAGCTATGAGGGAAGCACCAAACAAAGGTAGAATATATATTCTTCTCAATATATATTCTCCAGAATAAAACATATGCTAGACTATAAAACAAACCTTGGCACATTTTAACATATTGAAATATTCTCCCTAACCGCAAAAGAATAAACTTAGAAATCAGAAAAAAAAAAAAAGAAAAAAGAAATCTGAGAAACTCAAAAACGTGGAAAATAAATAACATGCTCCTCAAAAACAAATGAGTGAAAGAAAAAATAAAAAGAGAAATTTTAAAATATTTTGAGATGAACAAAAAAATGAAGATACAATATACCAAAATATGGGATTCAATTTAAAAAGTGCTTAGAGGAAAATCTATAGCTGTAAATGCCCACATTTAAAAAAAAAAAAAAGAAAGACTTCAAATTAAAAACAAAGCTTCAGCCTAAAGTCATCAAAAAAGAAGAGTAAATTAAACCTAAAGCAAGATAAAGTTATTTATCAGGGAAATAAATAAAATGTACAATTAAAAATGTATAAGATCAAGGAAACAAAAAATCGGTACTTCGAAAATCAACCAAATTGACAAATAGGTAATTAGATTGACACTCAGATTACCAGAAATAATACTGAAATTACTAGAACTGGAAAATGAAAGAGGAGATATTACTAAGACCTTTACAGGAATAAAAAGGATTGTAAACGAATTCTCTGAACAACTGCATGCCAATAAATTAGGTAATCTATAAAAAATGGACAAACTCATAGAAAAACCAAACTACAATATTGACTCAAGAAAAAATATACAATCGGAATAGATTTGTGAGATTCAATCAGTAATCATAAAACTACCCACAAAGAAAATCCCAGGCCTGGATGGCTCGACCAATAAATTCAGCCAAGCATTTATCAAATAATTAACACCAGTTCTTCACAAACTTTTCAAAATTAGAAAAGGAAAGAACACTCCCCAACTTTCTTTATGAGGATAGAATAATGAATGACAAAACCAGGCAAAGAAATGATAAGAAAAGAAAACTACAGACATATCTCTTATATGCATGGATACCAGAATCCTCAGCAAAACAGCAAACCAAATCCAGCTACTGCTGCTGCTGCTGCTGCTGCTAAGTCGCTTCAGGCGTGTCCGACTCTGTGCGACCCCATAGACGGCAGCCCACCAGGCTCCCTGGTCCCTGGGATTCTCCAGGCAAGAACACTGGAGTGGGTTGCCATTTCCTTCTCCAGTGCATGAAAGTGAAAAGTGAAAGTGAAATCGCTCAGCGTCTGACTCCTAGTGACCCCATGGACTGCAGTCCACCAGGCTCCTCCGTCCATGGGATTTTCCAGGCAAGAGTACTGGAGTGGGGTGCCATTGCCTTCTCCGAATCCAGCTACTAAGTGATGTTTATCCCAGGAGTCCAAACTTAGACAAACACCTGAAATCAATTAATGTAATTAACTGATTACATATCAGTAGAATAAAAAGCATTTGACAAATCCAAGATCTTTTAATGAATTTTTTAAAACCCAACTAAGAATAGAAGCAAACTTCCTCAACCTCATAAAGTGTATCTATGGAAACCCCACAGCTACCATCATCCTTAGCGATGAGGGACTGGATGCTTTCCCCTAGCATCAGGAACAAGGCAAGCACACTATCAAGAAAGTGCAGATACAAGCATGGAATGGAAGAAAGTTTCTGAAAACTACTTATAAGACTGGCATTTAGAATACATAAAGTACCCTTAGTAGTAGTGTAGTCGCTTAAGCTGTGTCCGCCTCTGTGACCCCATGGACTGTAGCCTGCCAGGCTCCTCTCTCCATGGGATTCTTCAGGCAAGAATACTGGAGCAAGTTGCCGTTCCATTCTCCAGGGAAAGTACCCTTACAACTTAATAATGAAAGACAACACAATTTCAGAATGGGTAAAGGATCTGAACAGACATTTTTTTAAAACCGTGTATGAGTTGCTAATAAGCATATGAAAAATGCTCAACATTATTAATCACTGTTGTATGTGTTCAGTCCCTAAGTCATGTCCGACTCTTTGCAACCCATGGACTGCAGCACGTCACACTTCCCTGTCCTTCACCATCTCCCATGCTGAAGCTCATGTCCATCAAGTCAGTGATGCCATCCAACCATCTCATCCTCTGCTGCACTCTCTCCTCCTGCCCTCAATCCCTCCCAGCTTCAGGATCATATTAGTCATTGCACGCATGCATGGTAAGTCGTTTCAGTTGTGTCTGACTCTTTGCAACCCTATGAATCATAACCCACCAGCCTCCTCTGTCCAAGGGATTCTCCAGGCAAGAATGCTGAAGTGGGTTACCATGCCCTCCTCCAGGGGGTCTTCCTGACCCAGGGATCAAACCCACGTCTCTTATGTCTCCTGCACTGGCAAGCGGGTTCTTTACCACTAGTGCCACATATTAGTCTTTGTGTGTGTTAGTCACTCAGTCGCGCCTGACTCTTTGCGATGCCAAGGACTGTAGCCCACCAAGCTTCTCTGTCTATGGAATTTTCCAGACAAGAGTACTGGAGTGGGTTGCCATGCCCTTCTCCAGGGGATCTTCCCAACAGTGGAAGATTGAACTAGGGTCTCCCGCATTGCAGGCAGATTCTTTGCCTTCTGAGCCACCAGAGAAGCCTGTCATTAGGGAAATCAAAATCTCAATGATCTATACTTTACATCCACTCAGGTAGCTAGAATCAAACAGTCTGACAAAACCAAGAATTGGCATAGATGTGGAGAAATTACCACCTCCATACTTGTATAAGAATATGGGAGGTTAACCATAGGCAGCCACTTGGTTATTCAAAGGCAGCCATTTTGCATAACAATTTGTTAGCTTTTCAGCTAGTTAAACGGAGAAGGCAATGACACCCTACTCCAGTACTCTTGCCTGGAAAATCCCAGGGATGGAGGAGCCTGGTGGGCTGCTTCAGTCCATGGGGTCGCTAAGAGTCAGGCATAACTGAGCGACTTCACTTTCACTTTTCACTTTCATGCATTGGAGAATGAAATGGCAACCCACTCCAGTGTTCTTGCCTAGAGAATCCCAGAGACAGGGGAGCCTGGTGGGCTTCCGTCTATGGGGTTGCCCAGAGTCGGACATGACTGAAGCAACTTAGCAGCAGCAGCAGCAGATGGTTAAAAGGGCTTCCCAGGTGGTGCTGGAGGTAAAGAACCCGCCTGCCAAAGCAGGAGACACAGGAGATATGAGTTCAATCCCTGGGTCGGGAAGATCCTCTGGAGTAGGAAATGGCACCCCACTCTAGTATTCTTCTCTGGAAAGTTCCAAGGACAGAGGAGCCTGTCAGGCCTCAGTCCATGGGGCCACAAAAAATCAGACAGGACTGAGAGACTGAGCACAAGCACAAACACACCAGCAAACAGTTAAATGGTTAAACTGAGTTACCACTGGACCCAGCATTCCACTCCGAGGTATACAAAAGACATGAAAACACAGGCCCATACAAAAAGCTTCACATAAATGTACATGACAGCATCACTCTTAGGAGCCCAAACAATCCAAATGCCCATCACCTAATGGATATACAGTAAGCCCATTACAAACAAACAAGTTCTGTTCCAAGAGCACATTCTGTTCCAAGTCCAATGTGTTTGAAAGTCGGACAAAGTTAGGCTTGGTACCCGACTAACACAACTGGCTGTGTAGTACTATACTATAATAGTTTTATAACACTTTTCACAAAAATAATACATTAAAATATAGAAAATATAAAGAAAACATTTAAATCTTGCAGTATGGTATGTTGAAAAGTAGAGTAGTACAGTACAGCAGGTAGCATGCAGGGGTGGGTTCGAGTGAACAGACAAGAGGAACAATGGGAAAGGCAATGCGAGATGGTAGAAGTGAAGGTTATTGGCAATGGGAGACGGAGGGCAAGCAGCAGTTTCACTCACACTGCGGTTAATGGCACAGGTTCTGGTTCCTTGCTAGAGTCAATTCTATCTACTCTATTGAAAAAACAATCCAGTGATGTCTGGGTAGTAGCTCTTTTTTTTTTTTTTTTTCTCATCACAGATAACACAGTTGCCCTGGGCTGCATTCAGAATGGCTGCTGCAACCTTCCTGTATCATTCTACGGTCAAGTCTTGAGCCTCAAAAACTAACAGTGCCTCCTCGAAGAAAGAAAATCCCCTGGCCATTTCCTGCATTGTGAATCTCTTCTCAGCAGTATCAGCTACACCACCACTGCTTTTATGCTGGCTTCTGGACATCCTGGGCTTTGAAATAAAGATACTGACCACTGTACTCTACACAGTACGGTACAGTAAAGTACATAAAGGCACCCTTCATGGAGGATGCGTGCATATGACAATGTATTGCAGACACATGAACTTCCGCGACTGTGCATGTGAATGCACATTTGTATGTCTGAAAGTTCTAAACTTGAAGGTTGGTTTGTATCTAGGGTACTTACTGTATAAACTGAATGTGGCATATCTGTACAATGGAATATCATTCATCCATAAAAGTAAAGTATAATACATGCTATCAGTACATCTTGAAAACATTCTGCTGCATGAAAGAAGCCAGTCACATAAAAATGCTTAGTATATGATTCCACTTACATGAAATATCCAGAATAAGCATATCTAGACAGAAAGCAGAGGCCTGTGAGTAGACTGTAAGAAGGATAGGGAGGTATTAGCTAAAAAATACAGGGTTCCTTTCCCAGGTGATGAGATATTTTAAAATTGATTATGGTGATGCTTGCACATGTCTGTGAATAGACTAAAAACCACTGAATTCTATATCTTAAGTTTGTAAATTGTATGGCATGTGAAATATAATTCAATAAAGCTTAAAAAATACCAACTCAATGCTCAACAAACATTAGAAATTTATCCAGTTCTCTGCTACCTCTGATGGTGAAGGAAATGGCAACCAACTCCAGTATTTTTGCCTGGGAAATCCCATGGACAGAGGAACCTGGAGGGCTACCGTCTTTGGGGTTGCAAAGAGTCCGACATGACTGAAGTGACTTAGCATACACACACTGCTACCTCTGAAAGCTTCCCTCTGCAGTTCCCCCTCCTAGTCTCTCAGTTCAGAATATGTGGGCAATTTGAGTTTGTGTAAGCAGATTACATAGACAGATCTCACAATCTTTTCTATAAGCATGATAACTTAATTCTGTATCTTGAATTCTAAAAGTCTGTAAGAGTTGCGTTTAAGCCTTGTGCTGAACTGATGTGTTATAAATCAGGAGCCCCCAACCCCTGGGCCATAGACTGGTACTGGTCAGTGGCCTGTTAGGAAGCAGGCTGCAGAGAAGGAGGGGAGCAGTGTGAGCATTTGAGGCTTTACTTGTATATACAGCCACTGCCCATCACGAGCTGGGAAAAAATGGAAACAGTGACAGATGTTGGGGGCTCCAAAATCACTGCAGACTGCGACTACAGTCAGGAAATTAAAAGATTCTTGCTCCTTGGAAGAAAAGCTATGACACACCTAGACAGCATATTTAAAAGCAAAGACATCAGTTTGCTGACATAGGTTCATATGATAAAAGCTTTGCCTTTTCCAGCAGTCATGTACAGATGTGAAAGTTGGACCATAAAGAAGGCTGAGCACCAAAGAATTGATGCTTTCAAATTATTGTGCTGGAGATGATTCCTAAGAGTCCCTTGGACTGCAAGGAGATCAAACCGGTTGATTCTAAAGGAAATCAACCTGAATATTCATTGGAAGGACTGATGCTGAAGCTGAAANTCATGTACAGATGTGAAAGTTGGACCATAAAGAAGGCTGAGCACCAAAGAATTGATGCTTTCAAATTATTGTGCTGGAGATGATTCCTAAGAGTCCCTTGGACTGCAAGGAGATCAAACCGGTTGATTCTAAAGGAAATCAACCTGAATATTCATTGGAAGGACCGATGCTGAAGCCGAAACTCCAATACTTTGGCCATGTGATGCAAAGAGCCAACTCACTGGAAAAGACCCTGATGCTGGGAAAGACTGAAGGCAGGAGAAGGGAATGACAGAGGATGAGATGGCTAGATGACATCACTAACTAAACGGACATGAGTTTGAGAATGCTCTGGGAGTTGGTGATGGACAGGGAAGCCTGGAGTGCTACAGTCCATGGTGTAGCAAAAAGTCGGATACAACTGAGCGACTGAACTAAACTGAGGACTGCAAACTAAACCTCATTTCAGTTCAGTTCAGTTCAGTCAGTCAGTCATGTCCGACTNGTGTCCAACTCTTCAAGACCCCATGGACTGCAGCCCACCAGGCTCCTCTGTCCATGGGATTCTCCAGGCAAGAGTACTGGAGTGGAGTGCCATTGCCTTCCCCCAAAATACTTACTAATCCACAATAAAATTAGAAAGAATATAATTTGATATTGCTCAAAGAGTAAGAAAGCATTTTGGAATGTTTTAGAGTCTAAATGCCATCAACAAGAACATCAGTAATTCCTGTATTGTCAGTGTGGAAAAGGTTGCTCAGTCCAGGATCATTTAAGAAAAACCAGGTAACTGTATGTCCTGTAGTTTATTCCTCTCATAATTTACACACCATGCCAAATGTTTACTCAATTGAAATATAAACTGTTAAAGCTTAAAATAAAGTTTTGGCTGGAGAACAGAGGGCTAGCTAGGAGGAAAAATGAAATCTCCCCTATTTGACACTCTAGGAATGTCCCACACTACTTAACTCTACCCTAGGGAAAATGACAAGCACTGAGAGACAAGGACTTTGACTTCAAAATAAAATTATGAATTTCCACCTAGGCTCCAACATCTTCTACTATAAAAAGAGGAGTTGGATTTGTTATCCAAAGCAGCAAAACTAGTCTGAGTGAGTAAGAGTGGACACCGAAATAAATTGTTTTGTTCTCTTTTTAAGGCAGTCAGTTGAATTTCTTTTCCTCCCTCTAAGGAAGCAAGATCCAATCCCACCCACAGAGTTTAAAACTGACATTTCCTCTAAGAACCTGGACTCCAGTTACATCTTATCTTTTTATCTCTAAATCTCTTCAAGTTCAAGGGCTCAACCTGCTCTTCAGGAATAAAGGATTGCACTTCCCTTGTCACCACACTTGCCTCTCATTCCCTCTGCTTTGTCCTTCTAGCCTCCCTCCTCCTGTAGAGGGGAACACTTCCCCAAGGGGATCTGTTTACTGCACACATTTGTTTAAGGTTCTTTATTGCCAGAACAAGGCCTGGGTGTGGGAAACTGGCATCACTGTGATATCAAAACTGAACATTTGTGGGTGGGAGAGCGAAGAGCTGTGGTTTGAGCTGAGAGGCTGAGTTATGGGGCCACACATGCTCTCACACTTATTTGTTTAAAATGCATCACAGCCCTTCCTTCCTGCAGGACTGCTCCAAAAGACAGAGTCCAGCTACCTACCTTCAAATTTATGAGAGGAATGATGGTAATGATGATGATAATAACAGTAATAACACTGGTAATTGGTGCTGTCAGCTGCCCCTGAACAGAAACATATTTTTGGTTTCTGTCCTCAGGCTCCAAAGTGTTTCATATGATGAGAATTGGCTAAGTGTACTCAGTATTTTGGCATTTTCATTTAATCTAACTGCCCACTCCCCCATCTTGGCATTGACTCGTACTTTGAAATGTATTGTTGTTCCTGTGAAAATTGGACAGCAAGAACTATTACCAGACTTTGAGATCATTCAAGGCACACAGGTTCCAAGAGAATCATTATCCCAGAAGCACAAAGTCGAGAGTAAACAAGAGAGATTTGAAATCCACCTAAAGAAGAGAACTCATGTACCCTTCCAGCAGGTAAGTTGTGCCTGCCATCAAACGCTGCTTTGGTAACTCTGTCCTGAAACTGCTGAATCTGCCAAGCTCAGGCACCTGGTCAGAAATGGCAGAGCCATCACAGAGCAAAAGGGTGAGCGAGAATAACCCTGGATCAGGGAGAGGGACCTGGGTTCTAGTCCCAGTTCCACCACTAACTCTGAACTTGAGCCAGTGGTTTCTCCTCCCATGCATGCAGGTTTCTAATCCATGAAATGAGTTGAACACCACAGTATTTCTCAACTTGTCTATAAATACCTCACAGGATACGTGTTAAAATTATCGATTTCCATCCTGCTTCCCTGGAGACTGGTTCAGTAAGTCTTACAGTGAGGTCTAGGAATCTGCATCTTAACAGACGACCCAGGAAAGCCTCCAGAAAGGCAAATGTATGAGACATTGGACCACACGATATCTGAAAGCTCTCCCAGGTCTGCAGAAACCAGTTAATTAATGGTCATTATTAAGCTTCCACTCTCAACAAAGCCCAGCTAGATCCTGGAGATGATAAGAATAATAGCTGCCATTTATACAGTGCCAGGCACTGTTCTAAATGCTTTGCATATGTGAACTATTCTCATCTTCACAACAACCCTGTAAAGCAAGTACTATTATTATCTTTATTTAAAGATGCAGAAACAGATGCATGGAGACGAAGTGATTGGCTAAAGGTGACCTGGCCAATCAGGAAGTAGGGCTGGGATTCAAAGTCAGGCATCCAGCTCCAGGGTCAGGACCCCTGCAAATGATGCATAGTTCAAAATCTCCAGTCTGAGGCAGAAAGCAGTAAGAAAAGCCGTGTAGCAACTAATAAAGCAATTTGACAATCATCTACTTCATCTGCATCAGTGTTTCAGGGGCCACTTATGGGAGAAACAGGGAGGCCAAGAAGCCAATGCTCTGGGCCCCAGCTTCAACCTGAGCAAACTGAATTGTATCAGTTTGATTCACCAAACTCTATGCCAGATTTCATCTTCTGGGAAAAAAAGAGTTCTTATAATTAAAAATCATTCATCGAGGTCTCCTCCCTCAGACAGACGAGAAAAGCAACCTTAGGATTTAAGCAACCTTTCCAGAATCACACAAGAGGGCCCTGTCAGTTACCTGGAAAGGCCCAGGTTTCCTGACTTCCTTCTCAGAGTTAAAATCAACCTGTTAACCTGATGGACTTGAACCATTAAAATTAATATACATTAACAAAGAGCCATCAGAGAACTGAAGATATCAGGGCAGCAGCGTTTGAAAGGTGGCATTCTCGGTGACACCAATGCAAAGGACGGTGACCCAGATCAATGGCTGCGTCCACCCTACAGGAACTGTGGGGTCAGGGTCTGTGATGGTCCCCTCTAGTAGCTAGAGCATCGTCAAAAATTAGGAAAAAAGCCCAACCAACCTGTGTTGAAGTGGAAAGATGACCAGAACTGCAGTCAGAGGACCTGTATATAAACTCAAGCTATGCCACTTCCTACTTGGGTAATAACATGAGCGATCAGACAAGCCACTAAAATGAGGCTTTCACAAGACCCCTCATGTCAATAAGTCTACCACTACAAAGATGTGCAGTGAAAGCAGTCTTCCAACTCACAGCTTGGTTTTACTGCAGGAACTTATGAAACAAAAGAAATCTAATACAATTACTATACCATGATATTGAGAGCATGGCTGTCCACTTAAAGGAGGTCTAGAGACCAGAGCTCTCAGGAAATTTCCCTGGACTCCCTCTTTCCTTGAACTTCTGTGGTCATGATGATAAATCATAAAAAAATAATAAAATCTGTATTGGTACTGATGAGCTCCCAAGCAGATGCTGTGATCATTATCACTGCAATTCTGTAAACAACTCAGTTTTACCATCCAGACACCACCCAAGGTCACCAGAGGTTTAAAATTAATGGACACCTTGGCATGAAAATCAGTCTTGCTGATAGCACACCCTTGCTCTCTTCTGCCACTGGCTAGCAGGCATTGACAGAGTTGTATATCAGCCTAAGATCAGACTGCAGAGGAAAGGTACTTCTATAGAAAACCAAAGTAGTGCCATCAACAGAAAGAAGTTTCACTGCAAATCAGGCCAATATGTGTCTCCTCTCTGTGCCAGACTGAGAGTTCTCAGAAGGAACAACAAATCCATCTTTCTCCTCCTGAATTTTCATCATTCATTCTGTTGACAAAAGGATCAAGTGTTGACTTAGTGTATGCAGGCTGCTATAACTAATTACCATAGACTAGATAGCTTGAAAACAAGAGACATTTACTTCTCACAGCTCTGGAAGTTGGGAGTCCAAGGTGAGGGTGCCGGAATGATCAGGATCTGGTGAGGACCCTCATTTGGGGCTATAGATTGCTGATTTCTCAATGTATCCTCACATGGCAGAATGAGCGTGACATAAAAACATTTTCAAGCAAATATAAAACTGAGTATTGTCCTCTAATAGTTGCTGGTTAAAGGATATATTTCAAGAACAGGGAAAATCATACAGAAAGAAAATCTGAAATATAAGAAGAAACAGTGAGCAAAGAATATTAAAAATTTGAACACAGGCTGTATAAAACAGTACTAGTAATGAGGGACCACTAAGTCACTTCAGTCGTGTCCAACTCTGTTCAACCCTATAGACAGCAGCCCACCAGGCTCCCCTGTCCCTGGGATTCTCCAGGCAAGAACACTGGAGTGGGTTGCCATTTCCTTCTCCAACGCATAAAAGTGAAAAGTGAAACTGAAGTTGCTCAGTTGTGTCCGACCCTCAGCGACCCCATGGACCGCAGCTTTCCAGGCTCCTCCATCCATGGGATTTTCCAGGCAAGAGTACTGGAGTGTGGTGCCATTATAGGAAAAATCAGGATTTAGCACTAAAATAACAGACAATATAACATATAAACCAGGAGGTTGTGATTGGCAATTGTTGTTCAAGTTTTCTGGTCTTTGTATTATTAAGAAGTATCTGCAGTTCAACTCTATATGTCAATAAATGTATAAGAACTTTGCTTCATAAAATAACCTCTCAGATGCAGTGAGCAAATCCTACAGACAAAATAAATACCACAAACTGGATCTCACCAAAGAAGGAAAAGAAGACAGTTGGTAAGAAGGAAGTGTAAAGTGAGGTGGGAAAAAAGGAAAACTCATTCTGAAAGTTCACTTAATAACAGAATCCTTAAAAAAGAACAGTTCAGGGCATCAGCAAGGCCATTGATTCCAGCATTGATTCCAGGGCATCACATCCACCCATGGACAAAAGTGCCTTTGTGGGAGATTTGGAACCCAGGTAGGAGGTTGAAAAACTCTGGTGGAGCCCATCACTGAAGAGGGTTGCTTGGAGAAGGCAGACACATGGCCCAAGGGCTGGCTTTCTGACTGTGGCCCTAAATATGAGTCCTCATTCCCCTGGAACTTGGCTCCAGTGCTGTTCTGCCATGGTCCAGGAGCAGTCCTGCACCCCTGGTAACAGCTGGTCATCTACAAACCCAGCTGTGAACCCAACTTAGTCCCAAGCCTAAGTTAGCAGAAGGAAGGAAACAGTAAAGATTAGAGCAGAAATAAATAAAATAGAGAATAGAAAAACAATATAAAAATTTTAAAACCAAGAGTTGGAGTTTGAAACATAAGCAAAATTGACACACCCTTGGCTACACCCAGAAAAAGAGAGCGTACTCAAATAAAATCAGAAACAAAAGAGAAGACATTACAACAGATACCTCAAATAAAAATGATCAAAAGGTACTATTGTGAAAAATTATACTCCAACAAAGTGGACAGATGAAACAGACAAATTCCTAGAACCATACAACCTATGAAAACTAAATTAAAAATAAGAGAAATCCTGACTAGATCAAAAGGAAAAAAGGGGATTGAATTAGCAATCAAAAATCTCCCAAAAACGAAAAGCTTCAGACTAGAGCTTTACAGATGAATTCTACAAGCATGCAAAGAAGAGTTAATACCGGTTCTTCTCAAACTCTTCCAAAAAAAAGTTTGGAAATACTTCCAAACTCATTTTATGAGGCCAGCATCATCCTTATACCAAAATGAAAGATATCACAATAAAAGAAAACTATAAGCCAATATCCCTATTGAACATAGATGCAAAAATACTCAATAAAACACTAGCAAATTGAATTCAACAGCACATTCAAAGGACTACATCTCATGACCAAGTGGAATTTATTCCCAAGATGCAAGGATAGTTCAACACAGGCAAATCACTCAACACCATATGCTACATTAATAGAACGAAAGCTAGAAACCTCATGATCACCTCAAATAGATGCAGAAAAAGATTTTGATAAAATTCAAATCTTATCACTCAAAAACTCTCAAAACAAGTGTATATGGAACTTAACCTCTACACCAAAAAAGGCACATATGAAAAGCCCATAGCTAACATCATAATTAATGAGGGAAAACAAAGTTTTTCCTCTCACATTTAATATAAGGCAAGGACAGCCACTCTTTCCACTTTATTTAAAATAGAAAATAAAAAGCACCCATCCTTGAAAGGAAAAATAAACTTATCGCAGATGACATGATACGTGTAGAAAACTAAATATGCATCAGAAAAATTGTTAGAGCCAACAAATAAATCCAGTAGTTTCAGTATAGAAAATCAACATAAAAAGTTAGTGATGTTCCTATATTTAAAACTAAACTAACTGAAAATAGAAATAATAAAAATATCCCATTTACAACAAAAGCAAAAGAAGAAAGTACATAGGAATAAACTTAGGCAAAGACAAATGGGAAAACATCCCATGTTCACAGACTGGAACAACTAATACTGTTAAAATGACTGTAATACCTAAAGTGATCTACAGAGTCAATGTGCTGCTCCTGCTGCTAAGTTGCTTCAATCGTGTCCAACTCTGTGCAACCCCATAGATGGCAGTCCACCAAGTTCCCCCGTTCCTGGGATTCTCAGAAATAAATGCATTTCACTTACAGTCAATCAATATTCTACAATAGTACAGTATGAAAAATATACAATTGTATGTATGTATATAGTGGTAACATATGTAAACAATGTTCAGTGCATAGTACTGGGAAAACTGGATACCCACTTGCAGAAGAATAAAACTGAACCCTTATCATAATCTATATACAAAAATCAAGTCAAAATGGATTAAATACTTTAAATGTAAGACTTGAAACTGTAAAATTTCTAGAATAAAACACAGGAAATAATTTCTTGATATTGGTCTGGGAAATGATTTTTTGACTATAACATCAAAAGAATGGGCAACAAAAACAGAAATAGACAAGTGAAACTGCATCAGACAAAAACCTTCTGCACTGCAAAAAGAAAAACAACAACAACAACAATCGACAGAAAGAGAAACATACAAAATGGGAGAAAACATTTGCAAACTATATGTCCCATAAGGAGTTAATATCCAAAATATATAAGGAATTTATACAACTCAATAAGAAAAAAATAATGCCATTAAAAAAGGGTTAAAGACCTGACTATTTCTCAAAAGAAAACATACAAATGGCCTACAAAAAAGGTATATGAAAAGATGCTCAACATCACTAATCATGAGGGAAATAAAAATAAAAACCACAATGAGATATCACTTCACACCTCTTTTGAATGGCTATTATCAAAAGACAAAATATAACAAGCAATGTTGAAGATGTAGAGAAACGGAAACACCTACATACCATTAATGAGGAATACAAATTTGTACCGTCTTTACGGAAAACACTATATAAGTTTCTCAAAAAATTAAAAGAACTACCATATAATTGAGCAGTTTCACTTCTGGGTATATAACCAAAGGAAATGAAATCAGTGTCTTGAAGAGATATTTTAAAGTGAATGTTTATTGCGGTGTTATTCACAATAGCCAAGATATGGGAAAAACCTAAGTGCCACTGATGGATGAATGGATCGAGAAAAGATGTTTTATAATTCAGTGTTTAAAAGAAGGAAATCTTGCTATTTGCAACGACATGGATGAAACTAGAAGACATAAACAAAATAAGCCAGACACAAAAAGACCATCGCGCCATCTCACTTATACTTAGAATCAAAAAGGTCATACTAATAGAAGCAGAGAGTACAATGCTGATTCCAGGGCCTGGGTGGTAGGGGAACGGAGATGTTGGTTAATGGTAGAAAGTTTCAGTTATGCAAGATCACTAGTTTCTGGAGACCTAACACACAGCATGGTGACAAGAGTGAGGAACAAACAACAACAAAAAAACGATAACTGTAAAATAACAGATTTGTTAGCTAGCTTGACGGTGGTAATCATTTTGTAATGTATACATATATCAAGATATCAAATTGTACATCTTAAAAATACACAATTTCTACTTGTCAATTACACCCCACCTAATAAAGCTAGGGAAAAAAGAACAATGTACCCAGCTCCTCTAAAGTTAAGTTGTTATCTCTACCTTAGCCCAGAGAACTGACATCGGAAAACTTCATGTCATTCGGATCACACCTACCCTTTCATAATCAGACATATGCATCCGGATCATGATGGCTGCTTACATGTTTTTCATCTCCCAAACTCTCATTAAAGCTATGTGAACAAATCTGACTGAGTACTGGAAACATCTTGGGATCTCAGGTTTCTCAAATTGGGGAGGGGAAGGTGGCAATTTCCTAGAAAAAGTGAACTCTGACACCCAAACTGAGATTTTCTGGCCCTTACAAACTATCAAGTATTGTAAAAATGGCTTTACCCACACAGATCCCTTTAAAAATAATAACAATTATATAAATCACCTATTCTCTTAACCAGAAATAAACTAAGTTAAGAAAAATATCTAGTTGAAATCAGTTTAGAACTATATTCTGCACATTAAAATTATGTCCCTAGGAGATATTCTCAAAATTCATAAAGGTGCCAACTTTGGACTATATAGAGTATCTAGGTTAAGGCATGAGATCTGGGGTTGGACAGACTGGATTTGAACGTCAGCTTCTTTACTTGCTACCTGATCCTCAGCCTCAAATTCCACCTATTGCTTACAGCTATTGTGAAAGTAACTGAGATAGGCCCATGCATTCAGAAAGGAGCTGGCAGCAAGGAAGTAATTACTCAGTGTTAGCTGTAAGTATTAACAATGTAAATGGAGACAGCATCCGTGTGACTAATCTATACCAGGGCATTAGTTTAAATGTCACTAACACTGAACTTTGGAATGCACAGACACAAAATGTTGGCGCTCAGGGACATTTAAACTTCACTCACTCCAGCTCTCATTTCCCACATGAGGATTTGAGACCCCAAAGACTCAGGGATCTGTCCAAAGTCACAGAGCCAGTCTAGGGAACTCACCCTCTGGGAACCAGTCTGACATGATTTCTTCTAAATCAGATCTCATGTATTTTCTTTCATCTTCTGAAGATAATTTTCTTTCATTAAAATGGAAAGACTTTCCCTGAGTACACCCCAGCATGGGGTCTGGCCGAGGCAAAACCAACTTGAGGAAAAATGTGTTTGGCCTCCCTGTATATAGTTCACCATGGTGCAAAGCCAAAGAATTGAAAGAAGCCAACTCTTACAGACATATTTTGTTATCTTCTAGGACTACTCATTCAGCGTGTATTCAATTTCATGGGCGAATAATTCTATCTTTTCAGCAACTAAATTTTCTGAACAAAAGTAAATCTGGAAACGTGTACTGAAAATGAGATGAAATATCTAAAATGCAGACATACTGTTCTTAAGAATTCAGGCCACAAAATTTTACCTACCAACCATCTGTCATTGCACATTTTTTAATGCACTCTCCCCATAATTTAGACATATTTCTGAAAAATAGGTCATATTTTGGGGCTGACCTTATTCCTTTTGCATTAAGTATGGAGAAGCCCCATTTTTTAAATATTCTCTAAACTGTTTTTTATGTGCCATCACCAAATACCAATGAGGGTTCCATGAAGTCATTCCAATGGCCGTCTGATGGAAAACCATACTCACTGTGAACAAGTCCAAACTTAGCATACTATTATTTTTTTTTTTTTTTTGAGTTGCTGTAGCTACTGTAGGTTGGATTCTGTAAAGAATTTTTCCATTCTGTCTGTAAGAGCTCCCAGAATCTTCTCATAGACATCCAGAAGGTCTTCTTCTCATCCCAGAGCCTAAGATGGCTGTATTCAGCTGAGATGCAAGGGAGGTTCAAAATTTCATAGCACAGCCTCTCAGCTGACGGGATGAAGGACTGGTATATCTGGAACTGAGATACATTACATCATCTCTGCCATGGCTCTAGGTGGCAAAGGTCACTTTAAAGGTGGCCTCTTTTCCTAGATAAACCCCTCCTAGTCATAGAACAGGTGACAGCTGAAATTACCTAGTCCAACCTGCTCATGATGCAGAAAAGTGCACCAAGGTTCAGAAGGGTGACATTACTCACCAGATGTAAACCCGGATCTCCTGACTTCTAATTCAGGGCTCTGATGTGGCGTCACTAAGTCTACAGCATCCCTGACAACTCTCACTTCTGCTCTGACGTCTCCACCAAGTTCCAGGGGATTCTCTGAATCTCCCTCTTCTCTACTCACCTTTTCTCAGACTCACCCTGACTTCATTTTATATGTTGTTGTTCAGTCACTAACTCATGTCTGACTCTTTGTTATCCCCATGGACTACAGCACACCAGGCTTCCCTATCCTTCACTATCTCCTCATGAGGAGAGGAGAGTTTGCTCAAACTCACGTCCATTGAGTCAGTGATGACATCCAAACATTTCATTTTCTGTCACCCCTTTCTCCTCCTGCCTTCAATCTTTCCCAGCAGCAGGGTCTTTTCCAGTGAATCTGCTCTTCACATCAGGTGGCCGAAGTATTGGAGCTTCAGCTTCAGCATGAGTCCTTCCAATGATATATGTCTTCATTATAATCTTAGCCCCAAGTCTTAAGTTCATTAAAAACTGCAGCCAAATGAAATTTTTCATATAAAACCACAGCACTACTGTCAAAGGGAGGATAATAATAGTGACCTGACCAATAGAGAAATGGAGAAGTGATCAAACCACAACATTATTTTTAACCTGCTTATAATTATGAAAAGATTTGTATAAGTGAAATTGAACATGTAGTCACAGGCACAGTGATTCAAAACTCCCAGGAAATTCAGATCACATTAAAGCAACTAAATTCAAGGAGCCGTTTTTTTTTTTTTCCACTGAGTTACATATCCTGGGAGTGTAAACAAATCAATCTAGGCCTCAATTTTCTTAACTGTAAAATAAAGTATTTGAAATGGGTGAAGGTGGTCAAAAGGTACAATTTCTAGTTATAAAATAAATGCTGAAGATGTAATATACAGTATGTTGACTATTAATAAACACTGTATTGTATACTTTGGGCTTCCCAAGTGACTCTGGGTAAAGAACTTGCCTGCCAATGCAGGAGACACAGGTTCAATCCCTGGGTCACAAAGATCCCCTGGAGAAGGAAATGGCAGTCCACTCCAGTATTCTTGCCTGGGAAATCCCATGGACAGAGAAGCCTGGCAGGCTATAGTCCATAGGGTAGCAAAAGAGTCAAACATGACTTAGCAACTTAACAACACCACAGTATATTTTAAAGCTGCTAAGAGAGTAAATCCCAAAAATTCTCATGGCAAGAAAGAAATATTTGTAACTATGTGTGGTGATGGATGTTAACTGGACTATAGCTGTTATTCTGAAATATAAACAAAAGAAATCAGTATGCTATACAACTAAAATGAATATAAGGTTATATATTGATTATGTCTCTATTTAAAAAAGAAAAAAGTGAAGCATTTGGACTGCCTGATTTTTAATTTCTCCTCTAGAACTAAATGCTATTGCATGTTTCTAAACACATATGAGAGATGATGCAGAGAGAGTTTAGGGAACTGAGAAAAGAATCTGAGATGAGAAAAACAGAGGAAACAGTCTTCCTCCTTCTTTTAGACTTACAGTCTTCACCTTCATTATGAGCCAAGAGGCTTCAAGCTCTGGTCCCTTCAGACCTATCCTTATCTCTTCCATCATTTCACCCATTGCAATACACAAGCTCAAGGGATGCTTTACACATAAATATTCATAAGGAGGTTAGATCTGTCAACCCTTTATACTTAATATGAATCAGCTTAAGCACTTAAGATATTCCTTCTCAACATCTAGTGGATCATTTGATGATGAATCCAATTATGAAAACTAGATACATTTTTTTATATCAGAGAACATAAATGAGGAACAGGTACTTGTAGGAAGGTGCATGGGCGCTGGGCCACAAAAGTGCTACATCAGTAGTAAGACACTTATCTAAGATGAAGGAAACAGAAGTAGAAACAGTTTGGAAAATGCTACACAAACCCTAGTTTTAGGGACTTCCCTGGAGGTCCAGTGATTAAGAATCTGCCTTGCAATGCAGGGGACACAAGTTCAATCCCTGGTTGAGGAACTAAGATCCCCCACATGCTACAAGGCAAGTAAGCTTGAGTGCCACAACTCAAAAGCCTGAACACTACAACTAGAGAAACCAGTGCACTGTAATACTGAGCCTGCAACAAGAGAAGCCTGCCTGCCCCACTGAAGGCCCATCACAGCAAAAAGAAAACAAAAGAAAACCCTGGGCTTTACTTGCGGTTTTTCTAGGGCCTTAGTATGAGCTACCGTGGGCTTTGAGCATTCGCTCAGCCTGTTCTGGGTAAGTTCCCAGATACACAGGTGGCAAATGGGGGGATTTTTACTGCCCCAAGGTCCCTCAGTTCCATTTCCCCCTGGGAGACAGGGGTAGAGGAGCCCTTGTCTGAGCTCAATCCGTGGACCAGGAAGTCCCAGAGTCCAAGCAATTGACAATATCACAGCATGTAAAGAATATCAGATATGACTTAGGACTATAAAATTACCAACTGTAAGGAAAAATGGAACACCATCACTCTGATATAATCAATCATCAAGCAACAGACTAACGATAATTTCACAGATTATCTATAATAATATTTGTCTTCACCTTAAAAAGTCATTCAGCACCATCTCAAAACCATTTTTTGAAAATTCATATTCTTTTAGTGCCTTCATGACTATAAGAAACAAACTCACTGGGCCTAGTTAATCCCATCAAAAAGGGAGGAGAGGGCCATAATTTGTGGGGTAAAGTCAGGTCCTCATTATCCAATTACCCAGTCCCTTTCTCCAGGATTAAGGCAATGGACAATGAGGGGCCTTAGCCAGGGCACACTCTCCCCGCCACCCCAACCTCCTTTTCTGCAGAAGGTGGTCACACAATCCAGTTCTAACTGAGAGGATTCAAAGGGAAAACTACAGGGGAAGCTTCTGGGAAATTTTTCCTTTCCAGGCAAATGGGGCAATAAAGCTATAACTATCCCTCCCTCTTTGAATAAGGACTAGATATTTGGAGCTACAGCATCCATCATGCAATTATGAGGGGACAAATAAGTGGGAAAGAGAAGCACAGAGCTGCCACTCTGACATCACTGAGTCTCTGAATCTATACAAGCAGTCAACTCCCTCCTGACCACCTACTTTGAAGGCAAACTATTTGAGTAGCCTCCTTAACTCAAATGTTCTCATTTTTCTTGCTGCTAAAATCATACTTAACTATATGGGGAATTTCATGCAACCCAAGGGAATCTCTTCCATCTAAAGTTGAAGCAACTTCAACCTAGTCTCTTGGTACCAACTGCATCCAATGAATGACCTAACCGAACTTCCAGTCCAGCCTCCCTTGACCACGCTGATTTCACTCCTATTTCATGTATTTTGTCATATATTACTTATTTTCTCTCTTGCTTCTGAAAAATAAAAATGTATTTACCATTAAGATCTTTCTGCATTGCTTTTCTGGGGCTTTTTTGAAACATCAGATTTCAATTTACTTTAATTAAATTCAATATAGATACTATTTGTTTCTTTTTATGAAAAGTACCCAAAACTAATTGAATTGAATATTCTTGATGCATGCATTTCAAAGATTTATAATTAGAGCAACTTTTTAAGTGCAATGGACAAACATCACATATCATAATTTACCTGTACACTTCCTTACCAGTAACATTAATCATATGTATTCATTAAGGAAGTTAATTAAAGTCATCAGCCTTACCATGCTGTCATTACTATGTGATAATTTTTAAAATGAAATGTTTATCCATGAAAAATGTTCTTGGAGGAAAAAACTTATCCACATATCCATCTATAGCCCAGAACAGAGAATACTAACTACATAAGGAGTCAGGAAATATAAACTCTTCAAGCAATTCCTTTGAACTTGGTACATACCACCCCTTGTAGCTCAGTTGGTAAAGAATCTGACTGCAATGCAGGAGACCCTGGTTCAATTTCTGGATCAGGAAGATTCACTGGAGAAGTGACAGGCTACCCACTCCAGTAATCTTGGGCTTCCATGGTGGCTTAGCTGGTAAAGAATCCATCCACAATTCAGGAGACATGGGTTTAATTCCTGAGTTGGGACAATCCCTTGGAGAAGGGAATGGTTACCTATTCCAGTATTCTGGCCTGGATGTATATCCATGGGGTCACAAAGAGTCAGACACGACTGAGCGAATGGTAACATTGGTAAATCAATGAACTCCAGGCTTCTGTGTTCTAATCAATAATAGTCATGAACCAAATCTTTAAACCATTATATCTACTACTGTGGGCTAGAATCCCTTAGAAGAAATGGAGTAGCCATCACAGTCAACAAAAGAGTCCAAAATGCAATACCTGGATGCAATCTCAAAAACTACAGAATGATCTCAGTTAGTTTCCAAGGCAAACCATTCAATAACACAGTAATCCAAGTCTATGCTCTGACAAGAAGTTGAAGATGAATGGTTCTATGAAGACCTACAAGACCTTCTAGAACTAACACCCAAAAAAGACGTCCTCTTCATTATAGGGGACTGGAATGCAAAAGTAGGAAGTCAAGAGATACCTGGAGTAACAGACGAATTTGGCCTTTGAGTACAAAATGAAGCAGGTCATATTGCCTAACAGAGTTTTGCCAAGAAAACACACTAGTCATAGGAAACACCCTCTTGTAAAATCACGGGAGAAGACTCTACATATGGACATCACCAGACAGTCAATATCAGAATCATATTGATTATATTCTTTACAGCCAAAGATGGAGAAGCTCTATACAGCCAGTAAAAGCAAGACCAGGAGCTGTCTATGGCTCAGATCATGAACTCCTTATTGCCAAATTCAGACTTAAATTGAAGAAAGTAGGGAAAACCACCAGACCATTCAGGAGTGACATAATAGATTCAGGAAGTAACATATAGATTCAAGGGATTAGATCTGATAGACAGAGTGCCTGAAGAACTATGGATGGAGGTTCTTGACATTGTATAGGAGGCAGTGATCAAGACCATCCCCAAGAAAAAGAAATGCAAAAAGGCAAAATGGCTGTCTGAGGAGGCCTTACAAATAGCTGAGAAAAGAAGAGAAGCTAAAGGCAAAAGAGAAAAGGAAAGATATACCATTTGAATGCAGAGTTCCAAAGAATAGCAAGGAGAGTTAAGAAAACCTCCTTCAGTGATCAATGCAAAGAGATAGAGGAAAACAACAAAATGGGAAAGACTAGAAATCTCTTCAAGAAAATGAGAGACACCAAGAGAACATTTCATGCAAAGATGAGCATAATAAAGGATAGAAATGGTAAAGACCTAACAGAAGCAGAAGATATTAAGAAGAGGTGGCAAGAATACACAGAAGAACTGTACAAAAAAGAGCTTCACAACCCACTCACCTAGACATCCTGGAAGGTGAAGTAAAGTGGGCCCTGGGAAACATCATCACAAACAAAGCTAGTGGAGGTGATGGAATTCCAGTTGAGCTATTTCAAATACTAAAGAATGATGCTGTGAAAGTGCTGCACTCAATATGCCAACAAATTTGAAAAACTCAGCAGTGGCCATGGGATTGAAAAGGTCAGTTTTCATTCCAACCCCCAAAAAAGGCAATGCCAAAGAATGCTCAAACTATCGCACAATTGCATCCATCTCACACACTAACAAAGTAATGCTCAAAATTCTCCAAGGCAGACTTCAACAATACGTGAACCATGAACTTCCAGATGTTCAAGCTGGATTTAGAAAAGGTAGAGGAACCAGAGATCAAATTGCGAACATCCACTGGATCATCGAAAAAGCAAGACAGTTCCAGAAAAACATCCACTTCTGCTTTATTGACTATGCCAAGGCCTTTGACTGTGTGGATCACAACAAACTGTGGCAAATTCTTAAACAGATAGGACTACCAGACCACCAGACCTGACTCCTGAGAAATCTGTATGCAGAAGCAACATTTCAAGAAGCAACAGTTAGAATTGGACATGGAATAACAGACTATCTTCAAATAGGAAAAGGAGAACACCAAGGCTGTATATTGTCACCCTGCTAATTTAAATTATATACAGAGTACATCATGAGAAATGCCAGGTTAGATAAAGCATAAGCTGGAATCAAGACTGCCCGGAGAAATATCAATAACCTTAGATATGCAGGTGACACTACCCTTAAGGCAGAAAGTGAAGAACTAAAGAGCCTCTTGATGAAAGTGAAAGAGAAGAGTGAAAAAGTTGGCTTAAAACTCAACATTCAGAAAACTAAGGTCATGGTATCCGGTCACAACACTTCATGGCAAACAGATGGGGAAACAATGGAAACAGTGAGAGACTTTATTTGGGGGGACTCCAAAATCACTGCAGATGGTGACTGCAGCCATGAAATTAAAAGACGCTTGCTCCCTGGAAGAAAAGCTATGAACACTAGACAGCATATTAAAAATCAGAGACGTTACTTTAACAACAAAGGTCTGTCTAGTCAAAGCTATGGTTTTTCCAGTAGTCATGTATGGATGTGAGAGTTGGACTATAAAGAAAGCTGAGTGCCGAAGAATTGATGGTTTTGAACTGCAGTGTTGGAGAAGACTCTTGAGAGTCCCTTGGACTGTAAGGAGATCCAACCAGTCCATCCCAAAGGAAATCAGTCTTGAATATTCATTGGAAGGACTGATGATGAAGCTGAAACTCCAATACTTTGGCCANTGCTCAAACTATCGCACAATTGCATCCATCTCACACACTAACAAAGTAATGCTCAAAATTCTCCAAGGCAGACTTCAACAATACGTGAACCATGAACTTCCAGATGTTCAAGCTGGATTTAGAAAAGGTAGAGGAACCAGAGATCAAATTGCGAACATCCACTGGATCATCGAAAAAGCAAGACAGTTCCAGAAAAACATCCACTTCTGCTTTATTGACTATGCCAAGGCCTTTGACTGTGTGGATCACAACAAACTGTGGCAAATTCTTAAACAGATAGGACTACCAGACCACCAGACCTGACTCCTGAGAAATCTGTATGCAGAAGCAACATTTCAAGAAGCAACAGTTAGAATTGGACATGGAATAACAGACTATCTTCAAATAGGAAAAGGAGAACACCAAGGCTGTATATTGTCACCCTGCTAATTTAAATTATATACAGAGTACATCATGAGAAATGCCAGGTTAGATAAAGCATAAGCTGGAATCAAGACTGCCCGGAGAAATATCAATAACCTTAGATATGCAGGTGACACTACCCTTAAGGCAGAAAGTGAAGAACTAAAGAGCCTCTTGATGAAAGTGAAAGAGAAGAGTGAAAAAGTTGGCTTAAAACTCAACATTCAGAAAACTAAGGTCATGGTATCCGGTCACAACACTTCATGGCAAACAGATGGGGAAACAATGGAAACAGTGAGAGACTTTATTTGGGGGGACTCCAAAATCACTGCAGATGGTGACTGCAGCCATGAAATTAAAAGACGCTTGCTCCCTGGAAGAAAAGCTATGAACACTAGACAGCATATTAAAAATCAGAGACGTTACTTTAACAACAAAGGTCTGTCTAGTCAAAGCTATGGTTTTTCCAGTAGTCATGTATGGATGTGAGAGTTGGACTATAAAGAAAGCTGAGTGCCGAAGAATTGATGGTTTTGAACTGCAGTGTTGGAGAAGACTCTTGAGAGTCCCTTGGACTGTAAGGAGATCCAACCAGTCCATCCCAAAGGAAATCAGTCTTGAATATTCATTGGAAGGACTGATGATGAAGCTGAAACTCCAATACTTTGGCCACCTGATGCAAAGAGCTGACTCACTGGAAAAGACCCTGATGCTGCGAAAGATCAAAGGCGGGAGGAGAAGGGGATAACAGAGGATGAAATGGTTGGATGGCCTCACCGACACCATGGACGTGAGTTTGAGTAGGCGCCGTGAGTTGGCGATGGGCGGGGAAGCCTGGAGTGCTGCAGTCTATGGGGTCACAAAGAGTAGGACACAACTGAGTAACTGAGCTGAAATCTTTAAACCATATCTGACACAGCTCTAAAATTCTAAGAGTCGAGGATCTTGCATCATATGGAATTCCCCAAGTTGTTTGTCTTAAACTCTCACAAAGACTAAAATTAGCTAAGGGTGGCAGTTGGAATGAGCAGACATCAAATGAGAGTACTTCCTAATTTAAAATGCACTTGAAAGAAGAAGTAAGGGCAGAAGCCTCTTCTAGCCGAAAAAAAAAACCAAAAAAGTGAACTTAAAATTCAATATTCTCTTTTGGGCATTTAATCACACAAAGGACCCTTCATGTACATTTTTATATCACTCTCTTTCCTCCTTGCTCAAAACAAGACATACAAATTAAAGGGAAAGAGAAAATCTCCTCTCTCCCTATGGGACAGTGAAATTTGGCATTTTGGTTTTGCTGCTCTGTTAGAGACAAGGATGAAGAGGAAGAAGGAATTTGTTTTTCAATGCTACATAAAAAGACTTGAGGTTACTCAAGTGAGTGTGTATTCAATCTGAAAGCAGTCAAGCTGTTTCAGCTATATTGGAATGTCCCTTAAAAGTGTTATCTCCATTTCTAATTGAGAAATTTCTGTGGGACAAAAGGAAAAGAAAAAATGTCACTTTAAGCACTAATTAAGAATCCCTAAATGATATTAAGGGAAAAGACCCTAATAAATTAGTATTTTGCTGGTACCTAGCAGGGATTTCAAAGATGATTAAAGGGAAGTATAGAAAATGCAATCTCTCTTAAATTTTGTTTCCCTTTTTAAAATACTAAATGTCACAGATTTTCTCCAAATTGTAATCTTGAATAAATACAATATTAAATTTTATATATGGTGTCCTGATTCTTAAAAATTGCCATTTAAAAGCTAAATATGAAAAAAATATCTCAACTCACAGTTCTTTATTTATTTTCACTTACATCACCACATTATAGTTCATAAGACCTTCTTCATGTGTTTAAAAACTGAGTTGGGTTTTTGGGTGTATTCAATGTCCTTGCAACCCTTTTATCTCAGGACAGGCAATTTGAATTATATGGCACAAATGAGTCTTTGAAGCCAATGCCTCGTAAAGCAGCTTAGGTTTAAAGTTGTAATCTGAAATGTGCAGTCAGTTTTGAACTAAGCAAAATATGACACCCCAAGCCATTACCTGTTAGACTATTAGAGCCCAAAGACCCTAGTGATCATTAATTTCAGTCTCTAAGCTGATACTGAGATTCCTCTGTATTTCCCTTGCTGTAACTTGTTCCAACAAACAAGCTGCTCAGTTGTTTGCTGGAACCATGCTAGACAAACAGTACCACGGTGAAACAACTCCAGTCTAATGACTAAGCCCTGATGTGTTCCCAAGGGCTTCCAACATCCAAGCCCTGCTTCTGCCCTCACACATACCAAGATGTTATCTCCTTTCACACATCTGCCCTGGGACTATGAAAACCGCACTTCTGTTCCTGCCTTGGATTTCTGTTTTTCACATTAAACGTCACCTTTCCCTTCAACTCATCTGACTTGACTTTAAGCCTCCTTTCATCCTCTTCTAACTCACTAGGTTCCCAGTCTCTTTTTTAATGATGTATACCTAGACCTGAATACAATGATCCCAATATAATCCACTGATTCACACTCCCTACAAAGAAATGAAAAATAGACTTATACTGTGGTGGTACTGATGATGCTATTATTGTTCACCATGACAGGAACACATTCCTTAATGCAATCTTTTTTTCAAAAAGGATTTTCCTACATCTATAAAATGAAGAGGTTGTATGAGACCAATAGGGGAGCTATTTTATCAATTGAAACCCCAGGCAAAGACCAATATGCTAAAAAACCAGGCCAGGAATTTCCTGGTTAAAAGAAAAGAGTATGGAAAGCAATCTCCAAATGCAATGCAATCTCTATTAAAATTACAATGGCATTTTCACCAAAATAGGACAAACAATCCTAAAACTGGTATAGAATCACAGCAGATCTCAATAACCAAAATAATCTTTGGAAAGAGAAAAGCGAGAAGCATCACACTTCCTGACTTTAAATTATATTACAGAGCTATAGTAATCAAAGCAGTATGGTTTGGGTATAAAAACAGACACATAGATCAACGGAACAGAACAGAAAACCCAGAAACTAACCCACATTTATATGGACAATTGGGCTTCCCAAGAGACACGAGATATGGGTTCAGTCCCTGGGTTGGGAAGATATCCTGGAGAAGGAAACTGCAACCCACTCATTTTCTTGCCTGGAGGAGCCTGGCAGGCTACAGTCCATAGGGTCACAAAGAGTCAGACATGACTGAAGCAACCTAGCACACACGCATGTGGCCAATTGCTCTAAGACAAAGAAGATAAGAACATATGGTGGGGAAATAACCATCTCTTCAATATATGGCACTGAGAAAACTAGACAGCTATATGCAGAATAATTAAGCTGGATTACTTTCTCATATCATACATAAAAATAAACTCAAAATGGATTAAAGATTTTAATGTATGATCCAAAACCATAAAACTAGAAGAAAACATAAGCAGTATGCTCTTTGACACTGGTTTCAGCAGTATTTGTTTTGGATATGTCTTCTCAGACAATGGAAACAAAAGCAAAAATAAACAAATGGAACTACGTCAAACTGAAAAGCTTCTGCACAGCAAAGGAAACCATTGACACAACAGGGCAAACTACTGAATGGGAGAAATATTTGCAAATCATATATCCAGTAAAGTGTTAATATCCAAAATATATACATAAAAAACTCATACATCTCAGTAGCCAAAAAACCAAACAACTCAAACAAAATATGAGCAAAGGATCCAAATCAACATCTTTCCAAATAAGACACACAAATGTCCAACGGATACATGAAAAGATGCTCAATGTTACTACTCATTGGGGATATGCAAATTAAAACCATAATAAGATATCTCCTCACATCTTTCAGAATGGCTGTCATCAGAAAGATCATAAATAATAAAAACAACAAGTGTTTACAAGGATGCTGAGAAATGAGAACTCTTGTGCACTGCTGGTAGTAATGTGCGGCCACTATGGACAAGAGTATGGAGGTCCCTCAAAAATTAAAAGTAGAATTGCCATACGCCAGCAATTGTATTTCTGAGTACTGATGTAAGAAAACAAAAAAAACTAACTTGAAAAGATATATGCATCCACACGATCACTGCAGCATTCTTTACAATAACCAGTACATGGGAGCAAACTAAGTGAAGATATATATTTGTGAAATGAAGATCTTTTTTGCCAAATGATGGCATCTGGTCCCATCACTTCACAGCAAATAGAAGGGGAAAAAGTGGAAGCAGTGACAGATTTTATTTCCTTTGGCTACAAAATCACTGCAGAGTGACTGCAGCCATGAAATTAAAACATACTTGCATCTTGGAAGGAAAGCTACAACAAGCCTAGACAGTGTATTAAAAAGCTGAGAGAACACTTTGCCAACAAAGGCCTGTAGAGTCAAAGATGGTGGTTTTTCCAGTAGTCATGTACAGATGTGAGAGTTGGACCATAAAGGAGGCTGAGCACCGAAGAATTGATGCCTTCTAATTGTGGTGCTAGAGAAGACTCTTGAGAGATCCTTGGACAACAAGGAGGTTAAACCAGTCAATCCTAAAAGAAGTCAACCCTGAATATTCATTGTAAGGACTGATGCTGAAGCTGAAGCTCTGATACTCTGACCACCTAATCAAAGGGTCAGCTCATTAGAAAGGACCCTGATGCTGGGAAAGGTTAAAGGCAGAAGGAGAAGAGGGTGGCAGAGGATGAAATAGTTAGAAAGCATCACTAACTCAACAGAAATGAATTTGAGTAAACTCTGGGAGACAGTGAAAGACAGGGACGCCTGGCATGCTGCAATCTATGGGGTTGGACACAACTTAGCAACTGAACAACAACAAATATATCTGTGACAATATGGATGAACCTGAGGGCATTATGCTAAGTGAAATAATTCAGAGAAAGACAAATACGATAGGATCTCAGTTCAGTTCAGTCGCTCAGTCATGTCTGACTCTTTGTGACTCCATGGACATAGCATGCCAGGCTTACCTGTCTTTCACTATCTCCCAGCGTTTACTCAGATTTATGTCCACTGAGTCGGTGATGCTATCTAAATATCTCATGCTCTGCCACCCTCTTCTCCTTTTGCCTTTAATCAGCACGCTGGGCTTCCCTGTCCATCGCTGATGTCGACTCCCAGAACTTGCTCAAACTCATGTCCATCAAGTCCGTGATCCAATGTTTTTCATTTTCCATGAAAAACAAATGAGTTTTCATTTGTTCTGAAAACCCATCATCCTCTGTTGTCCCCGTCTCCTCCTGCCTTCAATCTTTCCCAAAATCAGAGTCTTTTCCAATGAGCCAGTTCTTCGCAGCAGGTAGCCAAAGTATTGAAGTTTCAGCTTCATCATCAGTCCTTCCAATGAATATTCAGGACTGAATTCCTTTAGGATTGACTGATTTGACAAGACTGTGGTCCATGTGATCAGTTTCAGAATCTCACTATATATGAAATCTAAGGGAAAAAAAAAAAGTGAACCCTTGGATACAGAAACAGTTTGGTTGTTACCAGAAGCAAGGGGTGGGGACAGGCAAAATGGTTGAAGAGGATCAATAGGTACAAACTTCCAGGTATAAAATAAATAAGTCATGGAATGTACAGCATAATGACTGCAGCTAAAAATACTATGCTGTCTATTTAAAAGTTGTTAAGAAAGTAAATCTTGAAAGTTCTCATCACCAGAAAAAGAATATTAACTATATGTGGTGATGGATGCTAACCAGACATTATGGGACCACTTCCATGGAATTCTCCAGGTCCAAAACACTGTAGTGGGTAGCCTTTCCCTACTCTCGGGTATCTTCCCAACCTAGGGATCAAACCCAGGTCTCCGTCATAGCAGGGAGCCCAGGTCTCCCTCTTTACCAGCTGAGCCACAAGTAAAGCCCAAGAACACTGGAATAGGTAGCCTATCCCTTCTCCAGTGGAGCTTCCCAATCCAGGAATCGAACCACGGTCTCCTGCATTGCAGGTAGATTCTTTACCAACTGAGCTTTTAGGGACGCCCATAGTCTTGAAATATATATAAACATTAAATCATTATGGGTTGTACACCTGAAACTAATATAATGTTGTTGTTTAGTCACTAAGTTGTGTCCAATTCTTTGCCACCCCATGGACTGTAGCTTGCCAGGCTGCTCTGTCCATTGGATTCTCCAGGCAAGAATACTAGAATGAGTTGCCACTGCCCTCTCCAGGGGTTCTTCCCAACCAAAGGATTGAACCTATGTCTCCAACACTGGCAGGCAGATTCTTTACCACTGAGCCAGTAGGGAAGCCCAATGTTATATATCATCAACATTTTTTAAATTTTTGTACTAGAGTGAGTAGCCTTTCCCTTCTCCAGGGGATCTTCCCAACCCAGGGATCGAACCCAGGTCGCCTTCATGGCAGGCAGATTCTTCACCAGCTGAGCCACAAGGGAAGCCCTTTAAATTTAAGTTTTTCTAAAAAGTAAGGTTATGGATAGGATGACAGAAGCTGGATGTCTGCTTACTTGAGCACTCCTGCACCACAGTTTCCACTTTTAGGCTTCTCAAATGTTCTAGGAAGCCTTAGATATTTGTTCTGAAAACCAAACCTCCCTCATGGTGCTCTGTAAAATGAAGAAAAACTTTCTAACTCACAGTGTTACTTGCCTCCAAAAACCTTCAAGTGGTAAGACAATTTATATCGCCCAGTCCTGGGGTATTACACCAACACCTTACTGTTCACTCATATTTTTTTAACAGTAAATTCAAGAAGCTTCTACCGTTGCTAGTATTTGCATTTTGATTGCTTTGTGCAGTTTGGGCTTGGCAAATCATCTTCATTCAAGGGCCATATACACAAAAATCAATCTAGCTCTATCTTTAGTTTTTTTTAAAAAAAGCAAGACTTCTCATTAAAAATTAAGAAGGATAAAAAAGCAAAGAAATTTTTTAAGTAAAATAAATAGTCCCAAAATAAATCCACACACTTAAGGTCAATTAATTTATGACAAAGGAGGAAAGAATATACAATGAAGAAAAGATAACCTCTTCAATAAGTGGTGCTGGGGAAACTGGACAGCTACATAAACTGTAGCAATATTTTTTTTGGTCTAGCTCCTAAAGTAAAAGAAATAAGAGCAAAATTAAATAGGGTCTTATTAACCTGAAAAGCGCTGGCACAGCATAGGAAGCTATCAACAAAACAAAAAGACAACTTACAAATGGGAAAAAACGTGTGCAAGTGATATGACCAACAAGCAGTTAATATCCTAAACAAATAAACACCTCATCCAACCTAATATCAAAAAAACAAACAGCAGGATTTTAAAATGGGCAAAAAATATGAATAGACATTTTTCCAAATAAAGACATACAAATGGCTAACAGGTTCATGAAAAAATGCTCAACATCACTAGTCATAAGAGAAATGCAAATCAAAATCACAATGAGAGGAATTCCCTGATGGTCCAGTGGTTAGGACTCAGCACTCTCACCACTGAGGGCCTGGGTTCGATCCCTGGTCAGAGAACTAAAATCTCACAAGTCTCACAGCATGGCTTGGCAAAAAAAAAAAAAAAAAAGAATTGCAATGAGATACTACCTCACACCTGTTAGAATGGCTATCATCAAAAGACCACAAGTAACAAATGCTGGTGAGGATACAGAGAAGAGGGACCCCCTCCTAGGTTGTTGATGGGAATGTAAACTGGTGCAGCCACTATGGAAAACAGAATGGAGGTTTCTCAAAAAATTAAAAATAGAACTACCATATAACCCAGCAATTCCACTTCTGGGTTCATATCCAAAGAAAACAAATACATTGATTTGAAAAGATATATACACCCTAATGTTCACAGCAGTATTATTTACAATAGCCAAGATATTAAGGCAACCTAAGTGTCCATCAATACATGGATGGATTTTTAAAAAGTGCAATGTGTGTGTGTGTGTGTGTGTGTATAGTGTGTGTATGTATGTGTACTATATATGCAATGGAATATTAGTCATGAAAAGATGAAGTTCTGCCATTTGTAACAATGTGGATGGTCCTTGAGGATACTAAACTTAGTGAAATAAGTCAGATAGAGAAACATGTTCTGTTATTCTTTATATGCGGAATAAAAAATGAAACAAACAAATTTATATAACAGAACAGAAATAGACTCACAGATGTAGAGAACAAACTAATGGTTACCAGTGAGGAAAGGGAACGGGGAGGGGGCAAAATAGGGATGTGGGATTGAAACATACAAACTACTATCTACAAAGTAAATAAGATATAAAGACATATTGTACAGCACAGAGAAATCCACCCATTATTTGATAATAACTTTAAATAGATTATAATCTCTAAAAATACTGAATCACTATGTTGTACACCTAAAACCAGCAATATTGTAAATCAACTATACTTTAATAAAAAATAATAAGCTAAAAAAAGTAAAATAAGGGCTATATGTCTAAAGAATAAAGGCCAAATAAAAAGAAGAAACCATGAGGGAAAGGGATGAAATGAAGCAAGAAGAAAAGACAATCATAGATACAAAAACTCTTACACAGAAGTAAGAGAAGGAGAGAAGGAGAGGGTTGAGACAAAGGATGGTGGTACACTGGAAGGAGATGGAGAATCCAGTGGTAAAGCACAAATGGGATGTGATCTTGTTTCTCTACACACCCATCCAAGAGCAGAACCCAACATCCTGGGCACGACTTCCCAGAGGTCCATGGTAGTGAGAACCATTCCTTTCAACTGAGATCACTGCCCTTTCCATACTTGTAGGAAAGAAGTGTCCATCCCAACACTCAACCCTCTTCTCATCTGTTGACCCATGTACTAATGAATGGTAAAAAATTCTAGTTTACACTTTACGGATTTCTGGGGTTTGTGGGATATTCACTTTGCTAACATAATATACAAAAAAAGCCTCAACTTTTCAAAAAATAACAGATACAGCCATTAAAGATGAAATCTCTAGGGTCACAGCTCCAATCTCTCATTTTGCAAATGGAAAAACCAAGACTGAGATGACTTTCCCAGGATCTTATAGCCTGGCAAGGAGATAGCATGAACTGGGTCAGGGAGGGGGCAGAGTATGAGTGCCATGGACATGAAGGCAGATCATTTTCAGAAAAAAGACACCACTAAAACAGTCTGAGTCTTTGTCATTCATTTTTTCCACTACACATCTGTACACTTGGCTCTGTCATGTTACCACTTCCTGGTGTAGGGATTGTTTTCCTTTCAAGAATAAATAAACAGTACAAGCCAATAAACTCTAGAATGATAAATGCCCTCTTATCTCAATATTTTCTTCCCAGAAGATGGAATATTACAAACAAGGAAAATTCTTTTCACCAAAATGATAAATATTTATCATAAGACACAAACAGGACACTAAAGGAAGTCTAGCGGTAATTTTACTTTCTGTCAGTGCAACATTTTCTCCAAGTCCTTGGAGGTGTCAGCCCAGGGTAGACACATAGAGAGTGAAGCTGGCTAACTGATCCTGAATACGTTTGGCCACATTCTGAGTCCAACTGCCTGAGACATGGCATTGTGGTATCAGTTCCACTTAGGCAAATTCCAAGCACTAGCTTGCCTGTCCCAAACCAAACCCTTCTTAGTCATGTCTAACTCTTTGAGACCATACGTACTGTATTCTGCCAGGCTCCTCCATCAATGAGACTTCCCAAGCAAGACTACTGGAGTGGTTTGCCATTTCCTCCTCCAGGGGATCTTCCCAACCAAGGGACTGAAACTGCCTCTCCTGTGGCACCTGCCCTGGCAGGCAGATTCTTTACCACTGAGCCACCTCGGAAGCCCATTCTAAACCCACCCACCAAGAGGCAAGTGCAATGCCCACACCGACCAAAAGTCCCAATACTTTTGAGATGTACCTTTGGAGATGTAGAAATACATGGGAAAATACACTAAAAACTCCCATGATCCTGACCTCAGAGCTGAAAGAATCCAAGTCAAAGACTCTTATTTCATTGATACACCTAATTGAAATAAACAGGTTATGAGCACTTATTGAGTATCTACTGTGTACAAGGCACTAGATCAGTGGTTGCCCAGGTGTGCCTGGGGGAGAGTAAAAGGCAAGTACATCCTAACATAAAACTGTTTGCACTCCAATTTTGAGAAATTGTTAATTCAGATTACAACTGGCCTTTTTCTTGTTCCCATTCCCTGGCTGTTTTGCATGCTGTTCTGACAAATGCCTCTCTAGGAAAGCACTATGGAAAATTTTAAGTTAAGCAAGACAATTCAAAACATTTCTTTGCTAATATAAAACTCAAAGATGATACCTGAATATCAATAAGTCTTGCTCCCGGAATCCCTTGTACGCCTATTGATTTGGTTTTGTGGGGACAGGGGCAGGGAGCATGGTCATAGATCATCCCTGTGAAAATACAACAGAACTTCCCAACTAGAGGACATTCCTATGGCAGCTTCTAAGCCACACTCTGGGTCTCAGTTTTTCTGCTTAAAGCAGGATGCTGAAGTTTCTTCCTCTCAATGGTCCTTTCATTCTTTATGAGGAATATGTCTGCCAACCACATCAAAGTATCCAGACATTAGTTGGAAGACCTGGTGCCTCTTCTTGCTTCATACAGTCCTATAATAAATAGCTAATGTGCAGAGAAATGACTTTTGTGATCTAGGAGGCAGAGAGAGGGAACATGGGTTCAAGTGGGGTACCCCACAGTGTAGGCACACATAGCTCTAGTACCCTTGGAAATTCAGTTACAATAGACTGACCTAGATATGATCCTGCCAAAGGCAAGGAGCATACTAGGTGGCATTTGATGGATTCCTCTAGCCTTATAAACTTGATTCTTGAGTCTATGCCCCTAAGAGATCTGAATTAAAGAGATCAGCATTATTGAATTTTGTAGAAAATACAGCCATAGGACTGATGCACTTAACTTCCTTTACTGGGCATTCTATTACAAAGAAAATGGATAACTATGCTTCACGAAGCTGGAGGAACTAGGAGGAAAAATACAGCCAGCATCTTGTGTGTGTACACACGCGCTCAGTCATGTCCAACTCTTTACGACCCCATGGACTGTAGCCCACAAGACTCCTCTGTCCATGGAATTTTCCAGGCAAGAATACTGAAATGGGTTGCCATTTCCTACTCCAGAAAATCTTTCCAACCTAGGGACTGAACCTGAGTCTCTCATGTTTCCTGGTTTGGCAGGTGGATTCTTTACCACTGCGGCACTAGGGAAGCCCCTAACATCTTCTACTGGAGGACAATCAAAGTGCTAATATTTTAAAGATAAAATTTCCCAAGATTACTTCACACTCTAATATATATTAAGCTCCCATTCATGGACATCACAAGGTGCCAAGCACAACAAGCAAGAAAAAGGGCAACAGAAAGCAATTGCTCAGATTTTAAATGCCTACATTTGGCAAATGGTAAGCTTTTATCAGTTGCTTAGAAATTCTCAAAGCGTCACTTGTTGGTGTTCTGCATCAGAACCACCATGACAGCCTTACAGAAATGCAGAGATCTGGATCTTAGCTAATGTCAGTGGCATAGAATCTCTGAGTGAAGGGGCTTTTTTTCCAGGTCCCCTAGTGACTGTGAAGTACCCTAAAGTTTGAGATTGCCGCCATAGGAACCATCTCAAGTCTGTATTATTCAGGAGGCTCCAGTACAGGCCTCAATGAGGGAATGATTCAATTACATGGGGCTAAAATTTACTAAGAATCTCATCCTCCCATTTCCGTCTTATACTCAAGCTCACATTCCAACGGAATTCCTTTGGCTCTTAAGGTTGAGAGGAAATTGCTGATGTTCCTGAATTACCCTTAATAATAGCTCAGCCACACTTGAAGAGCTGAAGACAGTAATGTTTGATTAATTTGGACCTGTTTAAACAGAGATTGCACTAACTTGGGAGAAGTCAGAATCAGTAGTCCTTTTTACTAAAGATTTTTTTTTTCCCCTCTGTGGAATAATAATGTATTCTAACTCAAAAACTAAAGCCAAATTTTAGGTCTGGACTTTTGACCTTTATGTGGGTTGAGATATACTTAAAATTTTCCCAACCACTTCATCTATCATTACCAACTGCTGTGAATTTTTTTCCTAGCATTCTGGTTCTGAATCCAAATAGCAAAGATAAAGAAATAAACATTATTAAAACATACAATAGGACTTCCCTGGTGGTTTAGTGGTTGGGAATATGCCTGCCAATGCAGGAGACATGGGTTCCATTACTGGTCTGGGAAGATCCCATATGTCATGGGGCAACAAAGCCCATAAGCCGCAACTACTGAGCCCCTGTGCCCCAACTACTGAAGCCGTGATCTCTAAAGCCTGTGCTCTGCAACAAGAGAACTGCAATGAGAAGCCCACACACCATGACTAGATAGTAGTCCCTTCTCACAGCAAATAGGAAAAGCCTGTGAGCAGCAAGGAAGACTCAGTGCAGTCAAAAATAAAATAAATAATAAACATACACTATGCCAAGCTTGATTTCCTCAGTTCTTTCTCATAGTATTTATTTTCATCATCATAACCTTGGGGGTAGATGTTATTAGCCCTATTTTACCTCTGAGGCTAAGGAATTGCATAGCTACTAAATGATAAAACCAGAGATGATACCTGGTCTCAAAAGGAAAAACAGAGAGCTGCCTTTATTATACTAGCATCTTCTTTCACTCCAAATCCACTTGAAGGGGGCTACATGTTTGTTAGCCTAGGGAATAATAATGCCCTGGAGAAAAGGGGACCTGAAAGTCCATCTGACTCAGTTTGAATCAAGAAAGCATTTCTCTAACAAGATGTATAACCTTGAGCAAAGCCAGTCACTCTCTCTGTGGCTCAGTTTATAAAAGATAAACATCTCCTATAAAACAAGGTACCGTTTATTTCATTCTGATGAGGGGTAATCGAAATCAAAAAATAACGTAAAACCTTCTAACATCACAAGTAACAGTTTAAAATTAGTTCTTGTTCTTCCCTCCTTTGTTTCTTAAATATCAAAATATTCTTCTAAAATATCACTGAGGCAGTTTGTGAAAAGAATGAAGAATCAGAAAGAGTCAATCAAGGAAGCAAAGAGTTCCTGGAGAGTTCAAGGAAGAGGAAATATAAGCAGAGGAAATACGAATACCTGTATAGAAGGAAACAACAGATGGCCACCCAAACCAAACTTCTTCCATTTGACAAATCTGTGACGATCATTCTAATAGAAGTTCCATCATGTCTTGATGAACACAGAAACTTCACTTAGCCGCATATCAAAAAGAACAAGTTAAAGAAATCTGCGTTCTCACATCCAATGAAAGGTTCTCCCTTTAAGAATACACATGCCTCCTTGAAATTTGAGTTTTATTATTGCTGAAACATGTTAAGAATTGTCTTCATAATACCACACATCATACTGGATTCTATGGCTGACAAAATAGTTGCAGCTTCATGAAGTTACCTGAGTAGTAAGTACCACATCATCACACCATCAGATGATAAACACACATCTCAACATCTCCTGTCTTGGCCACCACAGCACAACCCTTGCAAAGAAGTATTCCCAGCTTCTTGTTCTAAGCAAGACAGGCCCTCCTAAGGCCACCACAGCACCTCAGAACTAGAGAAAGAAGCTCTCAGAGTTCCTCTTTTTTCCTGAGATGAGCACACTGAGGGCTATTTCTCCCCTCCCTTGGCCACCATCCTACTGTGAGTTGCAGGAGAGAACACTTGTCCAATGACACCACCTTGTCCTGCTTGACCATCAGTTCTAATACATCACATCCCCTATTACCTGTTAACCAGAAACCTGAACTCCTACATCATCCATCATCTCAAGCATTCTTTACACCTACTACTCGGATCCACTTTCCCAGCTACCCTCTACCTCTCAAATTCTTCCAGCTATCAGTCATTAGCACTTTTGTTATGGGTTGAACTATGCCCCTGCCCACCCAAATTGCTATGCATAAATCCTAATCCTCAGTACCTCAGAGTGTGACCTAATATAAAAATAGGGTCATTGCCACTCACAGATTGGGAGAAAATGTTTTCAAATGATATGATCAACAAGGGTTTAGTCTCCAAAATTTAAAAAACAGTTCATGCAGCTCAATATAAAAAGAAAAAAACAGTCAAAAAAAGGGGAGAAGACCTAAAGAGACATTTCTCCAAAGAAGACATACAGATAGCCAAGAGGCACATGAAAAGATACTCATCAGTGCCAGTTATTGGAGCAATGAAAATCAAAACTATAATGAGATTATCACCTTCCCCCAGTCAAAGTGGCTAAAATCCACAAACAATAAATGCTAGAGAGGGTGTAGAGAGAAGGAAGCCCTCCCACCATGTTGGTGGGAATGTAAATTGGGACAGCCACTATGGAGAACAGCATGGAGGTTCCCTAAAAAACTAAAAACAGAGCTACTATATGATCCAGCAGTCCCACTCCTGGGCATATATCTGCAGAAAAACATGGTCCAAAAGGATATATGCACCCCAATGTTAATTGCAGCACTGTTTACAATACCCAAGACCTGGAAGCAACCTGAATGTCCATCAACAGAGAAATGGATAAAGGAGATGTGGTACATATATACAATGGAATATTACTCAGCCATAAAAAAGATGAAATAATGTATTTACAGCAACATGAGTGGACCTAGAGAGTGTTGTACTGAGTAAGTCAGACAGAGAAGGAGAAATATAACATCCCTTATATGCAGAATCTAAAAAGAAATCATACAAATAAACGTATTTACAAAACAGAAACATACTCACAGACTTAAGAGAACAAACATGGTTACCAGGGGGGAAGGATGGAGGGAGGAGGGAGTTAAGGAGTTTGGGATTGATATATACACACTGCTTGCTATATGTGAAATGGATAACCTACAAGGTCCTACTGTACACCACAGGGAACTCTGCCTAATGTTATGTGGCAGTGTGGATGGGAGGAGAGTCTGGGGAGAGTGGATACATGTGTATATATGGTTGAGTTCCTTTGCAGTCCGCCTGAAACTATCACAACATTGTTAACCAGCTATACTCCACTACAAAATAAAAGTTTTTTTAAAAAAATAGGGTCATTGCACACTGATGAAGAGAGTGAAAATGACACAATCAAATTGAAAGATACATTGTACTCAGAGACTGGAAGAGTTAATGGTGTCAAAACGACCATACTACTCAGGGCAACCTACAGATTCAGTTCAATCCCTATCAAAATTCCAATGGCATTTTTAATAGAACTATAATAAATAGCTCTAAAATGTGTATGGAAACACACACAAAAAATCTGAACAGTCAAAACAATCTAGAGAAAGAAGAACAAGGCTGAAAGCATATGTGCCCTGATTTTAAAACTATAACACAAAGCTACAGTCACCAAAAGTTTGGAAGTGGCACAAAAACAGACCCATAAATCAATGGAACAGAATAGAGAGCCCAGAAATAAAGCCACACTTACATGGACAGTTAATCTATGAAAAAAAGAGGCAAAGATATACAAAAGGATAGAGTCTTCCATTAACGGTATTGTGAAAACTAGACAGCTACTTGCAAAAGAATTGAACTAGACTACTGTCTAACACCATAAACAAAAATAAATTCAAAATGGATTATGCACTTAGGTATAAGAGCTGAATCATAAAATTCCTGGAAGAAAACAGGCAGTAGGCTTTTTGATATTGGTCTTAGCAATATTTTTTGCGAAAACAGATGGGACCTAATTAAACTCAAAATCTTTTGCACAGGAAAGGAAATTATCAACAAATAAAAAGACTGCCTACTGAATGGTAGAAGATATTTGAAAATGGTATGTCTGACAAGGCATTGATATGCAAAGTATACAAAGAACTCATCAGTTCAGTTCAGATGAGTCGCTCAGTCATGTCCAACTCTTTGTGACCCCATGAATTGCAGCACACCAGGCCTCCCTGTCCATCACCAACTCCCGGAGTTCACCCAAACTCATGTGCATCGAGTTGGTGATGCCATCCAGCCATCTCATCCTCTGTCGTCCCCTTCTCCTCCTGCCCCCAATCCCTCCCAGCATCCGAGTCTTTTCCAGTGAGTCAACTCTTCACATGAGGTAGTCAAAGTATTGGAGTTTCAGCTTTAGTATCAGTCCTTCCAATGAACACCCAGGACTGATGTCCTTTAGAATGGACTGGTTGGACCTCCTTGTAGTCATACTTAAATTTTTAAAAAAGTCCAATTTAAAAGTGGCAGAGAACTTGAATAGATATTTTTCCAAAGAAGATGTGCAGATGGCAAATAGGCACATAAGGACTTCCCTGGCAATCTAATAGTTAAGAATCCAACTGCCAATGCAGGGGACATGGGTTTGACCCCTGGTCCTGGGAGATTCCACATGCTGTGGGACAACTAAGCCTGGGCACAACTATTGAACTGACATCCTACAACAACTGAAGCCCACATGCCCTAGAGTCCGCACTCTGAAGCAAGAGAAGCCACTGCAATGACAAGTGTGTGCACCACAAGGAAGAATAGCCCCTGCTCGGTGCAACTAGAGGAAAGCCCATCTGCAGCAACAAAGACCCGAGGCAGCCAAAAATAAAATTACATAAATAATTAAAAATAAAACAAATAGGAATATGAAAAGATGTTCAACATCACTAATCACCCAGGAAATGTAAATCAAAACCAAATGAAGTATCATCTTACATTTGTCAGATAAAGTATTGGCAAGGAAGTGGGGGAAAAGGAAGCCTTGGGCACTGTTGGTGGGAATGTAAACTGGTATAGCCACTAGGAAAACAGTATGGAGGTCCTTCAAAAAATTAAAAACAGAACTACCATACAATCCAGAAATATATATATAGTTTATACAATAGAATCTTTATTGTTCAGCCATAAAAGAGAATGAAACCTTGCCATTTACAACAACGTGGATGAACATAAAGTGTTGTGCTAAGTGAAATGTCAGATAGAGAAAGACAAATACAGTGCAACTTCATTTATATGTGGAATCTAGAAAAACAAAACAAATGAACAAATACAATAAAACAGAGACAGTCATAGATACAAAAAACAAACAGGAGTTTCTGGGGATGGGATGGAAGATGAGAGAAACAGATGAGGGAGATTAAGAGGTATAAACCTGCATTTCAAAATAAATGAGTCATGGGTATGAAATGTACAGTGTAGGGAATACAGTCAATAAGATGCTGACAGATGGTAACTAGACTTATTGTAGTAATCATCTTGAAATGTATAGAAATATCCAATCACTATTTTGTGCACCAGGAGCTAACACAGTGCTGCAGGTCAATACTTCAAAATCACACAAACTCAGAGACAAAGAGATCTGATTTGTGGCTACCAGGGTCAGCAGTTGGGTGAAGGGTAATTGGAGATCCCTGTAGCTCAGATGGTAAAGAATCTGCTTGCAATGCAGGAGACCCAGGTTCGATCCCTGGTCAGGAAGATCCTCTAGAGAAGGGAATGGCAACCTGCTCCAGTGTTCTTGTCTGGAGAATCCCATGGACAGAAGACCCTGGCAGACTTCAGTCCATGGGGCCACAAAGAATCAGACACAACTGAGCACGTAACATTACTGCTATTAGTCAAAAGGTACAAACTTCCAGTTATAGCATTAATACGTACCATAAATATCATGTACAACATAAATATAATTAACTCTCCCATATATGTGAATATTGTTAAGAGTAAATCCTGAGTACTCATCATAAGGAAAAAGATAAACTTTTTATTTATTTAATTCTGTACCTACATGAGATGCCAGATGTTCACTAGCCTTATTATGATAATCAATTCATGATGAATGTAAGTAAAAATATTATGCTGTACACTTTAAACTTATACAGTGCTATATTTCAATTATATCTCAGTAAAACTAGGAGAAACAAAATTAAAATTAAAAATAAATTTCAAAAAATAGGATCATTGCAAATATGATTAGTTAAGTTAGAACTAAGTCATATGGGAGTAGGGAGGCCTTCTATTAATAATTCAATGTGACTAGTGTCCTCATAAAAAGGAGAAATTTGGAAACAGGCACACGCTCAGGGAGAATGTCATGTTGGATTTATGCTGCCTGAGCAAAGAACTACCAGAAGCTAAGGAGAGGCCTGGAACAGATTTCTCCCTGATGGCTACAACCGGAACATGGCCCTTTCAACATCTTGATTTCAAACTTCTGGCCCTCCAAACTATGAGACAATAAATTTCTGTTGTTCTAATTCACCCAGTTTGTGGTACTTTGCTATTCGGCTCCATCCAGCTCATTCAGTTCTTCTCTGAACACCTCCTTCCCCTAGCTGTTTTGTGGTGACACAAGTCTCCTCCACAGCCCTCTTGAAAAGGAAGGACTTATTCATATCCCTCCATTGCTCAAAGTCTGGAAGTGGAATAGGTATCCATCTTGCTCCCATTGCTCCCTCGAAACCATTCCTTCTCTCTCTTTGCTCAAAAGTCCAGATCTTGTAAAGTTCAAGCCTAACACTCTCCCTACTTGTTACTATCACCTACAAATCCTGGCCACTCCTCATCACTTATTGATTACATTTTATCACCTGCTATACAAGTTCCTTTCTTCCCTTACTCCTATCAAAAACAGTAACTAACACTAATAATAATAATTACCGGCATCAACACTCTCGTGTCTCAGATCCTTCACCTCCTCAGATCCAAAGGTTATTTCCTCCAGGCCCAGTCAGCATTCAATCTTGTCATCAACATTAACTGTGTCACCTTCAAAATAGCCTCAAGGTTCCCACTCTGAACACCATGTTCTATATGTTCAGTTCATTCACTCTGTACACCTTTTCCAGTAGTTCTTTGCTTCCTTTTACCAAGGTTTCCAACCCATGATCACCCTACTTTCTCTCTCAATCATTCTTCTTAGAAGTCTTTCCCTCTCTTACTGTCTAGTTTGAATCCCAACAGTCCTTAATTAGAATGACTGCCTTCGAAACACCTTTCACTCTTTCTCTCTTTTCATTTTAGTACAATTATATGGCAAAAGCTCCAACTCTGACAAACCCATCAATCTGCCTACTGCAGATCTTAGTCTGAGAAGCTGCATTTGCTAGAGTAGAATATACAAGTATGTTATTTGATCTAGCTTTAAAGTTATGACTATGGAAATACATGTAGCAGCTACTGTCCAACCCCATCAATTACCTACCATCCTCCCAAGCAGAACCTTTCATTCCTTGAAAAGTTGAATCCCTGGATTCTCATCACTTTTCCTATGATTTATTGATGATCATAATATTCAAATAACAGGCCCATTTAAAACTTTGGAAGAGTATGATATGTCAGTTAGTTGACCTCTTCATTACAATTGATCTTGCCCGCAACCTCACCTTAAGCACACACTTCAGGGTTTATACTCTAGATGTCTGTCATTACTAACATCAGGCAATCTCAGTTTCTCGCATTTTATTCTCTAATATTTAACTTCTATCTTTCCAGTTCACTTTATCTTTCATATTCACTCCAAAACTCCTTTGGTCCTACTGGGTCATCAAATCCATTGATCCTCCCACCTACCCTTCTCAAACCTCTCCTTCACATCTTAACAAATTTAGATCCAAGACCTATCATTTTAATCACTCTGGCATACATCCTCATCTAGCTTGCTTCCTTAATACTTATCTGACAAAGTTTAAAACTGCTACAGCCTAACTCTGTATCTACTGTCCTTTTGCAATCGAGCAGTGGACTGTGGCTAGAGAAAACACAGAACCACGCTGCCTGCTCTTTCAAGTACAACCTCAAATCTCAAAAATACTGCCCAGAAACCTTCTACATTTCTGACTTTCTTGTCCACAAACAATTTTCATATCTTTCTTTTCTCCCCAAACTTCTATACCAGCTCCATTCTTAGCTGAAATTCTTGCCTCTTATTTTCCTAATAAAACAGAATCATTCAGGAACCAATTTCCATGCCCTTCCTACACCAAGTTTACCAGCCTTTCTCCATCTGTACCCATACCCTCTGCCTTCCCTCCTGCCACATGGACGAACTCCTCCTACTATCTAAAGCTAACCTCTTCTTTAATTATCGTGATTCCAACTCCTTTTCCCTACTCAAAGACTGTTTCTACAATTACTCTTTCTCCTGATCACAACATCAGTTTTCTCTTCACTGTACAACTATGTTAAAAATACCCATCTTGACCCCACAACTCCCTCTAGGACCTGGTCCATTTTTCTATTCTCATTTATTTAAAAAAAAAAAAAAAAAAAAAAAAACTCCTTAAATGTCTGTGATAGCTGTGTTCAGGTTCTCAATATCTCTAATCTGATGTTAACTCAACATTCTACTAAGCTCACTCAAATCACCTAATCAATTGTCAATGCTTGGTCCCCATCTTTTAACTAACTCTCAGCAGCATCCAGTACAGCTAATCATGTCCTTCTTGAAACACATTCTTTTCCTTGGCTTCCAAGACAACACAATTTACACTTCACAGGCTGGTTCTTTCCACCTACTTCATAGAATCCTTCTCTTGTGTAGGGCTTCCATGATAGCTTAGTCGGTAAAGAATCCACCTGCAATGCAGGAGACCCTGGTTTGATTCCTGAGCTGGAAACATCTGCTAGAGAAGGGATAGGCTACCCACTCCAGTACTCTTGCCTGGAAAATCCCATGGACGGAGGAGCCTAGTAGGCTGCAGTACATGGGGTCACTAGGAGTTGGATACGACTGAGCGACTTCACTTTCACTTTTCACTTTCATACTTTGGAGAAGGAAATGGCAACCCACTCCAGTATTCTTGCCTGGAGAATCCCAGGGATGGGGGAGCCTGGTGGGCTGCCGTCTATGGGGTCACACAGAGTCGAACACGACTAAAGCGACTTAGCAGCAGCAGCAGCCAGCATTCTTGGGCTTCCCAGTGGCTCAGTTGGTAAAGAATCTGCCTGCAATGCAGGAGACCTAGATTAAATCCCTGGGTTGGAAAGCTCCCATGGAGAAGAGAAAGGCTACCCACTCCAGTATTCTGGACTAGAAAATTCCATGAACTTTTCTCTTGTTTAACTACAATGTTGTGGGTTGGCCAACCCTCAGGTCTAGATCTTCTCATCTCAGACTCTACCTACTCCCCAAGTGCCTAATCTAGTCCAATAGCTTCTCACTGGGTCCATATGATGACTCCCAAATCACAGCCCCTGACCAAACTCTTGTGCAAATCCAGTCACTCATAGCATATGTCTTAGTATCCCAGAAACCTAACATGATTCCTACTCTACAGTTTCTAAAAATATCTCCTCCTCCAATCTCCTAGTAAATGAAAGACTATTTCATCACTACACTATTTATCCAGTAAGAATATTCTTTGATTTTTCCCTTTCTCAGACTCTCCACATTCAATTCATCAGAAAGGCTGGTTCACATTACAATCTCAGTACGTCCATGAAGAATGAATGGACAGATGTATAAATGAGAAAGTGTGAGCAACTGTACTGTACCAGAAGCAGAAAAACTACTTTTACAGTCCAAAGATACAACTGACAGCATGCATTTCTAACATAAATTTTTAAGAACTCATGAGGAACATATGAGGAAATGAAACCTGTAATAAAGATGCTGAGATTTACAGCAAGTCCTCACTTCTCAAATTTGATTACCTCCACTTAAATTACTGGTAAGGTCTGCCCAGTAACTATTTGGGGAAATCTAATTTTCCTTATGTTAACTAGTTGAAATAAGTTCTGGCATGCTGCATTTTCACATCCTTGCCTCCAAAACATAATAAATCCCAAAACTTCTATAATCTATTGATTGGCAGAGACTGCTCAGGTGAAAACTTGGAGAACAAAACTAATTAAACTAACTTTCTAGATGAAAGGAGCAATAGCTTTGATGTACCAGAGCAGAAAGAAAATGAATCCTATCAAATTATCTCTGGGAGCAACCTCTGAGGGTGGAATAATAAGGTATTTTCCTCAACTTCATGTTTTAATGAGATATTTCCAATCTGCTTTTCAACCCAAATTCAATTAAAAATGTAAACAATATTTTTAGAAATGAAAAACATTCATTAACTTTTCTTCACATATACAAAAAACATGAATGCCTCTAAAAATGGCTTTGTTGTTGTTCAGATGCTAAGTTGTGTGCAACTCTGGGACTCCAGGATTGTAGCTACCAGGTTCCTCAGTCCATGGGATTTGCCAGGCAAGAATACTGGAGTGGGTTGAAAAATGCCATGAGTCATTGCTTTTTACATAAAGGAACAGAAATATTGAGCCAGGGTTGATTTATGTAACCCTTAGCATCTTAGTTTGCTGACCATCATCCACACTCTTTTTAAGCTCTTTTAAATTCAGAAAGGACTTACCAGATAGTAGGTAACCAGACTGTACGTTTCAAAACACTTTTTCTAAAGCCCAGGTTGTAAACATATTTCTCACACTGACAAGTTAGTCACGAGACAATTCCTCTAGACTTGGCCTCCCACAGAGGTATCCCAGAGTCACAGGGGTACTACCCCTGGAAAATCACTTCATAACACATGAACGCTTAACAGGAAGTCTGTGGTATTATTTTTAAAACCCTCTCTCCTAGGTAAAGAACCTAGTCATTTCTGTTTTTCCATTCCCAATATAACAAAGCTAATGTATATGAAAAGATCAAGAAATTATGCTTTAAAAAGTGCAGAAGCAAGTATTTAGAGAGGAGTAGAAACTTTCAATAAGAAAAGATGGAAACTGTAGACCATCTGTGTCCACTGAAGGTAATGACTGAAAGTGTCACATGAGGCGTGTTTTTCAACCTTCAGGAAGAAATTGCTGAGATTAAATAGATGTTGAACAAAGCTATTAAGTAAAGTTGTGGTGACCTTTTTGCTACAGTGGCACTTAATGGCTTAAAACTTAGGTTCATACAGTTATTTATGAAAAAATTAATAAAAAGTCTATGCAGTTGCTTCCTTCATAAATCTGGAAAAACTGCCACTTAAACTCAAAGCCCTGTGCTCTATGACTACTAACATAGCCTTGAATAAGTCACTTAACTTCTCTACCTTCAGTTTTCTCCTTAGGAAAATGAACAATAGCATCTGTCTTGTAGGGCTGATTTATGAGAAACACTGGACTGGAAGAAACACAAGCTGGAATCAAGATTGCCGGGAGAAATATCAGTAACCTCAGATATGCAGATGACACCACTCGTATGGCAGAAAGTGAAGAGAAACTAAAGAGCCTCTTGATGAAAGTGAAAGAGGAGAGTGAAAAATTTGGCTTAAAGCTTAACAGTCAGAAAACGAAGATCATGGCATCTGGTCCCATCACTTCATGGGAAATAGATGGGGAAACAGTGGAAACAGTGTCAGACTTTATTTTGGGGGTCTCCAAAATCACGGCAGATGGTGACTGCAGCCATGAAATTAAAAGACGCTTACTCCTTGGAAGAAGAGTTATGGCCAACCTAGATGGCATTTTCAAAAGCAGAGACATTACTTTGCCGACTAAGGTCCATCTAGTCAAGGCTATGGTTTTTCCTGTGGTCATGTATGGATGTGAGAGTTGTACTATGAAGAAGGCTGAGTGCCAAAGAATTGATGTTTTTGAACTGTGGTGTTGGAGAAGAATCTTCAGATCCCTTGGACTGCAAGGAGATCCAACCAGTCCATTCTGAAGGAGATTAGCCCTGGGATTTCTTTGGAAGGAATGACGCTAAAGCTGAAACTCCAGTACTTTGGACACCTCACGCGAAGAGCTGACTCACTGGAAAAGACTATGATGCTGGGAGGAACTGGGGGCAGGAGGAGAAGGGGACGACCGAGGATGAGATGGCTGGATGGCATCACTGACTCGACGGGTCTGAGTCTGAGTGAACTCCGGGAGTTGGTGATGGGCAGGGAGGCCTGGTGTGCTGCGATTCAAGGGGTCGCAAAGAGTCAGACATGACTGAGCAACTGAACTGAACTGAACTGAATGTTAATAGCCAACAGTGAGTAAGTGTTACTATATACCAGGCACTATTAAAGTACATTGGTAGTACAAATTCACTTAATCCCTACAGCAACTATATGAGGTAGATAACTACTATCATTATCTTTATTTTATCCAAGAGGAAACTGAGGCACAGAAATGTGCTTCAAGGACCAGAGCATCAGCATCATTTGAGAGCTTGTTGTTTAGTTGCTCAATCATGTCCCGTTCTTTGGGACCCCATGGACTGCAGCACACCAGGCTTCCCTGTCCTTCACCATCTCCCAGAGCTTGTGCAAACTCACGTTTATTGAGTCGGTGATGACATCCAACCATCTCATCCCCTGTAATCCCCTTCTCTCCTCCTGCTTTCAATTTCTTCCAGCATCGGGGTCTTTTCTAATGAGTCAGCTCTTTGCATCAGATGGCCAAAGTATTAGAGCTTCAGCTTCAGCATCAGTCCTTCCAATGAACATTCAGGATTGATTTCCTTTAGGACTGACTGGTTTGATCTCCTTGAAGTCCAAGAGACTCTCAAGAGTCTTCTCCAACACCACACTTCAAAAGCATCAATTCTTCAGTGCTCATCCTTCTCTATGGTCCAGCTCTCACACCTATACATGACTACTGGAAAAACCATAGCTTTGACTAGATGGACCTTTGTAGCAAAGTAATGTCTCTGCTTTTTAATACGTGTCTATGTTTGTCATAGCTTTTCTTCCAAGGAGCAACCATCTTTTAATTTCATGGCTGCAGTCACAATCTGCATTGATTTTGGAACCCCTCCCAAATAAAATCAGCTACTGTTTCCATTGTTTCCCCCATCTATTTGCTATGAAGTGATGGGACCATATGCTATGATCTTAATTTTCTGAATGTTGAGTTTTAAGCCAACTTTTTCACTCTCCTCTCTCACATTCATCAAGAGGCTCTTTAGTTCTTGTTTGTTTCTACCATAAGGGTGGTGTCATCTGTATATCTGAGGTTATTGATATTTCTCGCATAGCTCGTTAGCAATGCCCACCATGGCATTTGTTGTTTTTGAAGTTCAGTCACTAAGTCATGTTAAAGTCTTTTGTGACCCCATGAATAGCCCACCAGGCTCCTCTGTACATGAGATTTCCCAGGCAAAACACTGGATTGGGTTGCCATTTCATATTCCAGGGGATCTTCCCAGCCCAGGGATTGAACCCACATCGCTTGTGTTCTGCCTTGGCAGTTGCATTCTTTACTCCTAGAGCCACCTGGGAAGCATGTGTGTGTGTGTGTGATTGGATTTGGTTGAAGTTAGTATTACTTAACACTTAGCACTGATAGGAATTCAAAGCTCAGAATTCTAGAACTTCCATTCAAAATGGAATATAAAGAGCTAAGAATTCTTATCTCTTGGTTTCTGTCTATGAAAATTGATACTGAGAGAGAGAAGGAGTTATTTGACCAAGGTCAACAAGTAAATTAGGGGCACAGCAAAGACTTGAGCTTGAGCTTCAAAGGTCTGCAATTATGCACACAGTACCGGCTTCTCTTTACTTCCTGAAACTGTACAGGTCAAAAAAAAAAAAAAAAAAAGAAAACTGAGTAAGTTAGCAATTAGTAGATGCAAGTGGTTTCACATTACTGTTTAAAGTATTCTGCCGCCCACAGAGGAAACTCTAATGTCTATGAATATAAAATATCTTCAAAATGTGTTTCTTCAGAAACCAACTGCTTACTGGCTCCATAGTAAATTGAGTAGGTTTTCTCTTGGGTGTTCTCCTGGCATTTAGCCAGGGCACTGATGCAAAATTAGTGTTGTATAATGTTGTAAACTCTGGGCAATAATGTAGCTAATCGTCTGTAACAAGCACTCTTTCTATCCAGCATTAATCTTTATCTTTCTATCCATTTTCATATGAAAAAAATTTTTAAGAGTTACACTTTGATCTTTTCTAAATTGCATTATATTGTTTCTCCCCTACAAAAACAGAAGTCCCATTTCATAAATATTAATACTTGTCTTAGAATTAGTTCAGAAAAAGTTTGTTTTCTGCTTACCATCTCCACATTGATATTCCTTTTGCATCTGTAAGAACAGATAACTACGCTTGACTGTCCATTTCTCCTCTTACCACTACATTTCTCCAAGATTTTCAACCATGCAAAATATATTAAGATTATTCTTTCAGCAAGTTACTTTATTCTTTCTTCAAATTGCTTAAAATTCACTTATTTCAAGGGGCTTCCCCAATGTCTCAGCAGGTAAAGGCACCCCCTGCAGAAGATGTAGTTAAGGGTTTGATCCCGTGGGTTTGATCAGGAAGATCCCCTGGAGAAGGAAATGGCAACCCACTCCAGTATTCTTGCCTGGGAAATTCCACAACATGAACTGTCGAGGTAGACTAGAATTTCTTGAATATTACGTATTTTATTAATCTTTACTCTGTAGTCAACAGTAAAGACAACATGCATAATCCCTGGCTTTACTTCCTATACAATACTATTTGTACAGATACCAGCTATCCTTAGTCTTATTACTTAGTTTTCATTTAGCTGGTTTGCCTGCATGTTCACTGTTCCTGAGCCTTCCCCCCTCTGCATTCACTGTTCTCCTTGGTGATTCAGGATTTGCTATGGATATCAGGCGAGAAGAAAGTTTTGTCTTCCTGTGGAAAGTGGGTGAATATTTAGATCCACCCTTCCTAGACTGTATTTTCCCTACAAGTGAATTTCCTTCAAGGATTTAAAGAGGTAGAAAGCTTCATGTGTGTTCAACTGTATTAAAAATTAAAGAAAAAAACAGAAAACTATTCAACAAAATATTAATACATTGGACTTCTAAGGATATTTGGATTATGGATGATGTTAATCTACTTATTATTCTTTTCTGTATGTTTCCAGATTAATAAAATAGAAGATTAACAATAATTCTGAGACATTCAAAGTTGTTAGAAACAGAAGTCTGGGTTCATATGGGCTCTGGACAGTAATTTCAAATATACTGGACAAACATCTCTCAAAAATTCAAACAATTTTTTTTTAAAATAATAAAAATGATTTTAAAAGGGAAATAGTCAACCCAATAACTTAGAGTAATAGATGATCACAAAACAGAGGAAATTAAATTTAGATAACCTACACAGGACTCTATTCACAGCATGTTCCAAAATGATATCATGAAACAGAAATCACCAAAATCAAGAAGGTAGGAAGCCCTTTGTTATCTCTCTGATTTGTTCCCAGACTCAAAGATCCAGAGTCACAACCGACAAACAAAGTAGAGGTTTCCTTTTACTTTCTCTATTCTACTCTGTGAAAAAAGGAGTAACTATGCCCTTTTATCCTTCTCATTACAAGATATTCTACTCAGCTACAAAAAATAAAAGCAAAAACAATAAACTATTCCATTCCAAAAACAGAAATTACATGATTTACATTATCTCACCACAAAGCATATTACAATAAATTTTTTATTAAAGTACAATTTGGAAATTAGAAGAGGAAAATTACTTTTAAATAACCCTTGCATAGAACAAAAAACCAAAATTACAACTACAGGCCATTTGGAAAACAACAAAAATAAGAGCACTACCTATAAAAACTTGAAAAACACTGCTGTATAGTCAAAGAAATGTAAATTACTTTATTAATTTCTACAATATAAAATAAATGGGCAAAGTACTTAACTCAAGGTAGAAAGAGTAAAACAAAACTTCAAGAAAACCAGAAGAAACAATAAACTACAAATCAATAAACTAATAAATAGTAAAATAAAGGCAAAATAGAACTCATAAATAAATTCAAAAGCTAGCTATTTTAAAAGAACAATAAAATATAACAATTAGGACAAATACAGTTTAAAAACAGAGAGAGAGAGGAAAAAAACACATTTTATGAAATTAGAAAAGGTCAAGATACAAAAAATGAAAGAAATTGTATTTGGAAAAAAATTAAAGATTGATAAACACGGAATAAACTGGGGAAGCTGTCAAAAAAATTACTTCAAAAAATAATGAATGGCTTTCATAGTCAATAGGAAAATGCTTGTATTCTTTCAAGTGACTGATAAACCCTTTGCTGTTAAATTGTTAAAAACTATAGAAAAAAATTAAGTACATAATAATTAATCTTACAATCTGAAATAGCACAATCTTTATAGAGAAATCTGACAAAGCAAATAAAAAAACTACAAACACATCTAACTTATAAAGATTACTGTAAGATTTATAAATAAAATAGAAGCAAACTCAAACTTTCAATGTAATGTAAACATTAAAAGAAAACCCACACACCATGGTCATGGCCAGTTAGGAAATATTTCAAGAACCAATAGAATGGTTCTTTAATAATAATAATTGATCACATCAATAAACCAAGGAAGTTAAAGTAACCATTTAAATAGATGCTGAACTAGCATGTGGAAATAATTAAATATTTACTCTTGATCATTTTTAAATATATTAATAAAGTGAAGAGGAACTAAAAAGCCTCTTGATGAAAGTGAAAGAGGAGAGTGAACAAGTTGGCTTAAAGCTCAACAGTCAGAAAACGAAGATCATGGCATCTGGTCCCATCACATCATGGGAAATAGGGAAACAGTGGAAACAGTGTCAGACTTTATTTTTCTGGGCTCCAAAATCACTGCAGATGGTGACTTCAGCCATGAAATTAAAAGACACTTACTTCTTGGAAGAAAAGTTATGACCAACCTAGATAGCATATTCAAAAGCAGAGACATTACTTTGCCGACTAAGGTCCATCTAGTCAAGGCTATGGTTTTTCCAGTACTCATGTATGGACGTGAGAGTTGGACTGTGAAGAAGGCTGAGCGCCGAAGAATTGATGCTTTTGAACTGTGGTGTTGGAGAAGACTCTTGAGAGTCCCTTGGACTGCAAGGAGATCCAACCAGTCCATTCTGAAGGAGATCAGCCCTGGGATTTCTTTGGAGGGAATGATGCTAAAGCTGAAACTCCAGTACTTTGGCCACCTCATACAAAGAGTTGACTCATTGGAAAAGACTCTGATGCTGGGAGAGATTGGGGGCAGGAGGAGAAGGGGGCGACCGAGGATGAGATAGCTGGATGGCATCATTGATTCGATGGACNGAAGAAAAGTTATGACCAACCTAGATAGCATATTCAAAAGCAGAGACATTACTTTGCCGACTAAGGTCCATCTAGTCAAGGCTATGGTTTTTCCAGTACTCATGTATGGACGTGAGAGTTGGACTGTGAAGAAGGCTGAGCGCCGAAGAATTGATGCTTTTGAACTGTGGTGTTGGAGAAGACTCTTGAGAGTCCCTTGGACTGCAAGGAGATCCAACCAGTCCATTCTGAAGGAGATCAGCCCTGGGATTTCTTTGGAGGGAATGATGCTAAAGCTGAAACTCCAGTACTTTGGCCACCTCATACAAAGAGTTGACTCATTGGAAAAGACTCTGATGCTGGGAGAGATTGGGGGCAGGAGGAGAAGGGGGCGACCGAGGATGAGATAGCTGGATGGCATCACTGACTTGATGGGCGTGAGTCTGAGTGAACTCTGGGAGTTGGTTATGGACAGGGAGGCCTGGGGTGCTGCGATTCATGGGGTCACAAAGAGTCGGACACGAATGACAGACTTAACTGAACTGAACTGAACTGAAAGTAGAAAAAATGTTCTTGATTCAACAACCAATGGTCAATCTCATACCTACAGTCAAAACAAAAAAGAACTGCCATAGACAAGTGTGCCTGAAGGCACAATTATTTATCAGTGTTTTAAAAGTCTCACCAAAGCCAATAAGATAAAATAAATTACACATTTAAAAGAAGCAGAGATAGAATCATCATTATTACTTGCATGTAGTGTAATTCTTCACCTGTAAAACTCAACAAAATCAGTTTAAAAATTATCAATGAGCAGTATTCTGGGAGGTGGATCATAGAGGATCCTGCTGTGATTTATGTCAGAGAGTGTTTTGCCTATGTNTTTTGAGATTAATTGTTTGTCAGTTGCTTCATTTGCTATTATTTTCTCCCATTCTGAAGGCTATCTTTCCACCTTGCTTATAGTTTCCTTTGTTATGCAGAAGCTTTTAAGTTTAATCAGGTCCCGTTTGTTTATTTTTGCTTTTATTTCCAATATTCTGGGAGGTGGGTCATAGAGGATCCTGCTGTGATTTATGTCAGAGAGTGTTTTGCCTATGTTCTCCTCTAGGAGTTTTATAGTTTCTGGTCTTACGTTTAGATCTTTAATCCATTTTGAGTTTATTTTTGTGAATGGTGTTAGAAAGTGTTCTAGTTTCATTATTTTACAAGTGGTTGACCAGTTTTCCCTGCACCACTTGTTAAAGAGATTGTCTTTAATCCACTGTATAGTCTTGCCTCCTTTGTCAAAGATAAGGTGTCCGGAGGTGCGTGGATTTATCTCTGGGCTTTCTATTTTGTTCCATTGATCTATATTTCTGTCTTTGTGCCAGTAACATATTGTCCTGATGACTGTGGCTTTGTAGTAGAGCCTGAAGCCAGGCAGGTTGATTCCTGCAGTTCCATTCTTCTTTCTGAAGATTGCTTTGGCTCTTTGAGGTTTTTTGTATTTCCATACAAATTGTGAAATTATTTGTTGATCAGAAGAATCAGTATAGTGAAAATGAGTATACTACCCAAAGCAATCTAGATTCAATATAATCCCTATCAAGCTACCAATGGTATTTTTCACAGAGCTAGAAAAGTAGTTTCTTCTTCGTCTGAGTCCAAGACGTACCCCTCAATTTCAGGTTGAAATTGCTCTGCTTATTGGTGAAATCCTGACTCTGTAACCCATAACTTAACAAAAGACTTTCTGGTTTAAGATCTGCTATAAGGGTCCACTAGGCCCCAAGAGCACATCCTCTCAGGGATACTGATAAGATTTTATAACCTGAGCCCTGGTTCATGTAGGCCCCACGTTGCAGATTATCTCCCTTTTTTCTCAAGAGTTCCATCTTCTCTACTCCTGAACCCTCAAAAGCATCTTCACATCCTCACTCTCCTGAAGGCTCCATCCTCTCCTGGGAAAGGTTCCATCTGCTCCTACAAGAAATGAGCAAGCATTTTGGGAGCCATGTCCATAGTCTATTCTGCCCTAGCATGGATTCTCTTATGCCATCTGGCATACTCAGAAGGTCCCATCTACACTTCCATCCATAGAGCTTTAGGGAAATTTGAAGGTGGCATATCACGTGCAAGGAGAAATTGTTTAGGAAGCAACAGCAATGTCAGTATACCTGAGGCACAGTTCTTAATAGCTCAGATCAAGGAGCTTAACCTTTAACTGGTTGTCCATAAGTAGGTGGTGAAAGATTTTAGTCAGGATAGAGTCATCATCAAATCTGCATTTGAGAAATATTACTCTGATTACAGATGGGGAAAGTAAAAGGAGGGAAAGGAACCAAATTGGGGGACAAGTAGACGGCAATTTTCAAAACCACCACTGAGACATGGTAACAAATGACTTCAAGGATGGAGAAGAGGGTCCAGTTTTAAGAACACACTTGTGAGGACTTGAATTTTGAGACCTTGAAGATGCTGAGAGGAAAGAGTAAATCTAAGATGATTCTAAAGCTTCTGGCTTGAGCAGAATAGAGATGTCTAGCCTTTAAATAAAGTAAGCCTGGGGAAGGAAGATGAAGGACATGAAAGTCAGTTCATCCAGGGACATGTTCCCTGGAATGTTCATTTTAAGTGCTCACAGGCATCTAAGTGATCTTGTCTACTAGGTACCTTGAAGATTAGGTTTGGCAATCAAGGGGAAAATCTGGAAATGCTGATTAGTATAATCTACCATCATAGATAAGTCTGAAGCCCTAGGAGTTATGAGACCAACCAAACACATTAATCAAAAGGACTATATAACATAAAAAAGAAGAGTAAAAAATGGAACCCTAAGGAATATCAGCATTTAAGGAATGTGTAAAGGAAGATAGATACTGGGAAGGAAATAAATATGGTGAGAATAATAGCAGCAAGACTGGGCATCCTTGTGTTGTTCCTGATCTTGGAGAAAATGCTTTTAGCTTTTCATCATCGGGTATGGTGTTAGCTGTGGGTTTGTCATATGTGGCCTTTATTATGTTGAAGTATATTCTCTCTATCTACACTCATTTTCTGGAAACTTTTTATCATAAAATCAATTTTGAATTTTATCGAAAAGCATTTGCTTTTTCTGCATCTATTGAGAAGATTGTGTGGTTTTTATTTTTCATTTTGTTGATGTGATGTATCACGTTGATTGATTTGTAGATATAAAAAATCCTTTCATCCTTGGGATAAATCCAACTAGATAATGAAATATGATCTTTTTAATATACTGATAGAGTCAGTGTGCTCATATTTGTTGAGAATTTTTGCATCTATATTAGTCTGTGATATTGACCTGTAGCTTTCTTTTTTGTGTGATATCTTTAAATGGTTTTGTTACCAAGGTGATGGTGGCCTCATAGAGTGAGTTGAATATGTTCCTTCCTCTGCAATTTTTTGGAATAGTTTCAACAGTACAGGTGTTAACTCTTCTCTAAAAGTTTGTTAGAATTCACCTGTGAAGCCATCTGACTTGGACTTTTTTTTCTTGGGAGTTTTTTAATTACTGATTCAATTGCAGTACTGGTAATTGGTCTGTTCATATTTACTATTTCTTTCTGGGGAGAGGGTATGGAGAAAAGGGAACCCTACATTGCTAATCAGAATTTAAATTGGTGCAGCTACTATGGAAAATAATACAGAGGCCCCTTTAAGACCAAAAATAGACTGAGCCACCATATGAGCCAGCAACCCCATTCCTGTAAATATATCTGGAAAAGACAAAGACTCTAATTTGAAAAGATAAACGTGCCCCAATGTTCAAGCAGCATTATTAACAATAGCCAAGACATGGAAGACACCAAAGCAACCTGAGTGCCCACTGACAAACAATAGGCTTAAGAAGATGCACTATATATATATATATATAATATATATTAACATATATACAGTTATACATATATATATAATATAATATTGCTCAGCCATAAGAAATAGTGTCATTTGTAGCAACATGTATGAACCTAGAGATTATCATGCTAAATGAAGTAAGTCAGACAGAGAAAGACAAATATATGATATCAGTTATATGTTGAATCTAAAAAATGATACAAATGAACTTACATACAAAATAGAAATAGACTCAACCATAGAAAACAAGCATGTAGTTACCAAAGAGGAAAGAGGAAGGAATGAAAGAGGAGTTTGGAATTAACAGATACCTATTCAGTTCAGATCAGTTCAGTTCAGTTCAGTCGCTCAGTCGTGTCCAACTCTTTGCGACCCCATGGACTGCAGCACACCNAAGCTTCCAATGCAGGGGCCATAGAACTGTTCAGATAACTAAGATCCCACATGCTACAACACCAAAAGAAAAAAATAAATTTTATATATATATAATGTGCGGCACGGCAAAAATACTATGTATATATACACATGTACATCTGTTTACATGGGTTATAGCTACTGATATTTGCCATTTGTAGATTAAAACAAAAAATAAAACTGCTAATTTTAAAATCTGTTTGTTAGTTTTTAAATCACAATCTGTCTACTCATGTTAACAAATAATATTTTTAATGAAAAGTAACCACCTTTTCCAAAACAAAAATATTCCATAAAAAGAGAGACACTGTTTTCCAATTTTGCACCTCTTCCACATCCAGTGAACAGAAGACAGCTGGATTCTCACACCTGATTCTGCATCCCACCTGTTGCAACAGCGAATCTCCCCTGGAAACCACCACACACATGTGAGAGAAAAAAAGTGACAGAGGCAAAGGACATCTTAACATTAATATTTAAAACAGTTCAAAGAAAAAATATGTTTTAATAGTTCAGGGACTTCCCCGGTGGTCCAGTGGTTAAGATGCTCTACTTCCGATGCAGGGGGTATGGCTTCTATCCCTGGTCAAAGAACTAAGATCCCACAGGCTAAAAATAATGTTTTTAAGTAGTATCAAATATTTATTAAAAAAAATAAAAGTTCAGTCTGATGGACCCCCTTAGAAGGGTCTCAGTGGCCCCCAAGATTCTGAACCTGAGAACTGCTGTTCTCAGAACAAAGGGTACCTGGCCCATAGTAAGTGTGATTTTTCACTATGGCCATTATTACTATAGCATCAAAACTGAGGGTTCCAAAAGGTTTTGCTCCAGCCCCCAAGCCCTCAGGTTGCCTCGGGCAGAGGAGGCTGAGGGACTACTAATGCAGGGTGGGCTGCGCTCCCTCTATAATAATAGCATCTAAGAAGACAACAGGGGAATGAGAAACTAAAGGCATTTTTACTGTTATTAAGTATAGTTGATACCGCTCTAATGGCAGAAAGCAAAGAGGAAGTGAAAAACCTCTTGATGAGGATGAAGGAGGAAAGTGAAAGAGCTGGCTTAAAACTCAGTATTAAAAATACTAAGATCATGGCATCCAGTCTCATTACTTCATGGCAAATAGAGAGGGAAAAACTGGAAGCAATGACAGATTTCCTCTTCTTGGGCTCTACAATCACTGTGGATGGTGACTGTAGCCATGAAATCAGAAGATGTTTGCTTCTTGATAGGAAAGCTATGACAAACCTAGACAGTGTGCTGAAACGCAGAGACATTACTCTGCCGACAAAGGTCTGCATAGTCAAGGCTATGGTCTTCCCAGTGGTCACGTATGGTTGTGAGAGCTGGACTGTAAAAAAGGCAGACAGCCAAAGAATTGATGCCTTCAAACTATGGTCCTGGAGAAGACTCCTGAGAGTCCCTCAGACAACAAGGAGCTTAAGGGAAATCAACACTGAATACTCATTGGAAGGACTGATGCTTAAGTTGAAACTCCAGTATTTTGGTCATCTGATGAGAACAGTTGCTGTCTCTTATACACATCTTTCACTTTCCTCAAGAGGATTTTTAGTTCCTCTTCACTTTCTGCCATAAGGGTGGCGTCATCTGTATATCTGAGGTTATTGATATTTCTCCTGGCAATCTTGATTCCAGCTTGTGTTTCTTCCAGCCCTGTGTTTCTCATGATGTACTCTGCATATAAGTTAAATAAGCAGGGTGACAATATACAGCCTTGACATACTCCTTTTCCTATTTGGAACCAGTCTGTTGTTCCATGTCGTTCTAACTGTTGCTTCCTGACCTGCATACAGATTTCTCAAGAGGCAGGTCAGGTGCTCTGGTATTCCCATCTCTCTCAGAATTTTCCACAGTTTATTGTGATCCACATAGTCCAAGGCTTTGGCATAGTCAATAAAGCAGAAATAGATGTTTTTCTGGAACTCTCTTGCTTTTTCCATGATCCAGAGGATGTTGGCAATTTGATCTCTGGTTCTTCTGCCTTTTCTGAAACCCACTTGAACATTTGGAAGTTCGCAGTTCACATATTACTAAAGCCTGGCTTGGAGAATTTTGAGCATTACTTTACTAGCATGTGAAATGAGTGCAATTGTGTGATAGTTTGAGCATTCTTTGGCATTGCCTTCTTTGGGACTGGAATGAAAACTGACCTTTTCCAGTCCTGTGGCCACTGCTGAGTTTTCCAAATTTGCTGGCATATTGAGTACAGCACTTTCACAACATCATCTTTCAGGATCTGAAATAGCTCAACCAGAATTCCATCACCTCCAATAGCTTTGTTCATAGTGATGCTTTCTAAGGCCCCCTTGATTTCACATTCCAGGATGTCTGGCTCTAGGTGAGTGATCACACCATCATGATTATCTTGGTCTGAAGATCTTTTTTGTATAGTTCCTCTGTGTATTCTTTCCACCTCTTCTTAATATCTTCTGCTTCTGTTAGGTCCATACCATTTCAAGCCTATCTTTGCATGAAATATTCCCTTGGTATCCCTAATCTTCTTGAAGAGATCTATAGTCTTTCCCATTCTGTTCTACTAATTAATATTGCCAATATTAATATTGCCCTCATGTTTTCAGCCACTTCACCTCTTCTTAGATCTTTCACCGAAGGCAGAGCAAATCTGCATTGGGCTTTAATTTCAGGAGAGATTTAATTCGTATCTTCCTTCCTTTTCTACCAGACTCATAGGAATTACTGATGCCTGTAATTCCTTAGGAACTTAGGGTTCAAAAATAGTCCCTTCACATTTTTTTCATATTATAATTAGGGATAAGAATTAATACTCATATGCTTTCTAGAGGGAGGACAATTACGAACACTTGACAGAGGTATAAATATCTAACAACAGGCCTTTTTCCAAAATGGAAGTTTTAACAGGAGAACTACACAATCCGAAAGAAGCCTCGAGCAGGAGGAAGAATAGAACAGCGTGCAGAGTGAAGTCGGAAAGAGAAAACCAAGTATCACATAGTAGCACATATATGCAGAATCTAGAAAATAGTACTGATGAACCTATTTGCACAGCAGGAAGAAGAGATGCAGACACAGAGAGCAGACATGTGGACACAGAGCAAGGGGATAGGATGGGAGATTGCAATTGACATATATGTGTAAGACAGCCAGTGGGAAGCTGCTGCATAGCTCAGGGAGCTCGGCTCAGTACTCTGTGATGACCTAGATGGTGGGATGGCGGAGGGGGGGGAGGGAAGCCCCAGAAGGAGGGGATATAGGAATATAGATAGCTGATTCACTTCATCGTATAGCAGAAACCAGCACAACATTTTAAAACGATTATACTCCAATAAAAAAAATAAAACAGAGCCCCAAATTCTCTTACACAATTTTGCCTAGAGTCAGCCCTAAACTTCAATAATTCATTTAATTCTAATAATTATCATTTCCAGTTCCTCAGTCTTGCATTTATCAAACAGGAGTGATGATACAGTGCTTGCCATGTGTGTATTGACTGTGTGACAAGGACTCCCAGCCTCCTGGGTATCGGATGCTTTGCATCCACTCAAGCATGTGTCACATGCCACGATTGGTAATGGCAGAACCATCTCTTCATTCTGACAGTCTCGCCATGGCCTGTCCTTTCCTCCTCTCATACTATAGTTTTTCAATCTTGAGGTTTCCCACAACGCGGGAAGAGAGCAATTACAAGTGCTTTTAGGCTGACGCATTTTCTGATGGTAACAATCAGTATTTAAGCTAATTAGGAAAATTCTTTTGATGTCTTTTATTTTATTCACAATTAGTCTCCTGCTGTGTGTGTGTGCGTGTGTGTGTTTGTGTGTGTGTGTGTGTGTGTGCTTTAAAAAAAATAAACTCCCAGCCAGTGGTAGGGAAGAGAGGGAATAATTTTACCATCTTCAATTCCTATCTGGTTTCAAGGAATTGCCTATCATCTGGATATTTCTCCCTTGAAGAGCCTATAAAATGGAAGATATTTAGGGATAGATTGAGTTACTCTGAGCTGATAATAGAATTCTGAATCCAGGTCCAAATGGTGACTGATATGAAAAAAGATTATAAGTCCCATAATGCTCTCTCTTGTGTGGGTCAATTTCCTGTTTCCACCAAATCTGTATGAAAGTTCAAGTTGCATTTCCAGTCTCTGTACCTTGGCACAGATGAATTTAGCAACTAGCCAACATCAGAGAGTGAGACCCTAAGGGAGTGGACACAGGAACAGAAATGAGACATGAAGCACAGGTCAGAGCTTCTGCTGGAGAAGTGTGTGATTAGAAGTGTTCTTTGATTGAAGACAGAGAGCACAGGAGGGGGCCCAAAGTCTGCAAAGAGGCAAGTCCTCCAGAAGAAAATTTGCAGCTTGATGCTATGGAAGGCAGAGTATGAGTCTCCAGCTGCCTGTTTTTTTCTAACAGTTCCGAGGGGCTATGATTGGGCTAATTAGTGCTGGCCTGGAAAAGGCGGGCAAGTGTGATCAGAGGCAAAAATCAAGGTCAAAGTATTCACAAGGTCAAAGTATTCACATGGTCTCCAGGGTAGCTCACGACTAGAATTCATTCAGCCAGTGTAGGCAAACCTACCAAGAATTCAAGGACAGGATGCTTGCCCTGAAGGTGCTCAGGATCCTGGGTAAGAAGGAGCGCTTAGGCCACTCACAGACACTGCTATAGCTTGGTTGGTCTCTGTGGACAGACATTCACAGAGCACTGCAGATTGGCTCACCTAAAGAGCGCCCCTGAAGGCCCCAGCAGGAAACTCCCTTGACACTTTAAGATGACACCCACAGATGGCAGTCACTATCTCATGTGTGCAGATGTGGCTGACAAAAAAGAAAACAATCCTTCTTCACTACCTGTATGTGAAGACTGACATTGGGTTGACAGCTGCAGAAATGTCTCATTGCTCTGGATATTAGAGGCTTCCTCACATTCTGAGTTTGTCTCCTTTCTTTTGCTCAGACAAAAAAAAAAAAAAAAGTCAATTCTCTATCCAGCTAGTTGCAAGCCATCTTTACTTACCCCTGGAGAATGCCTAAAATCATGACCAAGCTCCACCATTTAAAATTATAGGTCAAGTTTCCTTTAAAAAAATTCTCACCCTCTCTTTATATAGGATCCTCTCTGTTTCCAGCTTCTTGTTACACAACTTCCCCTCTCCCTACTCTACTTCCACACAAAATTACACACTACTCCAATATGACCATAACCCACCACACACGCTACTCAAACATGAATACAACACACCATACTGCTGAAGCTGTGAAAATCACCCAGGTGTGCAGTGTTCCATTCTGTTCCATAGCTCCAAGCCACAGAGCACATCACCTCCCTCAAAAGAATACCTTGTTGCTCTTTTTCACTTGATGAAATTTTATTCATCCTTCAAAATTCAGTTGAACCACCCCTGCCACTGTGGCAGTTCAGTTCAGTTCAGTTCAGTCACTCAGTCGTGTCCAAATCTTTTCGACCCCATGAACCGCAGCACACCGGGCCTCCCTGTCCATCACCAACTGCCAGAGTCTACCCAAACCCATGTTCATTGAGTCGATGATGCCATTCAACCATCTCATCCTCTGTCATCCCCTCCTCCTGCCTTCAATCTTTCCCAGCATCAGAGGCTTCTCAGATGAATCAGCTCTTCTCATCAGGTGGCCAAAGTATTGGAGTTTCAGCTTAAACATCAGTCCTTCCAATGAACACATAGGACTGATCTCCTTTAGAATGGACTGGTTGGATCTCCTTGCAGTCCAAGGGACTCTCAAGAGTCTTCTCCAATACCACAGTTCAAAAGCATCAATTCTTCAGTGCTCAGCTTTCTTTATAGTCCAACTCTCACATCCATACATGACTGCTGGAAAAACCATAACCTTGACTAGACGGACCTTTGTTGGCAAAGTAATGTCTCTGCTTTTGAATATGCTATCTAGGTTGGTCATAACTTTCCTTCCAAGGAGTAAGTGTCTTTTAATTTCATGGCTGCAATCACCATCTGCAGTGATTCTGGAGCCCAAAAAAATGAAGTTAGCCACTGTTTCCACTGCTCCCCCATCTATTTGCAGTGAAGTGATGGGACCGGATGCTGTGATCTTAGTTTTCTGAATGTTGAGCTTTAAGCCAAATTTTTCACTCTCCTCTCTCACTTTCATTAAGAGGCTCTTTAGGGCACTGTGGCAGTGCCATCCCTGAAAGTCATTCTTCCTCTCTGTTGCCACCTTTAGCTCTTGTATCCATCATAACATTGAGATCTTTACGTGACTCCACCTTTGAAGAGTAATGGTTATTTTTGAGCACTTAGAATGGCTCCTGACAAATAAATCACTGATGAATAACAAGGAAATTAATTAAATTCATAAATAATTCATAAATAATTACTTCTCTGATAACACTTTTTCAGCAAGCATTGATTTACTGCTGTCGTAGCAACAGTATTATGAGACATCTGGTTGACCTAAACTTGTCATTGTAAGTCATCGTTGTAGCTCAAAGGAAAGAGTAAAAGGTTAGATGCAAATTTGTAACTTGAAAAAGCCTCAGAGTTCTCAAAGAAAAAAAAAAAAAAAAGAAAGAAATGGAGCTTCTTCTCTATAGACCTCCGATATTTCCTGTGACTTAGCTTTAAGCATGGCCATACCCTCTGTCTAGAAGCACAGCAAGGTCACTCAGCTTGATTTAGTTTCATACGAGCAGCTCACAACAACTCCCCACATCATTTCTAACTTGCACCAACCAGGACCAGAAGCAAGAGAGAAGCTCAGATCTTAATTGGTCCCTGACAAACAATGCCACACTGCCCCAATCATTAAATGGTGGGGTCCTGTGTTCACACATGGAAAAGATCTAAGAATCATGTGTTTTGACTTACCCACGAAGTACGAATCTTCTCTACAATGTCTGGGGCAAGTGGTCACACCTGCATGTGTATGTGTGTGTGTTCAGTTGCTATGTTGTATCCGACTCTTTGCGACCCCACAGACTGCGTCCTGCCAAGCTCCTCTGTCCATGCGATTTCCCAGGCAAGAATACTGAAACGGGTGGTCATTTCCTTCTCCAGGGTATCTTCCTGGAATCCTCAGGGATCTTCAGGGATCAAACTCATGTCTCCTGCATTGGCAGGCTGATTACCACTGAGCCACCAGGGAAGTCCCTCTGGACAAGAAGCCCCTCATCCTGTGATATGCCTGTGAACCTCTGTTGCGAAACTGCTGAGATTAATGAGCAAATATATTTAAGGCACATAGCATTAGTACATAGTAACTGCTCAGTAAATATTGACATTATTGTCTTTAACAACTCCCAAATCTCTTTTATTTTGCTGACAATTTCTTTTTTAAGATATAAAGAAATGTACAAGGGGCCAAAACAATGTGTCTAGTATACCTCAGGTGATATAAGAGAAAATAGACATCAGGATGTGATGGTGTGTGCATGTGTATGTATGCCATGCCTGCAAAGCTTCCTGAAGAAATCCCCAGCTACTGCTGCAGACGATACCCACGGTAAAAACTCAAACGCTTGCACCAAAGATGCATCCAGTCCTCTGGTGACAGAAAATTTCTGGGTTCTGAGCCAAAGAGGAACAAAAAGCACTGCCCCCAAGCTTCTGCTGTATACTGGCACCTGGACCTTGAAGCAATATCCAGAGCCCCATAGAATCCACCTAAGCCAATCCAGGATACAGGTCAGGGAGCCATCTTCCCAACTTCTCAGCTTTCCAAAGCTCAGCTGTGGTCCATCTAGGTATTCCACATAACCATCACCTAGTATCACATAAGCTCAGTTGGGAAGAATGAACACACACAAAATATTCCCACTAGGATAAGTAACTGTTTCTGCATCTGTAGTAACAAATTCCATGTGGGGGAAGAAATGCTCTAAAGGGCACAATGTCTACAGAGATGCAGCTCTGGCTAAACACCTTTCAACATTGTCATAGAGAACCACTCAGTGACTGAGAACTACGGCTCTTCAAACATGCATTTTTCTAATTATGGGCTAAGTTCTGCAATTATAAAACCAACCACCCCATTCCTGTGGTTTCCTCAACAAAAGAACTATTTCTGTCAGAAGTATATTCAAGTCTCCAGTTCATGGAGATACACTTTGAATTGACAGGTCAGTTTGGTCCTCACTTCTATCATTCCCAGACAGATTTAAAAGGCTTGAACTCTAAGATATAAGAGCCAAGTTTCAGTAAGAACACAGATCCAAGGTATTTATCTTCTCCCCAGAAAGTTCTGCAAGAGGCTCACACACAAGAAATAGGTTCTTAACTTGGCTACCCAGACACCTAAAATTCATTCATGAATTCATTAAATAAATGTTTAGAGATCTTTTTTTGAGTGAACCTTCTATCCTTCATAACTGTTTTCCCTTGGATATGTTATCATTTATGGAGTACCTGAACTTATGGTCATTAGGGGGCAGGGTGATAGGGGAAGGATAGTTAGGGAGTTTGGGATCAAGATGTACATTTTGTTGTATTTAAAATTGATAACCAACAATGGATTTACTGTATAGCACAGGGAACTATGCTCAATATTCTATTATGGAATATTGATTTCCAAATTTCTAATTTGGAGAGGAATTTGAAAAAAGAATATATACATGTGTATGGATAACTGAATCACTTTGGTGTACAGCTGAAACTAATGTGCCATTGCTAATCAGCTATATTTCAATATAAAATAAAAAGCTTTTAAAAAATGTATGGACTTCTTATATGAAATGTGAAAAAAAATGCTTAGTTCCCACCAATTCCATTAAAATTCTATTTTGCTTATTTTTTATTACCGTGAACATCTTTCTGAGTTTAAGATAGAAATCACTGCAAAGATGCCATGTGTCTAGCACGTTAATGTTATGTGAGAGAAAAAGACTGCATGAGCACATGCTCATATAGACATGAAATGCCTCTGGAAGGACATACAGTAGTTAATATAAGTGATGCCTCTGAAGACAGAAAGCAAGCAAGCAAGTCTGTGTGCTTGTTTAGTTGTATCCAATTCTGAGACCCCATGGACTAGATGGGGTCCTCCTCAGGCTCCTCCATCCATGGGATTCTTCAGGCAAGAATACTGGAATGGGTTGCCATGCCTTCCTCCAGAGGATCTTCTCAACCTAGGGATCAAACCCATATCTCCTGCATTGCAGGAAGATTCTTTACTCACTGAGCCACCAGGGAAGCCGCTGAAGATGCAAACTACAGGGTTAAGTGACAGAGTAAAATCCCAGGAAACTAGAGGGCTAAGTGATAAGGTAAAATCCTAGGTGGTCAGGCAAAAACAAAAGTTAAATACTGTTTCTGGTCTTAGAGCCTCAAGAAGCAAATGAAAAGCAAATACGTGATTTTCACTGTATGCTCTTCTACTGTTTCATCCCAAATTATGTTCACATGTTGAGCATTCAAGACATGATAAGAAACATGCCACAACACTGACATGCTCTCCATAAATTTAGAATTGGCTTCTGAACAAAAAATTCCGTGGCAGCTTTATCTGGACATAGAGATTCTCCTTGTACTTTCTATCAGTGACAAAGCCCTCAAGCCCTATTTCCTAGCCCACCAGAAAAACAGCAAAAGTGAACGTTGCTCAGTCTTGTCTGACTCTTTGCGACCCCCTGGACTACACAATTCATGGAATTCTCCAAGCCAGAAAACTCGAATGGGTAGCCTTTCCCTTTTCCGGGAGCTCTTCCCAACTCAGGGATCAAATCCAGGTTTCCCGCACTGCAGGTGGATTCTTTACCAGCTGAGCCACAAAGGAAGCCCAAGAATACTGGAGTGCGTCAATTCAGGAATCAAACTGGGGCCTCCTGCATTGCAGGTGCCTTGGTTTTTTTTTTTTTTTTTTTATCAACTGAGCTATCAGGGAAGCCCTCAGAAAAACAGCAAGCTCCTCACAGCAAATAAGTGAGTGTACTAAGTTCCCATTGCCATGGTAATAAATTACCACAAAATTTAGTGGCTTAAAACAACACAAATTTATTTTTATGGTAGTGTAGGCAAGAAGTCTGGCATGGGTCTCACTGGGCTAAAATAAAAATGTAGTAGGACCTACATAGAGGGGTGAGATGGGGAAGTGGAAGGGAGGCTCAAGAGCAAGGGGGTATATACATATGTATATACTGTACATATAGCTGTACATACACCTGATTCAGGCTGTTGTACAGCAGAAACTAACACAACATTGTAAAGCAGTTATCCTCCAGTTTAAAATTTTTTTAATGTACTAGGTCTGCTCTGGGGAAGAACCTATTTTTTGTCTTTTCCAGCTTCTAGAAGGTGCCCACAGTCCTAGGTATGTGGCCCTTCCATCCATTCAAACCTACCATGGCTGGTCAAGTCTTTCTCATATTTCATGATCCTAATGCTAACTCTGCTTTCACACATGTTTCCCCTTTTAAGAATCCCTGTGACTTCATTGGATCCCTTGAACAATCCAAGGTAATCTCCCAGTTTGGAAGTCAGCTGATTAGAAATCTTAATTCCCTCTGCAACCTTAATTCCTCTTTGCCATGTAACATATCTACAGGCTCCAGAAACTGGGGCACAGACATCTCTGGGTAGCCACTATTCTGCCTTCCATAGTATATACATACATACATATATATATATGTGTGTGTGTGTGTGTGTGTGTGTGTATACAAACACACATACAGTTTCTGAAGAGATATAGCCTCTTCCAAGGGATAGCTTTTATGTTATAAAGTATAATATTCAAAATCCTTGTCTGAACTAGATGTTTTTGATTCCTTTGGCACTGTTAGCATCCATTCCAAGTTACAAGAGGGGTACGATACTTAAAACAGTATGTTAATTAATGCTCTGCAACCTGACTTCCTAATTCAGAATCCTAAGTCCATTACTCGCATTGTGTGACTATGTCTTTCCCCATTTGTAGAATGAAGATAGTATTAATATCTATATCATAGGATTGTTATGAGGCTTAAATAAGTCACTACCATTTAGAACAGTGCCAGCACATGATACTCGATACATGCTGCCTGGTTTAACTTAATCCATACCTGCATGACCAGGAGTGCTCAAAAGGAATCTCTCNCTTGTGCGAAGAGTTGACTCATTGGAAAAGACTCTGATGCTGGGAGGGATTGGGGCAGGAGGAGAAGGGGTTGATGGAGGATGAGATGGCGTCACTGACTCGATGGAGTGAGTCTGAGTGAACTCCGGGAGTTGGCGATGGACAGGGTGGCCTGGCGTGCTGCTATTCATGGGGTCGCAGAGTCAGACACGACTGAGTGACTGAACTGAACTGATAAGTTGATTTTCAGATGTTAAACCAACTTTCCATCCTGGGATAGGTCCCAGTTGGTCATAATAATTCTTTTCATATGGTGCTGGATTTTGTTTGCCAGTAGTTTTTTGAGAATTTTTGTGTGTCTACTGAACTGAACTGATTCATAAGAGATACTGGTGTGTAGTTGTCTTTTCTTTGATATTTCTGTCTAGTTTTTCTTTCATAGTAATGTTTGCTTCATAGAGTAAGTTTGAAAATATTCTCTTGTCTTGTACTTTTTGAAGAATTGATGTTAATTCTTCTATAAGTGTTTCGAAGAATTCACCAGTGAATTTCCCTGGGGCTTGGCTTTTCTTTGTGCATAGGTTTTGATTATTAATCTCTTTTCTTGCTGTAGGCATATTCAGATTTTATATTTCTTCTTGAGTCAATTGCAGTAGTTTCTGTCTTTCTAGGAGTTTTTCCACTTCATATACATTGTCTAATTTATTGGCATACAGTTGTTCATTCCTTTATATTCCTATTACTGTGTGTTCATTAGTAATGCCCTTTCTTTCATTTCTGAATCTGGTAATTGAGTCTTTCTTTTTTTCTCAATTAATCTAGTTAAAAATTTGTCAATTGTGTCTGTCTTTTCAAAAAGCCATTTTGTCCTGTTACTGATTTTCTCTGTTATTTTTCTACTCCCTATTTCATTAGTCTTCACACTAATCTTTATTATTTCCTTCTTTCTGCTTGCTTTGGGTATAGCTTGCTCATCTTTTTCAGTATCATGAGGTGGAAGTTGAAGTTATTGATTTGAGATCTTTCTTGTTTTTTAATTTAGGTATTTGCACCTGTAAATTTCTCTTTAAGCACTGGTTTATCTGTATCCCACAAGTTTTAGTATGTTGTATCTCCATTTTCCTTCATCACAAAGTATTTTCTGTTTGCTCTTTGAATCCATCCTTGAACCATCAATGGTTTGGAGTTTGTTAGTTTTCACATACTTGTGAGTTTCCAGGTTTTTTCTATTTTGATTTATAACTTCATCCCATTATGGTCAGAGAACATATTAATACTATTTTCACTCTTAAATTTTTAAGGTTTGTTTTATGGCCTAACATATAGCCTATCTGGGATAATGTTCCATGTCCACCCAAGAAAAATGTATATTCTGCTGTTGTTTGATGGAGTGTTCTACAGATGTATGTTAGATATTATCGATTTATAGTATTGTTCAAATCTTCTTTTTCCTTGATTCTGATTTTGTTCTATCATTATTTAAGTGGAGCATTGATGTCTCTGGCTACTCTTTTTGAATTGTCTCTCTTTCTTTATTTGCTTTATGATTTTAGTACTTTTTTTTTTTTTTTTTAGGGTCATGTGAAAGAAAGAAAGTGAAGTTGCTCAGTTATGTCCAACTCTTTGCAATTCCTAACAGGCTCCTCTGTGCAAGTATATTGGAGTGGGTGGCCATTTCCCTCTCCAAGGGATCTTCCTGACCCAGGGATTGAACCTGGGTATCCTGTATTACAAGCAGACACTTTACCATCTGAGCCACCAGGTAAGCCCATATATATGTTTGTAATATCTTCCTCATAGATTTTTCTTCTTATACAATATCCCTCTTTGTTGATGGTAATGTTTTTTTTGTTTGTTTGTTTTAAAGTATCTTTTGTCTATTTGTATAATTTCCCAGTTTTCCTGTTGTTTCTATTTGCATGATATATTATTTTACATCCTTTCAGTTTATTTCTATCTTTGAATATATAATGGGACTTCCCTGATAGCTCAGTTGGTAAAGAATCTGCCTGCAGTGCAGGAGACCCTGGTTTGATTCTTGGGTTGGGAAAATCTGCTGGAGAAGGGACAGGCTACCCACTCCAGTATTCTTGGGCTTTCACTGTGGCTCAGATGGTAAAGAATCCACCTGCAATGAGGGAGACCTGGGTTTGATCCCTGGGTTGGAAAGATCCCCTGGAGAAGGGAAAGGCTACCCACTCCAGTATTTTGGCCTGGAGAATTCCAGGGACTCTATATTAAAAAGCAGAGACATTACTTTGCCAACAAAGGTCCATCTAGTCNCTGTGGCTCAGATGGTAAAGAATCCACCTGCAATGAGGGAGACCTGGGTTTGATCCCTGGGTTGGAAAGATCCCCTGGAGAAGGGAAAGGCTACCCACTCCAGTATTTTGGCCTGGAGAATTCCAGGGACTCTATATTAAAAAGCAGAGACATTACTTTGCCAACAAAGGTCCATCTAGTCAAGGCTATGGTTTTTCCTGTGGTCATGTATGGATGTGAGAGTTGGACTGTGAAGAAAGCTGAGCACCGAAGAATTGATGCTTTTGAACTGTGGTGTTGGAGAAGACTCTTGAGAGTCCCTTGGACTACAAGGAGATCCAGCCAGTCCATTCTGAAGGAGATCAGTCCTGGGTGTTCATTGGAAGGAATGATGCTAAAGCTGAAACTCCAGTACTTTGGCCACCTCATACAAAGAGTTGACTCATTGGAAAAGACTTTGATGCTGGGAGGGATTGGGGGCCGGAGGAGAAGGGGATGTTGGAGGATGAGATGGCTGGATGGCATCACTGACTTGATGGACGTGAGTCTGAGTGAACTCTGGGAGTTGGTGATGGACAAGTGCTGCGATTCACGGGGTTGCAAAGAGTTGGACACAACTGAGCAACTGAACTGAACTGATAGTCCATGGGGTCGCAAAGAGTTGGACATAACTGAGCAAATTGCCTTGTCTTGAATATATAATGTGTCTCCCCTAAAGAAACATATAGTTGGATCCTGTTTTTTAATTTAGTATGCCAGTTTCTGCCTTTTTCTTGGGTTGTTATACCATTCACATTTAATGTTATTGTTGATGTAGTTGGATTTGTTTCTGTCATTTTACTTTGTTCTTTATATGTCTTGTATCTTTTTTGTTCCGTTGTTCTTCCTTTACTGCTTTCTATTGCATTAAGTGAATATTTTTTAATGTAGCATTTAAACTTCATGGTTTTTTTCACTGTTTTTGAATTATTTCCTTGGAAGTTGCTCTAGTACTTATCAAATACATCTGAGCTTAGCAGAATTAATTTCATGTTTCTGCAAACTTAATTTTAGTAAGATATAGAAATGTTATTTCTATAGAGCCAATTCTGTTTTCCTTTTTTTATTGTACATATTATTTTACATGTACATAATAATACATATATGTTATGTATTATGTACATGTATAACAAATACATGTTATATATATTGTTTTGGACATATGTTCTGTAAATATTACAAATCCAACAGTATACTTGTATAACTGTCATTTCATACAATTTTATAACTTTTAAAGAAGCTGAGAGGAGAAAAGAGAACAGATATATATTTATAACTTTTGTTATATTAACCTTATTTATAATTTTTTACTCTTTTCATGGATCTAGGTTTACATCTGGAGTCATTTCTTAGGCCAATAGAGTTTTGCTTTTACTCACCTCCTTCGTGCTTTCATTAGCGCGCATGCGTGCTCAGTCACTTCAGCTGTGTCCAACTCTCTGTGACCTCAGGGACCATGGCCCGCCAGGCTCCTCTGTCCATGGGATTCTCCAGGCAAGAATGTGTGGGTTGCCATTTCCTTATCCAGTGATAAAGTATGAAGTGAGTGAAGTGAGGGAAGTGATCACTCAGTCATGTCCGACTCTTTGTGACCGCATGGACTGTAGGCTACCGGCCTCCTCTGTCCATGGGATTTCCCAGGCCAGAGTACTGGAGTGAGTTGCCATTTCCTTCTCCACTTTATTGCAAATACATTTTATTTTGATATGCATTTATATAATATTATATACATATTGTTTTATACAATTGATTTTTAAATCAAGAGAGAGAGAAAATATGCATTTTACTTTCTATTGTAATTACATGATTACCTTTAATGATTTTTTTTTTTTTTCCTGGCATGGCTTTGAATTTCTGTCTGGGGCTTTTAGCCTGGAGAATTTTTATTTTTAGCATTTCTTATATGGCACGTCTGCTAGCAACACATTTTCATAGTTTTTTTTATATCTGGAAATTTTTTCTATCTCTAGTTTTTAAAGATAGCTTTGCAGGATACAGGTCTCTTAGCTGACAGATTTTTTTTTGCACATTTTAAATATTATTTCCTAGAATCCATTGTTTTGACTGTAAGTCAGTTGTTAATCATATTGGGGTTTCCTTGTAAGTGATTATTTTTCATTTTCTACTTTTAGGATTTTCTGTCTTTCAGCATTTTTACTGTAATATGTCTATTTGTGAATCTCATTGTGGTTTATCTTACTTGGAATTTGCTGAGCTACCTGGATGTGAAGATTAATGTTTTTCAATAAATTCGGTAACTTTTCAGCCATTATTTCTTTGAATTTTTTCTGCCCTTTATATTTTCCTTTCTTTCCATTATTCACATTTGCATATATTGGTATTTTTCATGCCATCTCACATTTCTCTGAGGAACTTTTCACTTGTCTTTATTCTTTCTTCTCTCTGTTGCTAGGGTTATATAATCTCTATTAATTATTTCAAGTTTGCTAATTATTTCTTCTGCCTGTTTGACTCTACTGTTGAGCTCCCATATTTTTAATTTCAGTTGTACTTTTCATCTCCAGAATTTTCATGTTTTCTGTAATTTGTATCTTTATTGATATTCCCTATTTGATGCAATCATGTCATCATATCTTCCTTTACTTCTTTAATTATGATTGCCTTTAGTTCTTTGAACATATTTATAATGGCTACTTTGAAGTCATTTTCTGTTAAATCCAACGTCAGGTCACTCTTACAGGCAGCTTGTTTCCTGCTTTATTTTTCCCCCTGGTATAAAGAACATACTTTCTTGTTTCTTTGTCTCATAATTTTAAAATGGAAACTGGACATTTTAGATAATATGTTAGGGCATCTCTGGATATTAGTTCCCAAATCTAAAGCTTATTTTTGTTAATTTGTTTTGTTAACTTTCTGGATTACTTTAGGAAGTCTGTTTTCTCCTGGCAGTGTGAAAACTCTGACTTTACTACTTCGGGAGCACAACTTTGGGTATGCCCATTCACCTTGGGATGAACATAGCTTTGACAGGGCTCTCTTAGATGTCTCCCTTCCCTGACCACTCTCATCCACTAAGTGCCACTAATTGCCTTCTGATTACTATATTGCTTTAAACAATATACTAGGAGCATAAATTGCTTATAAATTAATCCAACCAAATTCAGGCTCCTTTGAAGATATAGTTGCAGCAGTCAGTATTTGAGATCTGTTCTGACCCTAACTGTTATCCCCAGTTCTCTTTTGTAAATTAAACATCCTGAAGCTTAGCATTTATCTCCAATGACTCTATCAGTCTCCTCCCAATATCCTTTCACCACAACTTCCACTGTTTTTGAGAATTTCTGTAGGAACCTCTCACTTAGCTTGCAAATGAAGTCAACTTCTTAGGGAGGGATTTGGACTACTTCTCCTCCCAGAGCAAATCTCTGATCCTTAGCAGTGTGCTTGGGGCAGGAATACTTGCACACATCTGAGTAACACCTCCCAGCTCTCTTTTGGAACTGAGTGCTCAGTGAATGGTGGCAGTGGTCCCAGATGTTCTCAGTTTTCCTCCCTTGACATGGGATCCTTGCCCCCACAAACAACAGCAAGGATATTCAGGGCCCCCATAGTCTCAGTGGTGTCATCCCCAAGGTAAAATCTCCATCCCATAAGTGAAGACTGGGCAGAAGAAGGAGGGGGCCCCTATTCTTGGACACATTCTCTTGGAACTTTGCCCTCACAATAGACAGCTTGGGGCAGGATGACATCTGCTGGTATTTTCCCCCTCTTGAGAGGATAGCCCTCTGGGAGTTTGGGGGAAAGGGAGCCATGTGTTCTTCATTGTATCAGTCTGGAGCAAAATTTCTGTCTCACTGCTGTCTCACTGCTCTTTGAATGAAGAAGATATGATTCTTCATTCAAATCTCATAAACTCTTGAATTTTTTATTGAGTTTTAGAAAATTTTCTTGAGTAAATATTTCTTCATTGCTCTATGCCCTTCAGACCATTTCTAGAGTTTTTAGTGTTTTTTCCCTAATTATAATTTTTTACCAGTTTTATTGGGGAATGGGTCTGTGGAGCTTCTTGCATTGTCATGCCAGAAGTGGGATCTTATACATTAACTCTTTCATCCTCTTACTCATTCACCCAGTTTTATTGGGTGTATCTTATTATATGTTTGTTGCTGTGGTAGGAGCTAGATATATAAGGTGAATGAAAAAAACCTGGCACCTGCTGTATAGGAGGTTGCTGCTAAGCCACTCCAGTCATGTCCAATTCTGTGTGACCCCATAGAGGGCAGCCCACCACGCTCCCCCATCCCTGGGATTCTCCAGGCAAGAACACTGGAGTGGGTTGCCATTTCCTTCTCCAATGGATGAAAGTGAAAAGTGAAAGTGAAGTCACTCAGTCGTGTCCTACTCTTAGCAACCCCATGGACTGCAGCCTACCAGTCTCCTCTGTCCATGAGATTTTCCAGGCAAGAGTACTGGAGTGGGGTGCCATTGCCTTCTCCAGCTATATAGGAGGCAAGACAAAGACAAAACAAAAGAGGATTAGAAACTTTGACAAAGGCGCATTATATTTGAATTAATGATTTAATGAATAAATCATATTAAATCTAAAAGAAAGCATGGAACTGGGAAAGGCCTGTTGAATTTTACTGTAAATAGGTCACTGTTGAGAAAGTGGTTTTAGTACAATACCATAATGAAGCTCATGTCAGCAAGCTAAAGAGTGAATCTGAAGTAAGCAAACAGGCAAAGAATGTGTAGCTATTCTTTGAGAAGCTCACTTTTAAAGAAAAAGAAGGAAACCTTAGCTAGAGACTAGAGAGTCAACAGATTTTTTTCTTTCACCAATTCTATTCAGCATTGTACTCTAGAATTTTCAAGAAAAGGGATAGATGTCTGTTACTTCCAGTGACACTTGACTTTTGTGGGTTTGGTTAGAAGGAGCTGACCTCCCTAGGTCTTATCACTTCTAGACATCCTGACAAAACTGATCTGGTTTTCAGAGCTAAGCTCAGACCTGGAGCAGGGTTTCTGCTTGTCACCTGGTCATGTAGCCTACCTTTCCCAAACCCAAACCACACCTTGTATTCTTCCTGGGACTTGCTAACTAAAGCATTTACATTATGTTTTCATCAAAGAATTTATCAGGAAAGCCTTAGGCTTATTGAATTTTACCTACTATTATATAATGGGGTCAGTTTTCATTCCAATCCCAAAGAAAGGCAATGCCAAAGAATGCTCAAACTACCACACAATTGCNATTCAGGCTGTTGTACAGCAGAAACTAACACAACATTGTAAAGCAGTTATCCTCCAGTTTAAAATTTTTTTAATGTACTAGGTCTGCTCTGGGGAAGAACCTATTTTTTGTCTTTTCCAGCTTCTAGAAGGTGCCCACAGTCCTAGGTATGTGGCCCTTCCATCCATTCAAACCTACCATGGCTGGTCAAGTCTTTCTCATATTTCATGATCCTAATGCTAACTCTGCTTTCACACATGTTTCCCCTTTTAAGAATCCCTGTGACTTCATTGGATCCCTTGAACAATCCAAGGTAATCTCCCAGTTTGGAAGTCAGCTGATTAGAAATCTTAATTCCCTCTGCAACCTTAATTCCTCTTTGCCATGTAACATATCTACAGGCTCCAGAAACTGGGGCACAGACATCTCTGGGTAGCCACTATTCTGCCTTCCATAGTATATACATACATACATATATATATATGTGTGTGTGTGTGTGTGTGTGTGTGTATACAAACACACATACAGTTTCTGAAGAGATATAGCCTCTTCCAAGGGATAGCTTTTATGTTATAAAGTATAATATTCAAAATCCTTGTCTGAACTAGATGTTTTTGATTCCTTTGGCACTGTTAGCATCCATTCCAAGTTACAAGAGGGGTACGATACTTAAAACAGTATGTTAATTAATGCTCTGCAACCTGACTTCCTAATTCAGAATCCTAAGTCCATTACTCGCATTGTGTGACTATGTCTTTCCCCATTTGTAGAATGAAGATAGTATTAATATCTATATCATAGGATTGTTATGAGGCTTAAATAAGTCACTACCATTTAGAACAGTGCCAGCACATGATACTCGATACATGCTGCCTGGTTTAACTTAATCCATACCTGCATGACCAGGAGTGCTCAAAAGGAATCTCTCCCAGGCACACAAATGGTCAACCCGAAAGCAAAATCCTGCTTCTAGCCAAGAGTCTTGAGAAAAAAAAAAATTCATTTAAATTCACCTTTGTATATCTAGTTTTTTCCTTCTGATTTGCCAGTCTGGAAAAATACCAGCCTGTCCAGAGCAATCCTAAGAACCTAGTAATCCTACTGGTTTTCTATCCTACAGGTGATAAGGATGAAGACAGTCTTTGCCCTCAAGGAAACTGTCACACCATGGGTAGATGGTACAAACAGGAAACATAAGTAAACAAATTGAACAGAAAACTGTCTTCTAGTGCCCCAAATAGACTGGTCCTAAGAAGGCAAAGGCAATTCCATTTTGGCCTATTGGCCACCACTGTCCTGAGTCTAAAAGTTCTGCTTAGCAATTCTCATTGCTGGCACAAAGGAAGCCGGACAAAACAGTGTCAAGTGAAGAATCTACTCAAGCACTGTAGTAGCATATTGGATTGAGCCACATTTCATCAACCTTCTGATAAATCTTTCCACTAGTTTCTAGGGATTGTTTCTAGGAAGAGCTATAAGGAAAAGCTCATTTATTCCCCTAGATTTATTATGCTAAAGGATCATCTGGTGTACATACTCAAAGACAATCACAGGACCACATGGTATCTCAGTTCAACAACTGAGCATTATTTAAAACATAAAGATTACACTGGAAATCCTTTGGATTTTTATTATTAGAACTCGGTAATAGGCTGTCCACATTCCCATGAAATTGCTGCCAAATTGGAGTCACTAAATCTATCTCTATTTATTCTCCTTTCAAGTGTTTTGGCAGCCACTCTACCATATAATTTAAAGCACTTAGGAACTAAGAGCACCTGAATGTCCATGGGAGTTCAAACTTGATATTCTACACTTTATCATGATTGTCAAATGAAATTTAACTTTATATTATCAAATATGGCAATTTCTCTCCATGTAGTAAGCTGTATAATTAACGAACTAAGGAGAAACTAAATACTGTCTGCCAAGTACGCTATTATAATCTAATTAAATCCAGCTCTCAGTCACTCCATAATTTTCATTACACCTGTGAAAATGTTCCAGGTTCACAGTCTCCTATTTTAAGTAGTCTCTAAGCAGGTGAAATTTACTCTAATGCAAATAATATAGCCAGACTATGAGGCAAAAAAATTAACATACTTGTGTACAGCTCCCATTTAGAAATTTCAAAGTTATAAAACATATTAATCAGTAAAGTCATATCTATTGAGATTTATGTTATATCAAATTATCAGCACTTTTAAGTTAAAAACATATTTTTTTTCTCTTCGCTCAGAAATTGTTCAACACTCTTGGTCTAGTAAAAAAGAAAAGCAAAGATTTCTTTTTAAAAAAGTAGCCAAAGGATTTAAATTCAGAGGTCTGAAAAGTGTCTTAAAGATCATAAGACTTCATCCTTAATTAAACTAAGCCCGGAATAAAAAATTCTTTTAAAAAAGAGAGAGAATAGCAAAGATTTATCAAAGAGATGGAGTCTAAACCAAATAAGATGCTATCTAACCACAGCAAAAGACTTCATTATGACTAGCTTTTATTTGCGCTACTGTATTTGGTTAAAGCGATTTTTATGAGGTTTTTTTTTTTAATCTGAACTTATTCATTGATTCAAAAACTATTAAACACCATCTACTAAGTATTCTAGGCATGGTTCTAGAAACTCAGTATACACAGCTAAGGGCCACAGCCCAAGAAATGCATCCTCAGGATTCCAAATATTGGGCAGACTAAAGGTGAGTACTTGAGAGTAGCTGAAATGACTGCTGGAAAAGAAGTGCCATATTTCAGGAGTAGGGTCCAGAAACTTTTTAAAAGACTGTGAGGTTTCAAAGATCTGTTATTAAAAATAATTGGGCATGAATAACAATTTAGAAAGTAAGACAAAGACACAAAACACTTAAGACAGGTCCAAGAAGAAAACTGAGAGGAAGCAGTGAGCAAATGTAAAAAAATAAGGACAGAATAACTGGGCACAAAGAAACCTAACTAGAAACATCTAGTGGTGGCCAGGAAGCTTCAGAGAAGTAAATCTGACAACTCTGAGTGTATCAGTCTCATCTTTGTTTATAAAAGATGAAAAGAATGATGAATTTGGGATTGTTTCCCCTCATATTCCAATCAATAGAAACTTCGTTTTCGCAATGAGACTTTAAACAATTAGGGAAACATTCTGGTTTCCAGCTAATGGGTTTAATAGTGATTGCCATTTCAGGAAAAGCACTTCATCCAATTGTAGACATGCCAAAGGTGGAAGAGAGGGGAACCGAAGCGTAAACTGTACTAAAGGCCCTCCCAGCTGGCTTTGAGTCATTGAGAAAATAATGTCTTTCCTCTAATAATCCCTTAAAGATTGGGGTTTGCTTTCCTCGGGGATGAGAATGCTCTGGCCCAAGAACAGCTGTTGTTTCAGCACTTGAGCACTGAGGTTCTATTTCCTGTGCCAATGCCAGGCATTCCTGAGTAATACATGAGCATCCTTAAGCAGATATACATAGTAGAGGTGAAAATATTTAGATACCAGTTTTCTAGTTAATAGCATGTCCAAACCTCCCACATTTCTCCTCTGGCTCATCATCCCCCAGCCTCTATTTTCTTCTTCCCTGCTCTTCCCCAGAGAGAAAGGACAAGTACTCTGGGGCACCAACCCTCTGACCACAGATGTATCGAGCACCATGAATAATCTCTAAGTTTGGGGCCTGATTTTCCAAAGTTCCCCCTCACATTTGCCTCCATGAAGGCTATATTATTTTAAATATATTTAAGCATGTTCTTGCTTTATGTAGTCATTGATCTTTCAACTGCCCCACAAATATCAATATATTAAAATTTGCTACAAATACAGGTGTTAATATGATATAGGAGGATGATAATTAAGTTAGGATAATTTTATCAATGAAAGATAATTGGTATGGAACAAATAGGGTACATTTATGTGTTAGGTGTTCTCTAAATTAATTTCTTATTTAGTTTATTCATGCAATTTTCAAGTATCTTCTCTACTGATTTTTTAAATTAGATTACACTTTGCTGTGTAACTAGGTTGTCCTTATCATGTAAGAGCTTCTTTAATGTAAAATGGAAAGTTCCGAAAAGCAAACTATAACAAACAAATCCCTTTTGGGATATTCTATTAATTTGGAATCACTTTGGCTACCAGTAACAGAAAAACTTGACTAGCAGGCTTAAGTCACAAGAACATTACTTAACAAAAAGACCAGAGAGAGGCCATCCCAAGACTGAATCAATACTTAATTATATCATCAAGGATGCAGATTCTTTCAAATTTTCTGCTCAGCCACCCTTGGTATATACTTAACATTTTCCCTTCAGGTCAAAAAGATAGTTATCAAAGCTCCAAACACCTTGTCCTCACACAATAGTAAGACTTTTCCAACACACTTCTTACCTTCATTTTCCAAAACAAGAACACATGCCCATCCAGACAAGTTACTAACGAAGAGCAACAAGACTGCCGTAATCGCTTTAGACAAGAAATGACTTTCACCCAGAGGCTGGGTGCCTCGGCATTGAAGGTAAGCTTCCAACAGAGTAGGCCATGTGTGTGGCCCCTCTGAAGCCAGGAGTCTGGTGGGCTACTGTCCAGAGGGTAACAAAGAGTTGGACACGACTGAGCAACTGACCACCACCACCTCTAAAGCCAAGCATGTTAACAGACAGCCTCCTATGTAACTAAATGGTGATACTATGAGTCTTGCAAACAAGAATCAAAGCTGAAGATAAAAGTTGATTAACAGCTATTGCATTTGAAATGGATTTATGCCCTTCATAAATCACAGCCTTGTCATGGTGGAGGGGCTTGCTTAACTCAATAAAGCTATGAGCCATGCTGTGCAAGACAGACGGGTCATCATGTAGAGTTCTGACAAAACGTGGTCCACTGGAGAAGGAAAAGGAAAATCACTCCAGGATTATTGCCAGGAGAACCCCATGAACAGTATGAAAATTCAAAAAGGTATGACACTGGAAGATGAGCCCCCCAGGTCAGAAGGTTTCCATTATGCTACTAGGGAAGTGAAGTGAAAGTCACTCGGTTGTGTCCAGCTCTTTGCAATTCATGGACTATACAGTCCATGGGATTCTCCAGGCCAGAATACTGGAGTGGGTAGCTTTTCCTTTCTCCTGGGGATCTTCCCAACCCAGGGATCAAACCCAGGTCTCCTGCATTGCAGGCAGATTCTTTACCAGCTGAACCACAAGGGAAGCCCTGGGGAAGAGACAAGAGCAATTACTAACAGCTCCAGAAAGAAAGAAGCGGCTGGGCCAAACTAGAAACAATGCTCAGTTTCTAACGAGCATTGGTAGTGTGAGCATTGGGTGTGTCTGGTAGTGAAAGTAAAGTCCAATGCTCTAAGGAATAATATTGCATAGGAACCTGGAACGTTAGGCCCATTAATCAAGGTAAATTGGATGTGGTCAAGCAGGAGGTGGCAAGAGTGAACATCAACATTTTAGGAATCAGTGAACTAGAATAGACAGGAATGGGTGACTTTAACTCAGATGACAATTACATCTACTACTGTGGGCAAGAATCCCTTAGAAGGAATGGAGTAGCCCTCATAGTCAATAAGAGTCCAAATGCAGAAATGCAGTACCTGGCTGCAATCTCAAAATTGACAGAATGATCTTGGTTCATTTCCAAGGCAAACGATTCAATCATTCGACCATTTGACCTGTCTCCTGAGAAACCTGTATGTGGGTCAAGAAGCAACAGTTAGAACTGGACATGGAACAACTAGCTGGTTGACTGGTTCAAAGATAGTGGAGTACAGCAGAGACTGGCCTGCTGCACTGGACTGGTTCAAAGTTGGGAGGAAATACGATGAGGCTGTATATTGTCACCCTGCTTATATAACATCTATGCAGAATACATCATGAGAAATGCTGGGCTGGATGAATCACAAGCTGAAATCAGTCTTGCTGGAAGAAATGTCAACAACCTCAGATATGCAAATGATACCACTCTAATGCCAGAAAGTGAAGAGGAACTAAAGAACGTCTTGATGAGGGTGAGAGAAGAGAGTGAAAAAGCTGGCCTGAAACTCAACATTAAAGAAAACTAAGATTGTGGCATCTGATCCCATCACTTTATGGCAAATAGAAGGAAGAAAAGTGGAAGCAGTGACAGTTTTTATTTTCTTGGGCTCCAAAATTACTGCAGACAGTAACTGCAGCCACAAAATAAAAAGATGCTTACTCCTTGGAAGAAAAACTATGACAAATCTAGATAGTGTATTAAAAAGCAGAGATGACAGTTTGCCAACAAAGGTCCATATTTTTCAGTAGTCATGTGTGGATGTGAGAGTTGGAAAATAAAGAAGGCTGATGCCAAAGAATTGATGTTTCTGTAATTATGGTGCTAGAGAAGACTCTTGAAGAGTCTCTTGGACTGCAAGGAGATCAAACCAATCAATCCTAAAGGAAATCAGTCCTGAATATTCTTTGGAAGGGCTGATGCTGAAGCTGAAGGTCCAATACTTTGGCTACCTGATGCGAAGAGCTGAGTCATTGGAAAAGACCCTGATGCTGGCAAAGAGTGAAGGCAAATGGAGAAGGGGCTGGCAGAGGGTGAGATGGTTGGAGGGCATCACTGACTCAATGGACATGAGTTTGAGCAAACTCCAGAAGATAGTGGAGTACAGCAGAGACTGGCCTGCTGCAGTGGACGTGATCAGAGTTGGACATGATTTAGTGACTGAATAGCAACAACATGGATTTATCTCCAAGTCAACAGATCCTATCTTGCATGGAGAAACACCACCTCTGATGTCAATAATAAGAAATAAATACTGTCTACTATGCTCAGCTGGAATTTGGCAAGAATAAGTGGGAAGGTAAGAAGACAAAAAAACAAAGATAACAATTTCATTTTTGACCCTGGAAAGTACAAAAATCTATGATGCCTTGGGTCGAAAAATTTCATAGAGAGCCCCAGATAGTGTTTTATTCTATCAGCTGCCAGTCAGCCCCATTCAGCTCTCACTTGTAGCAAACTCAATGGCCAATGAATTTCTGCCCTGTACTCTGTATCTCACAATGAGTGTCCTGGGAAGTCTACAAGAGCTCTGATGCAAAGGTCAGAACACTGCTTCAACCTCAAAGAGCTTAGACACAACATCCTTCACACCCTCACCACTGTCCAATCATCTTTGTAACATAATGTCTTTATTAAAATAGAGAGCAAGGAGTTAAAGGTCTGGGTTAAACAATGGTCCCTACTAACTACACACACACTGCAAACTAATTCAAAACCTGCTTTACAGCATAAATCTGGCAATCTGGTCGACTGAGAAAGAGCTTTCCAGATTTACAGTCAGAAATGTTTCAAAGAGAAAGAAAAAATGCAAAACCAAAGAGAAAGAAATTAAAGCTATAATCAGCTTAAGTGGAAACAATACTGTCTGTTCGTGATTGCTATTCCCATCATCGGTCGAATTAGCAAAAGTCTTGGACTGCTTGACACCAAGCTAAAGGCTTCAAATGACCCCAGCCTAACGTTCAGCAATGCTGCATAGTGGAAAAAGGGCAGTCATTCACTGAGCTGGCCAGCAGTGAGCCTTTAGGAACATTGCTTAAACTTTATGAGTCTCAGTTTCCTTATCTACAAAATTATGAAAACAAAGTCTGTGCCACAGAGTTGGAATGGGACCAAGTCAAATAAAATAAAAGGTACTCATTCATTACCATATTGATAAATCAGGGTAAGTTTTTTTTAGGAACATCTTAAATACATGGGGTACTAAATAAAATAAACATATGGGGATTGAAAAGCCAAGGGAAAGGTCTTTATATGATATATTTTCATGACAATTTATCTTTCCTCCAATGCAGTTGCTTTTATCCAGGTTGTCTGAGTATCCCATAAGACTTGCTAATTACAAATTTTGGACATGTCACATTCAGAGAAACTGAAGATGAAATGACATAAAATCCCAATGCAAGTCTATAAGCCAAATGTGATTAGAAAATTTTTGACATTTACATTGTTGCTGTTTAATCACTAAGTTGTGTCCAACTCTTTTGAGACCCTGAGGACTGCAGAACACCAGGCTTCTCTGTCCACAGGATTTCCAAGTCAAGAATACTAGGGTGGGTTGCTATTCCCTTCTCCTAGGGATCTTCCTGACCCAGGGATCAAACCTGAAGCTCCTGCTTGGCAGGTGGATTCTTTGCCACTGAGCCACCTGACCTTCCCTTTGACATTTATGCATATATTCAACATAAATCTCTGAAATTTAAGCAAATGCTTAGATAAAATAGGAATTTAAATATGGCATTTCATACTCATCAACCAGGGACATAATTGGTATATTGTGGGGCAAACTCTGAATTAATTCCTCTTTCCATTTTCTATGTCTTTATCTCTAACTTTCTGTCTTTATCTCAGTTTCTGTCTTTGTAGCACACAACCACACACAGACACAGAGGTCTGAGTTAGTAAGTGGGGCAATGATTTAGAGAGGTGAGGCCAAGAGGCTAGACGATGTTAACCAAAGCAATCCATCGACAGTTATCTCTCTGAGGTTAAGTTTCCTTCTGTATATGTGTATGTAGGACATTTTTCAATTTCATACTTCATTTTTCTTTAAGTGCTGCCCTTAGTGTTTATTTTAGTCTACAAGAGACAGGCAGGTAAGCAGGGGTAAAAATGTCCAATGTAATCCTGCTAGTTCCTTGTAGCTATACATTCAGCTCTCAGCTATAGGTTACCACTGCTTAACACTTTATTTGGTTTATTTCCCTGGTTGGTAATTTACAACCATTTTCCTCCTGCCATTATTCTCATAACTGGCAGATTTTTCTCTAAGTTACTATTTCATTTTTTATGATCTGCCAAGGAGATCTTTAACAGGTATTTCAGAATCAAATTTTATTTTCTTTCATGTTTAATGATAAGCCAGTTATGCTTCTACTTTGATGACTTTTTTCCAATTCTCTGCTTTTTTCCTGATTAAAAGCATGATTTCTTTAATAAAATTTACTTTGTAATCTTAATTCTTAAACACTGTGTGTACATGTAGTACATGTTCCTCCCTTGTCAATGCTAAATTTGGTTTTTATAAGCATGCCTCCTTTAGATATAGACCCTTGTGAATAGTTGTGTGCCAAAATCTACAATGCATAAAAGAGAAATAATTTGAGAGAATGTTATACGTATTTTCTTAAGATCCTACAATTTTTATATTGAGAAATTTACAAAGTTTAACAGTCTAACTGTTTTGTAAGATACTTCCCCTTTCCTTTTCTCCTGTCACACCCAGCCAAATCTACATGTTAGGGTAAATGAGGAAATTCAGTAGGCGCATTTACAGAGTATGGCGAAGTCGCTCAGTCGTGTCCAACTCTTTGCGAGACCATGACTGTAGCCTATCAGGCTCCTCCGTCCATGGGATTTTCCAGGCAAGAGTGCTGGAGTGGATTGCCATTTCCTTCTCCAGGGGATCTTCCTGACCCAGGAATCAAACCCAGGTCTCCCTCATTGCAGGCAGACGCTTTACCGTCTGAGCCACCAGGGAAGCCAGAGACAATATAAATCACCCACAAAAGACAACTGATCTCTTCTATGTTGGATCCTGAATTATAGCAGGTTCTGCTCTTCTAAATAGTCATACTCTTCAAGTGATATATTTCCAAGGGATTTCACAAAGAAAAGGAAATGGAATTTTTTTTTCTTTCTCTTTTATTCTTTTGGAGAAAATAAGGAAGTAGCATGGTTTGCCAGTAGACTGAATCTCTGGGCAAATCTTTCTAAAAACATTAGGATTGTTTCAGATGCTCCTAAAAGGGGGAAAATAAATGACAGAAGCTTCACCTAAGACCCACTTTTGCTGAAGTCCCTGCCTTTGGTTCTATGAGGAAACTTTTCAATCCATTCCACAGACCTGCATCAAACACCTGTTCTGTGTCAGGTCCTAAGCTAAGGACTGGGAAGAGTGAAAAATAGTCATGTCTCTAACGAGCTGCTAGGCTGGAAGGAGAAATAAACATATGGACTAATAATTAAAACACCATGTGCTGAGAAGCATAATAGAGCTTTCCTCAAATTGTTTGGGGTAATACCAGTTATTCTAGTTGAAGGTCAGGGAAGGCATCCCAGGGGCAGCGGCACATTACAGAGAATAAAGAGCTCTGCAAAATCTGTGCAGACAAATCCTCCTTCCCCCTCCTGGTCTCGCCAGATTAACTTCAAAAAGAGCAGCCCAACAGTGTATCTCTTTAGGATGAATCGTGAGAGCGCTTGGCAACTGCCTGCCCTAATAGCATCTCCAAGGGAAGCAATTAACTAGCAATTTTCCTTTATTATTTCACTCATCCACGTAATTAAATATTCTTAACATACTTATTTCATAGTATTTTATGAAGACTGATAACGCTATGTTACTGTATACTAATGATAATATAATTAGCCACCAGTTTCACATGCTTTGATGTATTCTTTCGAAAAATTATTCTAAAATACAAGTTTAATGTGAGGTTAAGATTGCACTAAGCCATTTCCTCTAAGACGCTACTGCTTGTCTTTATTTTACAGTGGGGAAATAACATGAAAGGCTTGCCTTAAATTCTTCTGGTTTTCGAGGAAACTGTTAAGGTTTATATGAGTATATTAAAAATCTCACTGATCCTTCTAAAGTCAATCCTAAGGGATTTTTGACAGTTTTTCCATTTTGCTTTAAAATATATGGTTATTGTCATCATGTTATCTTTGTCACACACTATGAATATGCACACATATAAAGCACATCCACACATATGTATAAATCTTTTGTACATAGTAATATTTTATAAATATAAACACATATACATATATAGTTCTAGGTATGACATGTATGTGTGTATATATATATATATAATAAAGAACGCTTTATTAAAAGTTATCAAAAGTTATTTTTCTTCAATCCCTTTCATAAAATTTTTAATGAAGATAAAAATTCTAGGAAATAATGCCATTTGCAACAACATGAATGGACTTATATATTATCATACTAAGTGAAGTAAGTTAGACAAAGGCAGATATATGATATCACTTATATGTGGAATAAGTTAGACAAAGGCAAATATATGATATTACTTATATGTGGAATCTAAAAAAGAATGATACAAATGAATTTATTTACAAAACAGAAATGGCCTCACAGAGAATGAATTTATGGTTACCAGGGGAGCAAGGAGGAAGGTGGGAGGAGAGGGATAGATTGGGAGTTCGGAATTGACATGTACACACTTCTGTGTTTAAAATGGATAGCCAACAAGGNGACAACTGATCTCTTCTATGTTGGATCCTGAATTATAGCAGGTTCTGCTCTTCTAAATAGTCATACTCTTCAAGTGATATATTTCCAAGGGATTTCACAAAGAAAAGGAAATGGAATTTTTTTTTCTTTCTCTTTTATTCTTTTGGAGAAAATAAGGAAGTAGCATGGTTTGCCAGTAGACTGAATCTCTGGGCAAATCTTTCTAAAAACATTAGGATTGTTTCAGATGCTCCTAAAAGGGGGAAAATAAATGACAGAAGCTTCACCTAAGACCCACTTTTGCTGAAGTCCCTGCCTTTGGTTCTATGAGGAAACTTTTCAATCCATTCCACAGACCTGCATCAAACACCTGTTCTGTGTCAGGTCCTAAGCTAAGGACTGGGAAGAGTGAAAAATAGTCATGTCTCTAACGAGCTGCTAGGCTGGAAGGAGAAATAAACATATGGACTAATAATTAAAACACCATGTGCTGAGAAGCATAATAGAGCTTTCCTCAAATTGTTTGGGGTAATACCAGTTATTCTAGTTGAAGGTCAGGGAAGGCATCCCAGGGGCAGCGGCACATTACAGAGAATAAAGAGCTCTGCAAAATCTGTGCAGACAAATCCTCCTTCCCCCTCCTGGTCTCGCCAGATTAACTTCAAAAAGAGCAGCCCAACAGTGTATCTCTTTAGGATGAATCGTGAGAGCGCTTGGCAACTGCCTGCCCTAATAGCATCTCCAAGGGAAGCAATTAACTAGCAATTTTCCTTTATTATTTCACTCATCCACGTAATTAAATATTCTTAACATACTTATTTCATAGTATTTTATGAAGACTGATAACGCTATGTTACTGTATACTAATGATAATATAATTAGCCACCAGTTTCACATGCTTTGATGTATTCTTTCGAAAAATTATTCTAAAATACAAGTTTAATGTGAGGTTAAGATTGCACTAAGCCATTTCCTCTAAGACGCTACTGCTTGTCTTTATTTTACAGTGGGGAAATAACATGAAAGGCTTGCCTTAAATTCTTCTGGTTTTCGAGGAAACTGTTAAGGTTTATATGAGTATATTAAAAATCTCACTGATCCTTCTAAAGTCAATCCTAAGGGATTTTTGACAGTTTTTCCATTTTGCTTTAAAATATATGGTTATTGTCATCATGTTATCTTTGTCACACACTATGAATATGCACACATATAAAGCACATCCACACATATGTATAAATCTTTTGTACATAGTAATATTTTATAAATATAAACACATATACATATATAGTTCTAGGTATGACATGTATGTGTGTATATATATATATATAATAAAGAACGCTTTATTAAAAGTTATCAAAAGTTATTTTTCTTCAATCCCTTTCATAAAATTTTTAATGAAGATAAAAATTCTAGGAAATAATGCCATTTGCAACAACATGAATGGACTTATATATTATCATACTAAGTGAAGTAAGTTAGACAAAGGCAGATATATGATATCACTTATATGTGGAATAAGTTAGACAAAGGCAAATATATGATATTACTTATATGTGGAATCTAAAAAAGAATGATACAAATGAATTTATTTACAAAACAGAAATGGCCTCACAGAGAATGAATTTATGGTTACCAGGGGAGCAAGGAGGAAGGTGGGAGGAGAGGGATAGATTGGGAGTTCGGAATTGACATGTACACACTTCTGTGTTTAAAATGGATAGCCAACAAGGACCTACTGTATAGCACAGGGAAGACGGCTCAATATTCTATAATAATATAAGTGGGAAAAAATTTGAAAAGAATAAATGCATGTATATGTATAACTGAATTACTTTGCTGTACACCTAAAACTTCACAATACTGTTAACCAACTATGCTACAATTAAAATAAAAGTTTGTTTTTAAATATTCAGTTCCAGATATGGTTTCCTCCAGAATTGTGTGTTATGAAGCAGCACCTTGGCTCTCTTACTGCACTTCACATATGTGATCTTAAATTTACTTTTCAAAAAGTGAGCAAGAGTACATTTACTTCACTTACTTTCACTGTCATTTTCTATAGTTTTTAACTGCGTTGGAACCTAGTTCAGACTGGCTGAGGGAGACTCACAGCACAGCAAACTGGCCCCAGCTGAATGTTACTCACACAGCTCGGCCCCTTCTAATATCGCCCATGAGTGTCTCTTCTGAAAGTTACAGCCTACTGAGGTGAATTCAAACCAGTTCTTGGTGTCCTCAATATTTCAAGAGATGACATTTCACATAATAGTATCTCCCTTGTTTGGGACTGACACGTATACACTACTATATTTAAAATAAAATGACTTCCCATGAAAAAGATAGTATATCCCTTATATACAGGATTCTTATTTTCAGTGCATTTTTATAACTGGCATCTTATTTATACCCACAAATGTTTACATGACAAGTGATGAGAGAATTTAGGATAAATTAAGGAACCTCTTAAAAGTCAGGAGATGGGGAATTCCCTGATAGTCCAGTGGTTAGGACTCCACACTTTCACTGTCTTGGATATGGGCTTCACTCCTGATTGGGGAACTAAGATTCCACGAGTCTTGTGGTGCAGTCAAAAAAAAAAGTCAGGGGATGAGCTTTAATAGTTGTATTAAAAGTTGTGTTATAATAATTGTTGAACCATAGACTGTTAGATTAGAAGGGAAGCAAGACCAAGGATTTACTTTAGAGGAAAGTCCTGTGTGAAACTGAGACCACAGCCTCTGTGATTTCTTGTCACAGATTTCACTGCTTTCCACTGTGTTCTTTTCAAATATATACCTGCACAAAATTTCAGCTGAGCCAAAATTTTGTGGTACCTTCTTCTTGTTCCCAAATACTAGAAGACAGTTAACGTCACTCTTCCCTTAAGCTGGCTTTAAAGTAAGGTAAAGTGTTAGCCACTCAGTAATGTCAGACTCTTTGAGATCCCATGGACTGTAGCCTACCAGGCTCTCTATCCATGGATTTTCCAGACAAGAATATTGGAATGGGTTGCTATTTCCTTCTCCAGAGGATCTTCCTGACCCAGGGATTGAACCCAGGTCTCCCACATTGTAGGCAGACTTTTTACCACCTGAGCTACCAGGGAAATCCGTCCCAAGCTGACTTTGGGGTCAAGCGAGCTGGCCAAGAACTTTCTCTTGGGTTCTTTCTTTTGTTTCATACACAGTTGTTGCACTTTATGTATTTTTTTTAAAAATGTGTGGCCATGCTCTCCAGCTTATGGGATCTCAGTTCCTCGTGCTTGTGTGTACGCTCAGTTGCTTCAGTCATGTCTGACTCTTTGTGTCTCTATGGATTGCATCTCACCAGGCTCCTCTGTCCATGGGATTCTCCAGGCAAGAATACTGAAGTGGGTTGCCATTTCCTTCTCCAAGGCTTAGATCCTCAACCAGGAATCAAACCTGTGTCCTTGGCAGTAAAAGCACAGAGTCCTAACCACTGGACCCCCAGGGAAGTCCCTTTACAAAATTATAATTAAGGCCGATGCAGAACTATTTATCCAAAGAAGTCATCTGTGCAGTGGCTTAACAAAAGTTAGTCTGTGTCATTCTCTGAATACCTCATTGCTCAGTGTTGCTGATCCTTCTATGCCATTAATCATAAACCACCTGGGATTTTCCGCTCTGCTGTGTCTCTGGTTGCCTCACTAGAATAGAAGTACATGACACAATCAAGAGCCCATTTATTAATACCGTGCAGGAGTGTAGTGCGTACACTTTACAGAACATTTTGTCTTAAGAGAAGAGGTTGTTTTTTTCAAAAGCCTAATCTACATGCTTCTGTGATTCTGAACAGTGGCAATGCAGCATGAATATTGAGAGATAAGACACATGTGATTTCCAAGTGCTTTCTCTATCTGTTCCTGACTGTGAATATACACGTGCTTTTTAAAGAAAGAAATGTTAAAAGGAAGATTACCAAACATGGAAGATCTACCACCAGTTTCAAATCAGAATGGAAGCTTTGATTTCATTACAATGGGTTTCTGCAGAACAGAAATTTATTAACATTTTAGCCCTTCTCTGCCTCTCATCATCCACCATCAGTCATTGGTCAACTCCTTCACAATATTCCTTACTTTCTTGATCCTATTTCCTCTTATTCAAGCCCTCATTGTCAAAAGAAGCAGTAGAATAGTTCTCAAGGCTCCCTTCTGTAGAACACTGTCCAAGAGACACCCTCAGATTTCTGTTTAACTCACATCTTAGTGGTTTTCTCTTAAGATTTTCAGGAGGTTAGACAATTAACAGATTGTCTTTTCTCCATGGAATGTGTTTGCCCCAACATTTTAATTAAAAATTTAACACATCTGCAGCTTGTATGTGATGGTATAAGATGGTACTTATAGCACAAAATTATATTTTTAGTTGTTTTCAACTTAATATAAGAGAGGTTCATAATATTGCACAACAATAATTAAGAGTTCTGATACATGAACCAGTCTGGGCTTCTAAACCTTCTGCTTCTGGTTTCTCCCAGAATCACTTTCCTAAAGCACCTCGATCTCTCTCTTCTATGAAAAAATGTAATTGGCTCCCCATTAACTATGGAACAAAATCTGAGCAGAACACTCAGGGTCCCTTGAGCCACACTAGAATGCAGTGCTTTTGTAAAAATAAACTTCCCTTCTGTACACCATAAGGCTTGATACACCTGTGTGTGTGTGTGTACAGTCATATTATACAACATAGAGAGAGAGAGACATACCATATTCACTCATAATATAGTCCTGGAATCTATGATTTATTTCCCAAAAGAAGCTTATTTAACTACATGTTGTAGTCTGATTCCTAGAATGTCGATGTTCACTCTTGCCATCTCCTGTTTGACCACTTTCAATTTGCCTTGATTCATTGACCTAACATTCCAGGTTCCTATGCAATATTGCTCTTTACAGCATCGGAACTTGCTTCCATCACCAGTCACATCCAGAATTCGGTGTTGTTTTTACTTTGGCTCCGTCGCTTCATTCTTTCTGGAGTTATTTCTCCACTGATCTCCAGTAGCATATTGGGCACCTATCGACCTGGGGAGTTCATCTTTCAGTGTCCTACTTTTTTGCCTTTTCATATTGTTCATGGGGTTCTCAAGGCAAGAATACTGAAGTGGTTTGGCATTCCATTCTCCAGTTGACCACATTCTGTCAGACCTCTCCACCATGACCTGTCTGTCTTGGGTGGCCCCACATGGCATGGCTTAGTTTCATTGAGTTAGACAAGGCTATGGTCCATGTGATCAGACTGGCTAGTTTTCTGTGATTGTGGTTTCAGTCTGTCCACCCTCTGACGCCCTCTCTCAGCGCCTACCGTCTTACAGGGGTTTCTCTTACCTTGGATGTGGGGTATCTCTTCACAGCTGCTCAGGCAAAACGCACCCACTGCTCCTTACCTTGGACGTGGGGTATCTCCTCAGGGCCGCCACTCCTGATCTTGGACGTGGGATATCTTCTCTAAGAAAGGCAATGCCAAAGAATGCTCAAACTACTGCCAATTGCACTCATCTCACACACTAGTAAAGTAATGCTCAAAATTCTCCAAGCCAGGCTTTAGCAATACANTGGAAGAACTGATGTTGAAGCTGAGACTCTAATACTTTGGCCACCTGATGCAAAGAGCTGACTCATTTGAAAAGACCCTGATATTGGGAAAGATTGAGGGCAGAAGGAGAAGGGGACAACAGATGATGAGATGCTTGGATTGCATCACTGACTCAATGGACATGAGTTTGGGTAAACTCTGGGAGTTGGTGATGAACAGGGAGGCCTGGTATGCTGTGGTTCTTGGGGTCACAAAGAGTCAGACACGACTGAGTGACTGAACTGAACTGAACTGTAATCTGAGCCCAGAAACTTGTACAAACTCAATTAAAGACATGGCCACAGTAAAAGATGAGAAAATAAACCTGAAGGTATATATCTGGGACTCTTAGATATAATAAAATTATCCTTCAAATCAAAAAGTAAATATGATCAAATATTGTAGATCACCAAATGTGGTACATATTTTATACACAGGACTACTCTAGTCCCTAATATTTTGTCTAAAATTAATATGTAGGCTATGCGTGCATGCTAAGTCACTTCAGTTGTGTCCAACTATATATGACCCTATGGACTATAGACCACCAAGCTCCTCTGTCGATGGGATTCTCTGGGCAAGAATACTGAAGTGGGTCACCATGCCCTCCTCCAGGGAATCTTCCCAACCCAGGGATTGAACCCAGGTATCCTACATCTCCCGCAGTTGGGTTCTTCACTACTAGTGCCACCCACGAAACAAACACTAAATTGCCCATTAACAATGATAATGTTTATATCCTGAGAATGTATACTATTTAGTCGAGTTATTTGGACTGCTCAGATCTCACTAAGAAAATTGTCCAAAGAAAATTGGATGGATATGTTTTCTCAAAATAAATTTCCATGTTGTGAGGAAATATTCAAACTCATTCTAGTTTGTTTAGAGATTTTTTCAGGCACATATGTCAATACGGGGGTTTCCCAGGTGACGCTAGTGGTAAAGAACCTGCCTGCCAGTGCAAGAGACAAGGGAAGAGGGTTTAATCCCTGGATCAGGAAGATGCCCTGGAGGAGAGCACGGCAACCCATTCTAATATTCTTACCTGGAGAAGCCCATGGACAGAGGAGCCTGGTGGGTTACAGTCTATTGGGTGACAGAGAGTCGGACATACCTGAAGTGACTTATATGTCAATACGCCCTCATATGTCAATATGTTCATAGGTGTTATGTTGTTTCTCCCACTGAAATGCATTTTTGTCTTAAAATAAGAACTGTTGAAACATTCTATCATTTCACTTTGTCTTTCTTAGTTTAATGGAAAGCTGGTTGTAAGTTGAATACAGGCCGCCAAGAAAAAAATGGATTTTATTTAATATTTTCTTGATACTACTTAGAGAGAGATCATCTCCTCTAGAGACTCGCTATTTTTTAAGTTTTCATTAGTAAAGACTGCATAACAATTATTTTAAATCATTTCATTTCTTATAAGGAATCTCACAGCAAATTCACCCAAGTGTCTACCTTCAATTAAACAAAAGAGGCACAGGAACTAAGGATTTTATGAAATAAGAGTTGAGAAGAGATCAGAACTGTGGGGATGAAAGGTGCCTCATCAGAGTTTTACCCTTTGCCACAATCTGGTTTTACTAGCAAGGCCCTTTGCTGAACCATCCTTTTCCTTTGAATCTCTTTAATACCAATGAAAAGAACCCTAGAAAGAGATAGTAAAACTGTACAACAACTTTAGAAAACATTTGGTAGTATTAATGTCTAATAAAGATGAATTTAAGCATATCATATGGCCTAGCAATCCCATACCTAAGTATACACTGAATTCAAATACACGTATATCTAGTCACCAAAGACATGTCCTAACACATTTGTAGGCAAATTATTCAAAATGGCCAGAAAAACAGAAATACCTAAATTCTATCATCAGTACAACTGATAAGTAGAAGAGGTATATTTACACATTATTCACAAATGAGAATGAACAGCAACTATATGCAACATGAAGACTCTCAACATAGTGTTGAATGAACGAAGCCTGATACAAAAGAGCACACAGAGCATAATGTCTGTAATAGGACCAAAATATGAGGGAAAGTATAAGAAACAGACAAAAGTAGTCTATTAATATGTTGTTAGAAATCCACATCACAGCTACCATAGGTGGGAAGAGGAATTAAGGACTAAGAACAGAACATAAAGGGGTTTTAGTGGTGCTGGTTGTATTTTGCTTTTGATCCAAGAGCTGGTTAGATGTTCAGTATCTGAAAACTTAGTGAATTTTATACTGATGCTATGTGTACTCTTCTGATATGTGTATATTTTACTTTGATCAAGTTTTTTAAAAGGAACCCAGGAACTCAAATGTAACTTCCTGCTGCAAAGAAAGAAACAGGCCCATCTAAAACATATGACCATCTAAAGAACATTCAATCCAGTTGGTTGAAGTTTTTGGTTTTGTCTTTTTTTTTTTTTTGGAAAAGACTATCAGAAAACTGAAAATGAAAGTGAGTAAATATCTCACTTTATCTTACATACACCATGTAGTTTGTTTAAGGATCACCTTAAACACAGTTCTGGTGAAAGACAGTATCTATGGCATACTACCCCAATTTTTAAAATCAGACCTAATTCCTATGAGTTAGGTAACTGATGGAGGATTAAACTTCATGGAGAATATTAAAAGGTCAAGTAAATGACAGCTTTTCTTCCTCTGGAAATTTGCTGTGGCTTCATCACCATGAAAATATGTTTCTCCGCCCTCACCATCATTTCCCCAAAACTGTTTTTCTTTAACAAGTCAAACATGCAGAAAACACACTCTTACCAACTCTTCTGCCATTGTGACACTGATGTAAACTATACTTCCCAAGACCGAGATATGAACATCTTGTAATAACAGCTGGACACTTGGAAGATGTTAGCAAATGACCATGCTGATATTTTAAATCTGGACTTTCTTTGGGTGCCAAAAAGCATATTTCTGAGATCACATTATCTTCTTCAGGAGTCAAACATATAATCTCTTAGCTCAGAAAGTTACATAGAGACAAAATACAGAACAAACGATAAACATTCAGAGGAGAGAATGTATTGACAGGTCTGATTCCTACTCACTGAAAAATTGCTTAGACCTGGGGAGAAACTCTAGCTTCCCTCTTTGTGGGAATAAATGCAAAAGATCTCTTCTGACTGACTCCTTCTCCTTAAATACTCTTTTGCTTTCACTCCTAGAAGATCCAAAAACACAGTGCAGGCTGCTGTTATACAACATCATTTATAGTCCTTTGAAATATTTTTACTTCAGCAAGCAATCTTTTTATCACCTACAAGAACACTTGAGCCAACCCTGAGTATGAAAATAAACATTATAAACATATGCCTAAATTATATCATACTCTTAACAACATACTCCTTTCAACCTCACAGATGCTTAAGATTTGGAAAGGATATTCAAATCATTTATATTAAGCTTTTGTTTGGCTGTGTGGCATGTGGGAGCTTAGTTCCCCAACCAGGGATTGAACCCACATACCCTGGAGTGGAAGCCTGGAGCCCCAACCACTGGACCACCAGGAAAGTCCCTGTATTAAAGCTTTCATTGTACAATCGATTTAAGATACCTGGCTAAGGGCATGCAAATAAGAAAGCTTAAATTAAGACTAGAACCCTGTCTCAGCTTGCTAATCCTTAGTCTAAGACTTTATGTGCTATATCAAGATGCCTTTTGAGTCACTAGAAATTAAATGACTGGATGGCCATCTAGTTTTTTGGTTTATGCATTGGTACTCAGACAAAACCAAGTGTTGTAAGCCACAAAGGGTGAAATAAAATTTTCTATGAACTAGGCATTTTTCAAGGAGGTACATGATCTGGAGGAGATACTCAAATCCACAGACTCGCACAGTTGTTATATCCCATGATGAATACCAAAGAAGGAAACATAAAAAAGAAAATAAAGCACAAACATGCATGTGCATACACAGAAAGAGATAAGCAACAGCCTCCCGATTTTACCACAGAGAAATAAAGGAATTAATTCCACCACAGACAACTCTTTCAAGAACCTAAAAAGTCAGTAAGAAAAGAATTTTCCTTCATTCTTTTATTCATTCAACACATTTGTATTTCATGTCTGCCAGATCTAGGTATGGTACTAGTGAGTGAGATACACCGATAAAATATCCTAATCCCTGCCCTTGGGATGCTGGCAGTTAACCAGGCAGCCAAGAGAAGGAACTTACAAGGGACAGAGTTTGGGTATATAGTGAAGAAGAGGGAAGAGGACGATAAGGAAAGAGTTAACACCAAGAGCTTTCTAGGAGGAACAAGCAAAAACATGAGAAATTCTATCATTTTCTTCCCTGAGGGATCTTCCCACGTTCTTCCTATCTTGATGGTTCTCAAAGGGTGAAGCCAAAGATAGAAGCTTCAGCATTACCTGAGAACTCTTGTAAGAAATAGAAATTCTCAGTCCCTACACAAGAACTACTAAACCAGAGGTACTCTGTGTTGCAACAAGCCCCCAAATAATTTTGATGTGTGTGAAGTTTGAGAACTTAACTAGAAGTTTACATTGTACTAGTTAAATCAAAGCCAAATTGGGTGAATGAAAGACTGTATGCTCAAACAGTTAAGAACAAGTCTCGTCTGGTAATTTTCCATGTAAATGTACTAGTCTAAAAACTAATCTTTTGTCAGTAATGTACTAATCTATAGACTTCCCTGGTGGCTCAGACAGTAAAGCGTGTGCCTATAACATGGGAGACCTGGGTACGATCCCCAGGTTGGGAAGATCCTCTGGAGAAGGAAATGGCGACCCACTCCAGTATTCTTGCCTGGAGAATCCCATGGACAGAGAAGCCTGGTAGACTACAGTCCATAGGGTTGCAAACAGTCGGACACGACTGAGCGACTAAGTACTAATCTATATTTTGAAAAATTTGGTTTTATTCACTTTTGGAGAAAGGAATGGCAATCCACTCATGTATTATTGCCTGGAGAATCCCATGGACAGAGGAGACTGGCTGGCTACAGTCCATAGAGTTGTACAGAGTCAGATATGACATGCTAAGACACGAAGTGACTTAGCATGTTTGGAGGCCTATAGACTCTGTGTATGCTAAGCTCTGCTGCATAAATGACTGATATATCTGAAGTAAATGCTTTGCATTTTGCCTGGAGTCTGGTGTCTTGAACGGAGGTCAACATAGGTGATACTTCAGAAAGCACAAGAGGGTTTTCGAAACAAACTACACAATACACTAATGGAACCGCAGGGACTACAGCATTGAACACCTTCAGTTCAGTTCAGTCTCTCAGTCGTGCCTGACTTTTTGCGATCCCATGAATCGCAGCACACCAGGCCTCCCTGTCCATCACCAACTCCCGGAGTTCACTCAGACTCACACCCATCNCTGAAGTGGTTTGCCATTCCCTTCTCCAGAGGACCACATTCTGTCAGACCTGTCCACCATGACCGCCCATCTTGGGTTGCCCTGTGGGCATGGTTTAGTTTCATTAAGTTAGACAAGGGTGTGGTCCTAGTGTGATTAGATTGACTAGTTTTCTGTGCGTATGGTTTCAGTGTGAACACTTCAGGCTATGTGATATCTCATGTTCACGGTCCACTTATTTCTCTGCATCCCCTCTACAATAAAGCTTTTCTGCTTCATTTTCTCTGTAGTTTGCCACAGGTCCACCCTTTGCCCCAACTCTGCTAGACCTTAGAGCTCTAGATCTAAGATGTTTAGCTACATTCTCAAAGTGTCTTGACATCTTGCCTCTTTGGTTCAAATTCTTAAGAGAAAGAATTTGATAGTCCCAATGTGGCTCAATAGTTCACTTAATTGTGACCTTGGGTATCAATAAGGCAGTCAGGGCACAACACAAGGCTGCGTGGTCACAAAATTTAACACAGTAGCAATGATCTATTTAACTCCAGAGAGTTCTGTCTAACTTCAGGAGCCTCTGAAGCAACAGTGCATCCTTAATCTTTATGAATCTCAATGAATGGTAGATAATTCATGGAAAAAACAATTGAGTCTTACAAAAGAATTTTGAAAGAGATAAATTGATTACATATCAAAACCTTAATTATATATATAGCCTTCACTTCAGAAATTTAAATTCTAGGTTTTCATTCTAAGGAAAAAAAATTAAGATGTGTCCAATAAGAAATAAGCCCAGTGAATTCCCTAGTGGTCCAGTGGTTAAAACTCTGCACTTCCACTGCATGGGGCACAGGTTCGATCCCTGGTCAGGGAACTAAGATCTCTCATGCCACATGATGGGGCCAACAGCAACAGCAACAAAAATACAAAGAGAGGTATTCAAACACGTATATAAGTGTTCAAACACTTAGCATGCTGTGACATGCTGCCTGCTAAGTCACTTCAGTTGTGTCCAACTCTTTGTGACCCCATAGACCATAGCCCACCAGGTTCCTCTGTCCATGAGATTCTCCAGGCAAGAATACTGGAGAGAGTTGCCATGCCCTCCTCCAGGGGATCTTCCAACCCAGGGATCAAACCCTCTTATCTTTTGTCTCCTGCTTTGGCAGGCTGGTTCCTGACCACTAGCGCCACCTGGGAAGCCCACACATTCACATATATAAAAGTTCAGTTCAGTCACTCAGTTGTGTCCAACTCTGTGACCCCATGGACTGCAGCACGCCAGGCTTCTCTGTCCATCAGCATCTCCCAGAGCTTGCTCAAACTCATGTCCATCGAGTTGGTGATGTCATCCAGCCATCTTATCTCATCCTCTGTCTTCCCTTTCTCCTCCTGCCTTTGATCTTTCCCAGCATCAAGGTATTTTCCAATGTGTCAGTTCTTCGCATCAGGTGGCCAAAGTACTAGAGCTTCAGCTTCAGCATCAGTGCTTCCAATGAGTATTCAGGACTGATTTCCTTTAGCATTGACTGGTTTGATCTCTTTGCAATCCAAGGGACTCTCAAGAATCTTCTCCATACTTTCAAAACAAAACAAAAAATATTTTGAAGTGAAAAAGAAATAAGCCCCCCTAAAAAATGTTTGTCACAGCATTGTTTTTCATAGAAAAATTATAAAAGGAAACTACCTAAAATATCTAGAAACAGGCATTTTTTAAAAATTAATGAAAGTCATTTTTACTATGTATTGCTTCTACCAAAAAAAAAAATCCATCATTATCTATCTTTGGTGAACTTTTTCTCCTTCATTAAAAATAAAAAAAAAAAAAAAATCCGTAAGCCCTAACATTGTTTTTTTTTTTTTTTTTTTCTCCTAACATTGTTTTAATACTGGCACAAGGAAATTGCAAGTGCTTTGCTTCCCACAGTCTATTTTTCTTGTCTGGATTAGAGTCACCATGATGATCAAGCTGCAGCTGCTAGCTGATCTCTTCCAGCTGTGGATTTGACCTGCTCCTACCAGTTCCTAATTGGATTTACTTGCTTCCCCTCTTTTTTCCACTTCAGTTGAGGCCTCCCAATCATAAGGTCCAAGTCCGCCTCCTTGCCTCCATCCTCCAGTCCATGTCTCTGGCCCTAAAGCTTAACTAGAATAAATTTTAGACATTCTCCTTAGTAATTTAATATAATTTTCAGAATCCTGGCTAAACAGCTAGAGTCTTTGACTTGATATAAAATACTTGAATTTCCGTGTCCTCTAATTATCTTAATAGATAAGAGCAACATGAACTGGAATGCTACAAACACAGAGTGAGGTGTATCTTTCCATTAATATAAAGTCCACAAAAGACTACAGAATTATAGTGTTAGAACACAAATAGCTGGGATTCATAGAATGATTTTCCCAACCTGGAATCTCCTCCTCTGTCAGAATGCTGGTTAAGGGGACATGGAACTGCAGTTGTGTGGTAATTTTTAGTCTATTGCTGAGAACGCAACCTTGAAATTTTTTTACTATAAATTCAAGACTTCAGCTGGAGACATGGGTAACAGGCCCAGAGGTGTCTGTTAAGATGTGGCAAAGAGGTCAATAAAGATCAAAGCAACTTACATCATATTCAATGACTGCAATTTCTTAATAGCCCCCAAAGTCACCACATTTGCCATTAGTCAGTGCCTATAACATGGACATCTGAGTGCAATGTGACTGGCTTGGCTGAGAACCTCAGAATTACAGCTAAAGCTAAACTCACTCCTAAAAGTGATGTGAAAAGCGTGAAGAATACTCTGCAGCTCACTGGTATGAAAATGGAAGGATTCTATTTTTGTGCTTTCTTAACCCACCATGTTGTCAACCTCAGACACTTTCTTCGTTAGTAAAAGGAATAAACTTCAAAACGGTCAATAAATTAGAGTTTAGAGCTGTTCTGGTTGAAGTGGACAAGATGGAAACAGAATTCTGTTTTCCAGTCTCCTCTTTGACTGCCTCCATTTCTTCCCTGTTCCCAAGATGGTTGTAAATAAACCATGGCAGAACCTAAAACTCAGCAGAACCTACAGTGACAGCCAATGGCCTATGTGATTTCTAAGGAACCCTCCCTAGAAAAACAACATTCACTTTTATGTGACTATGATTTGTTCATAAAAGTAAACATTGATTACCCAACTTAATATACTGGCACTCATCACTCAGCAGGTGTTCCATGAGTGCTGAGTGAATTAAAATTGTATTTGTTTAACTGATGGTCCAGTGAAACTTTCAGAAAAGTAAAGAGTCCCAAGACTTGGCTTACTCATTTTTTAGCAAATAAAAACAGAATCAAATTATAAGCCAATTTAAAAAATAAGGGCACCTTTTATTTATTTTTGGCTTTTTACTTTTTACTTTTTACATTTACTATCTATGGAACTTCAGTCAAATTTTAACCTATACACTTTCTTCATCAAAAAACAGGTATAAGAAAATAGGAAAGATGGAAAAGTTTTGAGAATTACATGAAATAACACAGTAACTGGCAGCTAATAAGTGCTCCATAAATGACAATTGTGGTTATTGTTATTTTTTTAATTGATTTTAAAAGGGGCAGATTACACAGCACATCCTAGAAGACTATTTCTCTATTAAGGTGTCGTGAGGGAGAGATATTAAAGAGGTGGAGGAAAGATAGCTGCTTTACATCAGGAAGGGGGGTAATGTTACATCATGTTAACCATGACTGGTTAATGGTCTAGGGAGAGTTTAACTCGAGCTTTCCGCCTCCCATATAATCATGTGCTTTCCTGCCAGACCAAGTCTTTCCTATAATTTTTTTCTTTAGAGTCTTTTGAAAATTTCATTTTATTTCCTTGGCTGTGCTGGGTGCTCGTTGCTGTATGGGCTTTTCTCTGGTTGTGGTGGACAGAGGGTGGGGGGCTGCGCTTTGTTGCAGTTCATGGGCTTCTCATTGCGATGGCTTCTCTTGATGTTGAAGCACAGGCTCCAGGGTGCATGGGCTTCAGTAGTGGTTCCCAGGCTCCACCACAATAGGCTCCACAGCTGTGGTGCAAGGGCCCAGCCCCTAGCAGCATTGTGGGATTCCCGCTAGATCAAGGAACCCAAGTCTCCTGCACTGGCAGGCAGACTTTTTACCATAGAGCCACCAGGGAAGCCCCTCTTCAGGGTCTTATTCTACCTTTGAAGGGGAAGTAAAATACTGATCTTAGAAGCTTAGAGTGAGAGCACCTCACAAACTATCTACTTCACCCATGGGAACTTCACCATAAAGGCTTTAGCACATAGCTTTTTTTAGCTGTGGGATCTCTCCAAAGGGTTATGTCCCAGACATCTATTATTTTTGTCTTCCTAGTATTCTTCTGCTTCTGAGAACAATACAGAAGATCCAGAACTTCCCTTTACCCAGAACACAATGATACGGTAACCAAGTCAGCCGTCTCCCGCTATAACCTTCCCCGTGACCACAGCTGATTGATGCGGGCTATGCTTTTCCACCCAGCTCATCAATTTTAGGATTTCAAGACATGAAGCACCAGGAGTTGTCAGTCTTTCTTTGGCAGCTGTAACTGTTAGATGGAAGGCTTATAAACTATTGACAGCTATGCTCTCTCCTCTCACTGGAAAGCAGAAGCAGTGATTTAAGAAAGCAGCAAACGGATAAGGTAGATGTACAGAGAGGAGCCAGGGTTGGGGACAGGGAATTGTGACAGCATCTGAGGCCTTGTTCCTAAAACAAACCCATGTCGCTTGGGTCCTGCCAATGGCTTTTATAAATTTATTTTGGGCTTAATTAAGGCAGTTAGATTACACTGTATCAAGCTACTGAAAGAAGGAAGGAAGGAAGGAAAGACAGAAAAAGGTGGAGGGAGGAAGGAAGGAAGAAACACAGGGCACTAATGCAGGGGTTGGGAGGCTAAGGTCAGAAATATCACTGGGAATGAATTTTTAAGTGGAGATACAGACAAAAAGTAGTGAAACTCCCTGTACCCAATAAGTCACATGTCAGTGGCTGACTGCTGTGCCTTCTTTTAAGTAAGGTGACCAATGTCTCAGTTCACCTCTAGAAAGTCCCAGTTTACTCACATTATCGGAAGGTACCTCTCAGTTAGCTCCCTCTGTCAGAGCTAAAACTGCCCTGGTCTGAACAGTCAAGTCTGTCACTCCACTTAGGCTGGAGCTGGTGTTGCCAGTGCCCACTTCTGCCATTCCCTTCCCTCTAGCTCTACCGCTTTCACTTCTGCTTCTGCCACTATTTTCGTTCTCCACTGCCATGTGTTTGACAAAGTACTTATAAGTAAATGCCAAGGAGTATGGACTATATGAGGACGCTAAAAAAAAAAAAAAATCCATAAAATGGTTAAACAACAGTACCAAATAGTAAATAATAGCAATAAGAATAAAGGAGGTAGCACATGTAAAACGTATTGAACAATTTGGTTGGGGGGGTGGACACTGTAAGCTCCCAATACAAAGCTAGTGGAGATGATAGAATTCCAACTGAGCTATTTAAAACTCTAAAACAAGAAGACGCTGTTAAAGTGCTGCATTCAATATGTCAGCAAATGTGGAAGACTCAGCAGTAGCCACAGGACTGGAAAAGATCAGTTTTCATTCCAATCCCAAAGAAGGGCAATGCTAAAAATTGTCCAAACTACCACACAATTGCACTCATTTTTGCATGCTAGTAAGGTTATGCTAAAAATCCTTCAAGCTAGGCTTCAGTAGTATGTGAACCAAAAACTTCCAGATGGACAAGCTGGATTTAGAAAAGGCAGAGGAACCAGAGATCCAATTGCCAACACTTGATGGATCATAGAGGAAGCAAGAAAGTTTCAGAAAAGCATCTACTTCTGCTTCACTGACTACACTAAAGCCTTTTGACTGTGTGGATCACAACACATTGTGGAAAATTCTTCAAGAAATGGGAATATCAGACCACCTTAGCTTTCTCCTGAAGAATCTGTATGCAGGTTAAAAAATAACAGTTAGAACTAGACATAGAACAGACTGATTCAAAATTGGGACGACAGTAAGACAAGGCTGTATATTTGCACCCTGCTTATTTAACTGATATGCAGAGTACATCATGATAAACTCTGGGCTGGATGAATCCCAGGCTGGAATCAAGATTGCCAAGAGAAATATCAACAACCTCAGATAGGCAGATGATACCACCCTTATGGCAGAAAGTGATGAGAAACTAAAGAGCTTCTTGATGAAAGTGAAAGAGAAGAATGAAAAAGCTGGCTTAAAACTCAACATTCAAAAAACTAAGATCATGGGGTCCAGTCTCCTCACATCATGGCAAATAAAAGGGGAAAAGTGGAAGCAGTGACAGATCTTATTTTCTTGGAATCCAAACTCAGTGTGGACAGTGACTGCAGTCATGAAATTAAGACACTTGCTCCTTGGAAGGAAGGCTATGACAAAACCAGACAGTGTATTAAAAAAGCAAAGACATCCCTTTGCTGACAAATGTTCATACAATAAAAGCTTTGGTTTTTCCAGTAGTCATGTACAGATATGAGAGTTGAACCATAAAGAAGGCTGAGCACCAAAGAATTGATGCTTTCCAACTGTGGTGCTGGAGAAGACTCTTGAGAGTTCCTTGGACAGCAAGGAGATCAAACCAGTCATCCTAAAAGAAACTAACCCTGAATATTCATTGGGAGGATGGATGCTGAGGCTGAAGCTCCAACACTTTGGCCACCTGATGAGAAGAGCTGACTCACTGGAAAAGCCCCTGATGCTGGGGAAAATTGAAGGCAAAAGGCTAAGAGAGCAGCCGAAGATGAGCTGGTTAGATAGCATCACTGACTCAATGTAATGAGTTTGAGCAAGCTCCGGGAGTTGATGAAGGACAGGGAAGCCTGACATGCTGCAGTCCATGGGGTCACAAAGAGGTAGACAGGACTGAGCGACTGATCAACAGCAGCATTGTCACTGACCTTTCTAGGGCCATGCATAAGACAGTTATTGAAAAGGCATAAAACAGAACAAAATTTAGAATTTATCTCATTTTTGCATTTAATTTAAAAAAGAAATATTCCCTGATACCAGCAATCTGAAACAATTATTATGAGTTCTGTCTGAAAAGTGATTTGTCTAATAATCACAGTAGAATTATCTTCTTTCTGATTTTGGTACCTCATCAAAGGACAGGCAAGGATGTTATTGTGGACATAATGAAAAAAAGAAATAGCTTTACTTTGAATGTTGCTAAGTAGTTTGTGGTTTTTTTTTTAAATGTTGATAAAAGCGTGATAAACAAAGGTACACAAATTGAAACTTGTAAAGTTTCTCTCTTAACATGGTCCTCAGGAAGACAACATTCTTTTCTTTTAAACAAGGACAATTACCAGAAAGGAAGAGAGAAAAGTTCAGAAGACACGAGTGAATCATTAAGTCATGATGTATGCTAAGAAACAAAATCTTAGTCTCCTAGGGTGATAAAAATAACTATTGGTAATACTGTATTATATCTCACAGACTCCTTCCCCTTCTCCCAGGTAGGCTCCCATTAAGTCACATATTAAGTCACATTAAGTCCTGAGTCATTTCAAAACCTTAGAGCAGAGGGTAGTTATTAATAATAAATAAAAACACCCAGCCTTTCTACACCAATTTTCCTCCTAGGAACACCAAGTAATCTCTATTATTTCACAACATTCTTTGGAGGAAAATTCAGGTGGGTATTATTACTGTCATTATATGATTAGCGGAATTACACAAGGAAAGTTGAATAAAAAATGTAGCTAAATAAGGGTTATATCCCCTGTCTTAGTAAAGGGAAAAGGAAGGCTGTTGTGGGAAATATCACTGGTAAAATGCATCATTTAAATAGCTTATGATGTACTACAGAATGGCTCGTGGTACTCTTCTAACACAGAGAATAAAACATGGGACATCACAATTTCAGTTTTGTAAACGTAATTTATGCACATAGGTGTATGTTACAAAAATTGTATCATACTGTATGTATTATTTTATAGCCTGTTCTTTGTATGTAACAGCATATTGTAAATAACTGACCTACATCTAAAGTGAAGCAAAGCATTCGGTCATGTCCAACTCTTTGTGACCCCATGAACTGTAGCCTACAAGGCTCCTTGGTCCATGGAATTTTCCAGGCAAGAATACTGGAGTGGGTTGCCATTCCCTTCTCCAAGGGATCTTCCTGACCCAGGAATCAAACCGGGTCTCCCACATTGCAGGCAGACGCTTTACCATCTGAGTCACAAGGGAAGCCGTTCCTCTTCAGAAGGTGTAAGAAGACTTACATCTACATCAGCAGTTCAAATGGCTGCAAGGTAGTCCATTTACAAGCATATCTTAATTTTCTTATTTGGGGAAGCTTTTTTCTCCCCAAATCCAGGCATGAATATGCCTCTTTGAAAAACAAAGAAAGACATCCTTCACAAAAATTAATATAGGTTAAGCCCATCAACAGATAATTACCAGTGACTCCCACGGAAACCTCTGTAAAAATTACACTGTCACATTTGTGCACCAATAATTTAAGGAGCAGAATGAGTAACAGCCAGGCAACTACAATAGTATGTGGTCAATCACTTTTACAAACTGAGGTAATATTTTCTAGAGTTTAATGCACTTAGATGTNAAAAAAAAAAAAAATCCATAAAATGGTTAAACAACAGTACCAAATAGTAAATAATAGCAATAAGAATAAAGGAGGTAGCACATGTAAAACGTATTGAACAATTTGGTTGGGGGGGTGGACACTGTAAGCTCCCAATACAAAGCTAGTGGAGATGATAGAATTCCAACTGAGCTATTTAAAACTCTAAAACAAGAAGACGCTGTTAAAGTGCTGCATTCAATATGTCAGCAAATGTGGAAGACTCAGCAGTAGCCACAGGACTGGAAAAGATCAGTTTTCATTCCAATCCCAAAGAAGGGCAATGCTAAAAATTGTCCAAACTACCACACAATTGCACTCATTTTTGCATGCTAGTAAGGTTATGCTAAAAATCCTTCAAGCTAGGCTTCAGTAGTATGTGAACCAAAAACTTCCAGATGGACAAGCTGGATTTAGAAAAGGCAGAGGAACCAGAGATCCAATTGCCAACACTTGATGGATCATAGAGGAAGCAAGAAAGTTTCAGAAAAGCATCTACTTCTGCTTCACTGACTACACTAAAGCCTTTTGACTGTGTGGATCACAACACATTGTGGAAAATTCTTCAAGAAATGGGAATATCAGACCACCTTAGCTTTCTCCTGAAGAATCTGTATGCAGGTTAAAAAATAACAGTTAGAACTAGACATAGAACAGACTGATTCAAAATTGGGACGACAGTAAGACAAGGCTGTATATTTGCACCCTGCTTATTTAACTGATATGCAGAGTACATCATGATAAACTCTGGGCTGGATGAATCCCAGGCTGGAATCAAGATTGCCAAGAGAAATATCAACAACCTCAGATAGGCAGATGATACCACCCTTATGGCAGAAAGTGATGAGAAACTAAAGAGCTTCTTGATGAAAGTGAAAGAGAAGAATGAAAAAGCTGGCTTAAAACTCAACATTCAAAAAACTAAGATCATGGGGTCCAGTCTCCTCACATCATGGCAAATAAAAGGGGAAAAGTGGAAGCAGTGACAGATCTTATTTTCTTGGAATCCAAACTCAGTGTGGACAGTGACTGCAGTCATGAAATTAAGACACTTGCTCCTTGGAAGGAAGGCTATGACAAAACCAGACAGTGTATTAAAAAAGCAAAGACATCCCTTTGCTGACAAATGTTCATACAATAAAAGCTTTGGTTTTTCCAGTAGTCATGTACAGATATGAGAGTTGAACCATAAAGAAGGCTGAGCACCAAAGAATTGATGCTTTCCAACTGTGGTGCTGGAGAAGACTCTTGAGAGTTCCTTGGACAGCAAGGAGATCAAACCAGTCATCCTAAAAGAAACTAACCCTGAATATTCATTGGGAGGATGGATGCTGAGGCTGAAGCTCCAACACTTTGGCCACCTGATGAGAAGAGCTGACTCACTGGAAAAGCCCCTGATGCTGGGGAAAATTGAAGGCAAAAGGCTAAGAGAGCAGCCGAAGATGAGCTGGTTAGATAGCATCACTGACTCAATGTAATGAGTTTGAGCAAGCTCCGGGAGTTGATGAAGGACAGGGAAGCCTGACATGCTGCAGTCCATGGGGTCACAAAGAGGTAGACAGGACTGAGCGACTGATCAACAGCAGCATTGTCACTGACCTTTCTAGGGCCATGCATAAGACAGTTATTGAAAAGGCATAAAACAGAACAAAATTTAGAATTTATCTCATTTTTGCATTTAATTTAAAAAAGAAATATTCCCTGATACCAGCAATCTGAAACAATTATTATGAGTTCTGTCTGAAAAGTGATTTGTCTAATAATCACAGTAGAATTATCTTCTTTCTGATTTTGGTACCTCATCAAAGGACAGGCAAGGATGTTATTGTGGACATAATGAAAAAAAGAAATAGCTTTACTTTGAATGTTGCTAAGTAGTTTGTGGTTTTTTTTTTAAATGTTGATAAAAGCGTGATAAACAAAGGTACACAAATTGAAACTTGTAAAGTTTCTCTCTTAACATGGTCCTCAGGAAGACAACATTCTTTTCTTTTAAACAAGGACAATTACCAGAAAGGAAGAGAGAAAAGTTCAGAAGACACGAGTGAATCATTAAGTCATGATGTATGCTAAGAAACAAAATCTTAGTCTCCTAGGGTGATAAAAATAACTATTGGTAATACTGTATTATATCTCACAGACTCCTTCCCCTTCTCCCAGGTAGGCTCCCATTAAGTCACATATTAAGTCACATTAAGTCCTGAGTCATTTCAAAACCTTAGAGCAGAGGGTAGTTATTAATAATAAATAAAAACACCCAGCCTTTCTACACCAATTTTCCTCCTAGGAACACCAAGTAATCTCTATTATTTCACAACATTCTTTGGAGGAAAATTCAGGTGGGTATTATTACTGTCATTATATGATTAGCGGAATTACACAAGGAAAGTTGAATAAAAAATGTAGCTAAATAAGGGTTATATCCCCTGTCTTAGTAAAGGGAAAAGGAAGGCTGTTGTGGGAAATATCACTGGTAAAATGCATCATTTAAATAGCTTATGATGTACTACAGAATGGCTCGTGGTACTCTTCTAACACAGAGAATAAAACATGGGACATCACAATTTCAGTTTTGTAAACGTAATTTATGCACATAGGTGTATGTTACAAAAATTGTATCATACTGTATGTATTATTTTATAGCCTGTTCTTTGTATGTAACAGCATATTGTAAATAACTGACCTACATCTAAAGTGAAGCAAAGCATTCGGTCATGTCCAACTCTTTGTGACCCCATGAACTGTAGCCTACAAGGCTCCTTGGTCCATGGAATTTTCCAGGCAAGAATACTGGAGTGGGTTGCCATTCCCTTCTCCAAGGGATCTTCCTGACCCAGGAATCAAACCGGGTCTCCCACATTGCAGGCAGACGCTTTACCATCTGAGTCACAAGGGAAGCCGTTCCTCTTCAGAAGGTGTAAGAAGACTTACATCTACATCAGCAGTTCAAATGGCTGCAAGGTAGTCCATTTACAAGCATATCTTAATTTTCTTATTTGGGGAAGCTTTTTTCTCCCCAAATCCAGGCATGAATATGCCTCTTTGAAAAACAAAGAAAGACATCCTTCACAAAAATTAATATAGGTTAAGCCCATCAACAGATAATTACCAGTGACTCCCACGGAAACCTCTGTAAAAATTACACTGTCACATTTGTGCACCAATAATTTAAGGAGCAGAATGAGTAACAGCCAGGCAACTACAATAGTATGTGGTCAATCACTTTTACAAACTGAGGTAATATTTTCTAGAGTTTAATGCACTTAGATGTATCAAAAATCATAGAAATGTAAATATCCTTTGCCCCAACAGTTTCCTTTCTAGAAATTTATCCTTAGCTTGTAACAGGACAAGTTACAAAGATGTTTGTATGAGGATGTTTATGGCAGTATGTTAATTAACACAAAGGGTAAGCAATCTAGCTAAACATGAAAAAAACTGGATTTAAGTAAATTAGGATACAGGGACTTCCCTGGTGGTCCAGTGGCTAAGAGTCCAAGCTCCCAATGCAAAGGGCCCAGGTTCAATCCCTGGGTAGTGAACTACATCCCACATGCCACAACTGAAGGTTTTGTAGGTCTCAGCTAAATAAGCCAGCCTTCGACAATGAAGATCGAAGATCCCGTGGAACTGCAACAAGGCTCCAGTACAGCCAAATAAATAAATTTTATGTAAAATAAGCAAAAAATTAGGATACATCAGAAGTGAATGCAGAAAAGCCTTAAAGACAATAATGCAAATTACGGAAAAATACTCAAGATATGTTTAGCCTGATTTTTTTTTTATAAAACAGTTTACATCAACATGTGCATTAGAAAGATAAAATTCAAAATTCTAGTAGTGCTCCTCTCTGGATTGCAAAATTACTGGAAACTTGTTTTCATGTTCACTAGATTTTCTAATTTATATATAATGAGCACAGAATACTTACCCAAAGTAGAAATTAACATGATGTGGCACATGCTTTTATAAATACTAGATGTTCTAGGAGCCCCTAATCAGCCCGGAGCTTGGAGGAAGGTTGGGTTTGGCCTCCCAGGTTAGTGTCACCCTGAAACTTTAAGGATACATGGCAGTAAGTCAGTTAAAAACAAGCAATTATGAAAAGCCTAGGAGGAATGTGACAGCATGACCCAGTAAGAGCAGTTCACAGGCTGCAGAAAGGGTGATTAAAGAAAGAACTAAAAGTATCTGTTCAGTTTTGAAATAGAGGAACTCAATTCTGACCTAACTCTGTGTAGTTCTGGTGAAAAGATGAAGGCAGAAGCCAGATGGTCTCAAGCTAGAGAAGGAATGGGAGGCGGCGAAGCATGGGGTGAAGGTGAACACTGGTTTGAGGAATGCTGACACAATGAAGGAAAGGGGGTATCCAGGTGTGAAAGGTTTCATTTTCTGAGATGAGAGATCTAAAGGATTTTAACAAGAGAAAGAGCCAAAGTAAAAAGGAGAGGGTGATTTTTTCAAAAAAGGAAAGGCAGGGTATGGGTGATGATTTGACATTTCTAGTTGGGGGTGGTGAAAGGGGGGATCAGAGTAGGGTGAAAGGCCGAGTGAGGACTCCAGCAGTCAGGCCAGGTGATATGACAGGAAATCATCTCAGTTTCAAATTGCAAAGACAGCTCACAGAACCATAACTTCATTTTCATAGAAGATAGGACTAGTGAGTAGCTGAGGCCAGAAAAATCCAGAAAATATTTAGTATAATCAGGAAAAGGTGGTGGAAACCAAACAGCACACTATTATCTCACCTCTGTGTGACAAGAAACATGCAGTGAAATTTCCATAACCTCACCTAAAGAAAGAGGTTAAGATACAGAAGACAGGAACTACCAAGAGCCTGAGCAGATGGGAAGCACATGATAGGAGTGCAGAAAGAAACAAGATTTGCACTTTTCACCCAGAAAAGACAGAGCCTATCAAGGAATGTTTCTCATTTCTGTGGCTTCTAGTCTGAGTATCAAAAAATCATTCTTAGTATCAAAAATGTTTGAGAACACACATTTAAACTGAATCATTTTTGATTGGGAAAAATACATTATGACAAGAAGCATTCACAAACTAAATCATTTTTTAAACTAATTCGCATTTTAATCATCTCAGCAATATCTACATATTTTTGACATGTGTGTATTTGATATGTGTGACATTTATACATTTATTCTATCAGAAACAGAGTTTGGGTACACATAGGAAACTGCAGCTCCCTTGAAATAATTCTGGTCTGCCACTCATCATCCCACACTTGTCCAGAAATCCTCAGACCTCGTTTGAGAACAACTATCTTTATTTATGGGAGAAGGAAATGGCAACCCACTCCAGTATTCTTACCCAGAGAATCCCGTAGACAGAGGAACCTAGTAGGCTGCTGTCCATAGGGTTGCACAGAGTCGGACATGACTGAAACAACTTAGCATGCATGCATGCATTGGAGAAGGAAGTGGCAACCGACTCTAGTGTTCTTGCCTGGAGAATCCCAGAGACAGAGGAGCCTGGTGGGCTGCCGTCTATGGGGTCGCACAGAGATGGACATGACTGAAGCAACTTAGCAGCAACAGCATCCTCATTTACGGCATCCCACATGGCTCAGAAATAAAGAATCCTCCTGCCAATGCAAGAATGGCAAAAAACACAGGTTCGATTCCCTGGGTCAGGAAGATCCCTTGAAGTAGGTAATGGCAACCCACTCCCGGAAAATCAAATGAGAGGAACCTGACAGGCTACAATCAGTAGGCTCTCAAAGAGTCAGACATGAACGTGCAACTGAGCATGCATGCCCTCACTTATAAAATCCTGAATTTGGTGAATATGTATCTCGTCACCTAACACCCAAAAGCTAAAATTTACTTTCATTTTTTTTAAAATGAAACTTTGACACTTGAAAGAATTATATTTAGAACACAGTAGTCTTTTGGAAGATTTGTAAACATTATCTCAGACACAGCATAAAATGAAAAACAGAAATTTTCCAGAATATTTATAGAAGTCACCAGGTGATACTTCTGTTAAGTTCTAAAGAAAATTGTTTTTCCAAAGGCCACAACCTTTCCAGTGACATGAGGGAGCGGTGCAGGGCTCTGTCATGACACTGCTTGGTGCTGCTAAGCCAAATACACGAAGTCTTGTCACTGTTAATCCTCACATTTATGTCCTGATCAGGCTCAGTACAGAGGCACACGTGCACTCAAGATATGGCTGATTCATGTCAATGTATGGCAAAAAACACTACCATATTGTAAAGTAATTAACCTCCAATTAAAATAAATAAATTAAAATAAGTATTTCAATTAATAAACAATTAATTAAAATATGTAAATGTTTTTTAAAAGATATTCTTCAATAAAGAGAAAATGAATCCATGAAAACAAGGGACGGAAACTGGAAGAAAAGAAACCCAGTTCTAAGACTCAGTCATTTCACCATCCTACAAATAAAGTACAGAAATGACTTAATGGAGGGTTCTAAGAATCGATTTCATCTGGATTTCCAGAAAGATAGAAACTCTAGAGTACAGTGAAACAGAGAAAGGCTGAGTTCATATTTTCGTAATTGAAAAAATACATTTTGGAATTTGCATATACCGAATTCCACTGTGAAGAAAGCTGAGGGCCAAAGAATTGATGCTTTTGAACTGTGGTGTTAGAGAAGACTCTTCAGAGTCCCTTGGACTGCAAGGAGATCCAACCAGTCCATTCTAAAGGAGATCGGTCCTGAGTGTTTTGGAAAGACTGATGGTAAAGCTGATACTCCAGTACTTTGGCCACCTCATGTGAAGAGTTGACTCATTAGAAAAGACTCTGATGCTGGGAGGGATCGGGGGCAGGAGGAGAAGGGGACGACAGAGGATGAGATGGCTGGATGGCATCACTGACTCGATGGGCGTGAGTTTGAGTGAACTCGGGATTGGTGATGGACAGGGAGGCCTGGTGTGCTGCAATTCATGGGGTCACAAAGAGTCAGACACGACTGAGTGACTGATCTGATCTGATCTGAATCCCATTCAGTTTATTTTCTTGGGAAACTGGACAGTTGACCCCTCTGCTATTCTTTTCAGCAGATCTGTACCTGCTTTGTGATCCCCCTGTGTGATCTGCATTTGAGTCGCCAACCTCTCTACTGACAACAATCTCCCTAACTTACTCTATGAGCCTTTGGACTAGCCATTCAAGAAAGAAGAGCAGAATGAACAAAGCAAATATAATCTTCACGAACGATCTGTATTCCTGCTTTTGTCATTAAATACTAAGAATGATAAGCATTTCAGTCAGTCAACAGATAAATAAAATTCTAAAATTTTAGTAAACTGAGGTGGGGAAATAAATTCACACAATCTTCCTTTTTAAAATAAAAACCCAGTGTTGTGATGTTTTTTGTTTTGTTTTATAGAGGATTCTACACAGCCCAGGTTCTGACTTTATTAATTTTAATAGCTGTCTTGGTTAAATTAATCACCCCCTCTGGCCCTCAGCTTCCTCTTTGAGACTACGTGGAGTTGAATCAGATGATCCTTAATGTTTCTATGAACTCAAAAATTTAAATGACTCTCTGCCTATTGAGAGATTTCATCTCGGGTTCATATTGTTTATGTTAAGAAGGGATAGTGGTGAAATTTCTAATTGTGTTCACCACCTTCTCATTCATTAACTAAGCCCATAAAATGTTCTTGAATTGCTTCTAGAACTAACAATTATTTTTCCACATTCTGAAATATAAAGTCAAAAGTGGAATCACCATAGCTCAATCATTTTAGATCCATCTTTAGAGAAAAGTGAATTCATTCACTATCACACAGTGCAGCACTAAGAGGACATCAGAATCAGCAAGCACTGGGGTCACAGAGAAGAAACCTAGAACCGGCTTGCAAACATCTTACAATAAATCGGGACAAACTGTTAATTGAATATTTCCATTCACTGTGATAATTACTAGGATGGAGCAAAGAACACACAGTTTGGTTACACATTACATTTTGACTATTTGATTACGTCTTCTTCCAGTAGATTCTAAGATCCATGAGGGTAGGAACCTAGATTTTTCTGGTCACTACTCCCCCAGAGTATAGTGTGTTATTTGTATTATATGTTTGGTATAAAATAATGAATGAATGACCAACAAACAAGGACTTAAAAGAAATGAATCTTAGTCTACTAGGAAATAAGTACGTTAAGGACAAGCTTAGAGGCCACATTCTGGAAGTTTAGCTTGTTTCCTTATCAGTTATATTTTTCTTTGTATTGCAGACATGACGAATATAATTCATATATTTCCATTTATCTTGTTCATTCCAGAACACATTTTTAACATTACACAGCTGTAAAACACTTATAAAAATAAAGAATTTTCTATGTGGAATTCAATGTCTAGAACCTTTGAATTAATGTAAATGAAAAATGAATACCTCAGAGGATAACCACTGTCATTTTTGGTTTTGGTTCATGTGGCAGTTGTCACATTATGTCAAACTCACCTTCACCACCACCAAAAAAAGACAAACACCAAATTAAAAAACACTTTAGATTTATTGCTATCATTTTTTTTTTTTTTTTACTGTTGACTAAGAGCATGATTTCTGGAACCAGATCCATTTTCTCTACACACGTGACCTTCAGAAAGTTACTTAACCACTTTTTGCCTGAGTTTCCTCACCTGAGAAATAAGAACAATAATACTACCCCATAGAGTTGTTATGAAAATTAAGAGTTTAATATGTGCAAACCTCTTAGAAGAATACCTGCCAACATGGTAAGCTCTAAGTGTTTGCTAAATATAAAAAATCAAAATGATACACTGTTAGCCTATTTCATCGGGTTAAGGTATTGTAAGCTAATGCATAATGAAGACAATTCTTCTGGAATTATGCTGAAATTTTCAAAGAGGAAGGTTGTGGATTCAGAACAACTCACCTAAAATAAATTGGTTGAAGAAGAGAAAAAAAATTCTAGAACATGCTAAAATGAACTAAAACAGGTCACTTAAAAATGTTTCCATTTTTTCATTAGAAAATATTTCCCTCAGGGAAAATTGATGACTCAAAGTTAGAAAGAATACCAACAGTAACATTATTTCTGAAAAAGTGCATGAAGATTTTTAAAGAGATTAGAGTTGACAAAGCTTAGTGAAAAGGAACAAAAAAAAATCTGTCTAGTAAAGGTATTTATAATTAGTACCTTAAAAGCATATTAAGAGTCTCATGGTCTATATAAAAAAGACAAGCAACAAAGATTTACTGTATAGCACAGGGAACTATTTTCAATATCTTATAATAAAGAATAATGGAAAAGAATAGGAAAAAAATTATATAGGTATATACAACCAAATCAGTTTGCTGTAATATCTGAAAATAACACAGCATTTCAAAACCAACTATACTTCAATTAAAAAAAAAACTTCTCTTGCTCTACTGACAGTTAGCAGGCAGGCTAGAGCATACATTAAAGAAGTGATCCCTAAATTTGACCATGTAGCACAATTTCTAGGGAGCTTTGTAAAAATCGAGACCTTGGAGATTTTGATTCAAGAGCTCTGAGGTAGAGTTCAAGGTTGTTTTTTTTTTTTCCCCCAGTTCTCTCAAGTGATTCCAAGAACAGCCAGGTCAGAACAAATGGCTAGAACACTTGCTGCAAGGAAGTCTCTAGTGATGGGTGGGCAGCTGACTTCTTTTCAGCCCCACCTCCTGCACCCTTGTCAAAAGCCATCAACTGCAGACAGGTTGAAGTCATGAGATACTGACACGTTGCCTAACCAACCTGAGAGTCCAAGGTGAGCAGCAAAAAAAATGAACTGTAAGTCTCATGGTAAATGAACCTGCAGTCAGCTTCAAAAGTCTAATGCAAAATTGCAATAAATGGTTTCACAGGCCTTCCACAGAAAGTATTTCCAGACACACGGCCTATTAGGTGACACAGATGTCTACAAACTGACACGGTCCCATTACGCTGTGCCTCAGACCAGGACCTTGTGTTCTGTGTTGGATTTATAAGAGGGAGGTTGATCAGGCTGATCCTTGGTAAGTGTGCACCAGTATGGCCAGATTAACTGGTAAAATAATGAAATACTTTAGTGTCTCCAGTCATTTCAGCCTCTGCCCCAGGACTTGACACCCCACCCCTTCCCAGCAACCAAAGGGTTATTATTAGGGCCATTCTATGCTAAATGCATTGTTAATATTTTCAATTTGGAAATAAATGAGAAAAGCAACTCATTTAGCTTTTCACAGGAGTGGGNTGCAGACAGGTTGAAGTCATGAGATACTGACACGTTGCCTAACCAACCTGAGAGTCCAAGGTGAGCAGCAAAAAAAATGAACTGTAAGTCTCATGGTAAATGAACCTGCAGTCAGCTTCAAAAGTCTAATGCAAAATTGCAATAAATGGTTTCACAGGCCTTCCACAGAAAGTATTTCCAGACACACGGCCTATTAGGTGACACAGATGTCTACAAACTGACACGGTCCCATTACGCTGTGCCTCAGACCAGGACCTTGTGTTCTGTGTTGGATTTATAAGAGGGAGGTTGATCAGGCTGATCCTTGGTAAGTGTGCACCAGTATGGCCAGATTAACTGGTAAAATAATGAAATACTTTAGTGTCTCCAGTCATTTCAGCCTCTGCCCCAGGACTTGACACCCCACCCCTTCCCAGCAACCAAAGGGTTATTATTAGGGCCATTCTATGCTAAATGCATTGTTAATATTTTCAATTTGGAAATAAATGAGAAAAGCAACTCATTTAGCTTTTCACAGGAGTGGGTGTGGAAAGGAGTGGGAAGTGCCTGGAAATTACATCAGAGGAAGAATCGCTTTAAGGGATCTTTAGACTTGAAAGGAGAAGACTTGAGATGGAGTGGGTTCAGGAGGAATACCAGCAATGCCTTCCAATACATGATCAAGCCTCATGTGGGAAACCGCTTAGATTTATTCCGAGTAGCTCTAGAGTGGGGGAATTACACACAATGATTGGAAGCTACAACAGACTGACGTCAATTTCATATAAGGAAGAACTCTGGAATCTGGTGCCGCCCAACAGGAGAACTGGCTTTGTGCGAATCGTGAGCTTCAGTAAGCCTCACAGGAAGAAGCAGTGACTCTGAGAAGAGGGTGATGGCTGCAGGTGCTCCTGCTCCGGATGGTGAACTACAGAGACCAGTGGTCACAAATCTAGGTGTTCATCTGAATCCTCAATGGAATTTTTTTTTAAAGAGAAACTATATTTTTGAGCAGTTTTAAGTTCAAAGCAAATTGAGCAGAACATACAGAGAATACTCATACACTCCCTGCCCTCACAAACACACAAACTTCCCTATTGTCAACATCCTGCATAGTGGTACATTTGTTACAGTTGATGAACCAACGCATCATTGTCACCAGAAATCTATGTTCACATTAGAGTTTACTCTTAGTATTGTACCTACTATGGGTTTTAGAAGATGTATGATGACATGTATCCATCATTATCAATGGAACGTTTTAAATATCAGACTTCTTAGTCTTTACTCCAAACCTACTAGATTAGTATCTCTTGGCTTTGGAGTTTGGGAATTAGCATATTTTAAAGTTCTTTGTGTGATGTTGACATGCAGATAATTTTGGAAATCTGCACTCAGTGATCTGCAAGTTTTTTTTCCAACCTTCAGATTTTATAATTATATTAAATAAAAATCACAATAATTCTTTTAAAGGAGCAGGACTCTTGAAAACTGACCAGGGCTTGAAGGCAAATCTGTGGAGTATATATATTAAAATAGCATGTCAAGCACTATGCTCAGTTCAGTTCAGTTCCTTTCAGTCGCTCAGTCGTGTCCGACTCTTTGCAACCCCATGAATCACAGCAAACCAGGCCTCCTTGTCCATCACCAACTCCCAGAGTTCACTCAAACTCCTGTCCATCGAGTCGATGATGCCAACCAGCCATCTCATCCGCTGTCATCCCCTTTTCCTCCTGCCCCCAATCCTTCCCAGCACCAGGGTCTTTTCCAATGAGTCAACTCTTCACTTGAGGTGACCAAAGTATTGGAGTTTCAGCTTTAGCATCAGTCCTTCCAATGAACACCCAGGACTGATCTCCTTTAGAATGGACTGGTTGGATCTCCTTGCAGTCCAAGGGACTCTGAAGAGTCTTCTCTAACTCTGCAGTTCAGAAGCATCAATTCTTTAGCGCTCAGCTTTCTTCACAGTCCAATTCTCACATCTATATATGATCACTGGAAAAACCATAGCCTTGACTAGATGGACCTTTGTTGGCCAAGTAATATCTCTGCTTTTCAATACATTATCTAGGTTGGTCATAACTTTCCTTCCAAGGAGTAAGCATCTTTTAATTTCATGACTGCAATCACCATCTGCAGTGATTTTGGAGCCCCCCAAAATAAAGTCTGACACTGTTTCCACTGTTTCTCCATCTATTTCCCATAAAGTGATGGGACTATGCTAGACTCCTTTAATTCTTACAAGAACTCTCAAGGTAAGTATTAATATATATTCCCACTTAACAGAATACAAAATTGAGGCCCAAACAGATTAAGTTACCTGCCTAAGCTCACAGAGTAAGTAAAAGACAGAGTTGGGATTCAGTTGAGGGCTATTTCATCTGCCTTCTTTCTCTTACACTATTGAATCTCCAACAAACTCTCAATTACTTGAAATTAGTGAATGAAGACACATAATTACAGATTATTAATAGTGAATTATTTTGTGTTTGTTGGTTCTTAGAAATACTATGTTCAGCACATGGGAAAGATGTGTTATTATATGACAACCAGAAAACAAGATTGTATGCAATAATCAAAGTTCCTTTTATAAAGCCAGGGCTAACAGCCAAATCATTTTCTCCATGAATTTGAAATGCTGGGCTATGGATACTATGATCCCCTAAACAAAACATGAGGTGAATCATCTGAAAGGAGAGAGAAGGACCTGACCATCTCTGGTCTGGGGTCCTATACGGAGAGGTGGCCAATTCTGTATTTTCACAATGAAAGACCTACCTGTTTTCTCAGCCACAGAAAAGAACAACTCATTTCCTAGAGTTGTACTTTGTCCTTTCCCATGGGACATGGAAATAGAATGTAATAGTTATTAAGATCACATACCTTTGAGTCAAGCCTGGATTTAAATCTGGGATTGTCACTAACTAAATACGTAATCTTGTGGAAATGATCTAATACCTCTAGATTAGTTTCCTATTTGTAAAACAGGACTGATGATATTTCAATATATATCTCCCAGGTTACCATGAGGATTAGATGAGGTGCTGTGTGTAAAGTACTTAACAGTCTTCTGATACTCAGTAAGCATTCAAGACATATTCACATTTGTGCATATATGCTAACTTGTTCAGTTGTGTCCTGCTCTGAACTGTAGCCTGCCAGGCACCTCGTCCATGGAATTTTCCAGGCAAGAATACAAAGCAGGTTGCCAGTTCCTACTCCAGGGGATCTTCTTGACCCAGGGATCAAACCTGTGTTTCCTGTGTCTGCTGCATTGGCAGGTGGATTCTTTACCACTGAGCCACCTGGTAAACCCTAATGTTCATGTTATTACTTATTAATGGAGAGGCCAAGTCCAACATCATTTCTGTCTAGCTGGGATAGAAACCAATTATTGACATCTCCATGGAGTGTGTGGATGTGTTAGGGCTGGTGGAGGAGGGCAGGGTTTAACGTACCCTCAGGTCTTCAAGGAAATGGCAACCCACTCCAGTATTCTTGCCTGGAGAATCCCATGGACAGAGGAGCATGGTGGGCTACAGTCCATGGGGTCACAAAGAGTCGGACACGGCTGAGCGACTTCACTTTCACTTTCAGGTCTTCAAGGATTTGTTCCCAACCAGATTGTGAATGTAAAGCCGTTAGGAGGAATGGAAGCAAGGTTAAGTACTGCAAATGAGAAGTTAAAAACTGAGATGTTAAGACAGAAATAGGACTATATTAGATCATGAATAAATACGATTTCTCCTGACTAATGGATTAGGACAGGCTAAATGAACTAATCAAAAAAATATATTCCATAGCGCATGACAAACACCAGTGAACACATCTTTGGTGGACACTGATTTCGAGCTTTGGAGGCCCTTGCTGAGGACTGTTGGTCCTTTCTCACTCAAAAGTATTTCCTCTTTTCTAACAATCAAAAATCACCTTCTACAAGATGAAAACTCTCATTAGAAAAGATGCATGAATGCTAATGTTCATGGCAGCACTATTTACAAAAGCCAAGACATGGAAACAACCTAACTGCCTATCAGCAGATAAATGGGTAAAGAAGATGTGGTGCACATACAATGGAATATTACTCAGTCATAAAAGGAATGAAACAGTGCCCCTTGCAGCAACATGGATGGGTCTGGAGATCATCATAATAACTGAAGTAGGTCACTCAGAGGAAGATAAATATCATATTCCACTCGTGTGGAATACAAAAAGTGATATAAATGGACTTATTTACAAAACAGAAATAGACTCAGAGACATAGAAATCAATCTTATGGTTACCAAAAAGGAAGTGAGGGAAGGGACAAATTAGGAGTTTTGGATTAGCAGATACACACTACCTTACATAAAATAGATAAACAAAAAGGACCTACCCTATAACACAAGGAACTACATTCAATATCTTGTAATAACCGATAATGGAAAACAATCTGAAAAAGAATATATATATACATACATAAAACTTCCCTGGTGGCTCAGACAGTAGAGATTCTGTATGCAATGCAGGAGACCCAGGTTCAATCCCGGGGTCAGGAAGATCCCCTGGAGGAGGAAATGGCAACCCACTCCAGTATTTCTTGCCTGGAGAATCCCATGGACAGAGGAGCCTGGTGGGCTACAGTCCTTGGAGTTGCAAAGAGTCAGACATGGCTGAGTGACTTAACACCACATACATACCTATATGTGTACAACTGAATTGCTTTGCTATAAACCTGAAACCCACACAACACTGTAAATCAACTATAGTTCAATTTTTTTTAATTAACAAAAGTTAACAAAAATCACCTTCTACAAATTAAATCACAATCAGTGTCCATTAAGATAATAACGCTAATTTAGCACAACAAAATGCCTCGGGTTTAGAATATAACATAACAATGTTTTTTTTTTTCTTTTCAAAAAAGATTATTTAATTGGAGGCTAATTACTTTACAATATTGTGGTGGTTTTTGCCATACATCGACATGAATCAGCCACGGGCACACATGTGTTCCCCATCCAGAACCCCTCTCCCACCTCCCTCACCATCCCATCCCCCAGGGTCATCCCAGCGCACCAGCCCTGAGCACCCTGTCTCATGCATCGAACCTGGACTGGCAATCTGCTTCACATATGATAATATACATAACATAACAATGTTTAAAGATTCACTATGATTTCAAAGATTAAAGAGCCTGTTGGGTGGGTAAACAAACACATCCTGAGAAAGCCTATCTGTGCGAGAGATGAAATTACTAATTGGTTGGTGGTTTAATCGCTAAGTTGTGTCCAACTCTTTGTGACCCTCCCCCCCCATGAACTGTAGCCTTCAGCTCCTCTGTCCATGGGATTTCCCAAGAAAGAATACTTGAGTGGGTTGCCACTTCCTTCTCCAGTGGACCATGTTTTGTCAGAACTCTTCACTATGACCTGTCAGAAACCCAGGCATCACGCATTGCAGGTGGTCTCTTGCATTGCAAATGGGTTCTTCACTGACTGTGTTGGTGGTTGCCAGCAAAATCACTGATTAATACCCAGCAAACAAGGAGTTCCTTCTTGGGTGATTATCGTATAAGTGGACTATTTGCTAACAACTTAAAAGGGAACCATTTATGATTTATGGGAGCATACACAGCATAAGCTAATTTGTGAAGTCTGTTTGATGGGATAAAAGTAAATACTTTATTTAAATTCCTCTCACAGATTGTTTTGTTAAAATATCTTTTTTTAACATCATTAAAATTTAAGGCAAACTAAAACCATATTGTTTAGGGCTAAATAATTAGGAAGTAAATCTACAGTGAAAAGCAAGAACATGAATGCTTTGCTGTCCTTGTCAGGATTCTTACTCATGGGAGGAAGGAAGAGAATTGGATTAGGTGGGGTCACTCAGGAAGTCTCCAGCAAAAAAAAAATGTGCCTCTTTCTTGGCTTTAGTGATGATTTTTACTGGTGTTTGTTTTTTTATATACTGATGTTTGCTCTTCACACAGGTGTTTATTTCATAATTCATTAAACTAAACTAGTTTTTCATAGAAACATTAAGGTACTTGTTAAAGAAATAGATATCTAACAGTAGTTGTTTCCAGTAGGGAGCAGTAGAATCGTGAGAGTCTGTTGCAGGGACTGTTATTTTCCTCAACATGCTTCAATAGCATTATTGCGCTATTACAGGTGCTGATTAGCTCAAATTTTAATTCTAAAGATTTTCAGCAACCTGGTTTCAAGAATGCTTAGTCAAGAGATACCATCTAGCATTACATCAGAAAGAGCCACTCTCCAGGGCTGGCTACTCTAAGTCCAACTATCCATGTCTCGATCAACAACTGATCCTTCGCTAATTAGGATGTTATATCAAAAATGGGTTTTTATAGGTGAAACTAATGGCTATTTATCTTCATCATGAATGTAGAAATTTCCTCTTCATGGTACCATTAAAGGTATTCGAAGAATGTAGATTGTTTTGAAGTGTTAAAAATCTACCCACATTTGGCGTGCACAAAAGAAGTAAATATCTTGTCCCCTTAGAGGAGGGATAATCCCAAATATATCTATATCTAGTCATTGACTTGGTGGTAGAAGACTAAGTAGAGGACACAGATCCACGGCAATGTGGACACCGATGCCTGAAAGGAGGATTGCAATCTCTTCACGGAGTCTACAGGTAGAGCTTATAGATGACTCTGTGCCTGCTTATTATTGTTTGTTGAATACATATTTGAATATACACCAGAACTTAGCCTAGGACATGTAATCATTATAATGTGGTAGTGAGGTTGTGGAAAGAAACCAGTGCCACCTCAAATATCTATTGTAGCAATTGACATCTACCAGGAAGGAAGAATGACTTCTTAGTCACATGACTAACATGACTTAGGCTGGTTCAGTACAACAGGGTCTTTTGCTTTTTACTGATATTTTTCTGATATTATTGACATCTTAAAAATTGAGTGAGAGTTATTTTGCAAAGAGAAAAAACAAATATTTAGTAAAAAAAAAAAAGTTCAAGAGACATAAGCAAGCATTTCACAGAATAAACCAAATATGGTCAATAAACATAAAAAGAACTGTTTAACACCATTAGTAATTAATCAAGTGATATGATCTTAAACCCATTTGGTTGAAAAATACGTGCATGTATTAAGTCTGACAAAGCCAAGTATTGGGGAGGATGTGGATCCATAGAATCTTTTGTTCATTGCTAGAGGGAGGGTGAATTGGCTCAATGACTTTGGAAAATAATTCATCATTATCTCATGAAAATGAACATTTACATACCCTTTTTCATATACACCCAAGAGAAACTCTTGTGTCAGTACTTTAAAAGACATGCTCAAGAGTGTCTATAGCAGCACAAAAGCCAAAACCTAAGAATAACCCAAAAACCCATCAACAAAAAAAAAAAAAAAAAAACCTCTGTTATACTCATACAACAAAATAGTATCCTAAAATCAACATGAATTAACAACAATACCCAACAATATAGACCACTCTCAGCAATCTGGTGTTAAATACAATCTTATAAGATTACACATATATCATGATACCTTATTTGGGAATAGATAGAGATGCAATAAAGCTATATTAAAATAAAAGAGAGAAACCAAGGGAAAAAGAAACACAGGATTAAGAATGATGCTTGCTCAGGAAAAGAAAAGTGAGGGGTGATATGAGAGAGAAAACAGATAATTTGATGTAAATTACTACTAAGAACTTACTATTTTGATGGGTTCAGGAATGATGATAATATTAATAGTGATGGATGGATAGACTGAAAGCAGGTCATACATAGGCCAGTGAGATTGTATTGTGAGACATCCATTGAGATTTACCCAATTCTGTGCACTTTGAGCACAAAATAAAGATAAAAATAGAAAAGATTAAAAATAAAAATAAAATGTAAATACCTGTATATAGAGTGTAACACTATTGTGTTAAAGCTAGATGAAAACTGATTATTTTATCATGCTTCTTCCATCAAAACACCTGGTCAAGATTTGGTTGAGTTGAATTATTGTTCAATACAAGCTTGAGTTTTTGTTAGTGTTTTGCTTTGTTTTGCATTTTCTGTTCCAGCTGTCATATGCCAAGTAGAAGTCTGATAGTTCTCTGGCTCTGCAGTTTTTTAAGTGAAGATGATACCAAAAGAATTAGAAGACACAGCTAATAAAAGACTATCATCTAAAATGTACAAAGAACTCACAAAACTCAACAATTAAAAAGCAACCAAAGAGTTTAACAGACATCTCACCAAAGAAAATGCGCAGATAGAAAGTTAGCATATGAAAAGATGTTCCATATCATATAACATCAGTGAAATACAAATTAAAACAACAATGAGATACCACTTGTAGTAGAATGGCCAAAATTCAGAACACTGATAAAACCAAATGTTGACAAGGATATGGAGAGCAGGAACTCTCCTACATTTCTGGTTGGAAATGCAAAATGATACAGCCACTTTGGAAGATAAGTTTGGCAGTTTCTTATAAAACTAAATATACTCTTACCATACAATTCAACATTGTGTTCCTTGATGTTTATGCAAAAGAGTTGAAAACATGTTCACACAAAAACCTAGACACAGATATTTATAGCAGCTTTACTCTTAATTATAAAAAAAATGGACACAACCAAGATATCCTTCAGTAGATAAATGGACAAATTTTTACATCCAGACAATGGAATGTTACTTAGTACTAAAAAGAACTATGTTGTCAAGCCATGAAAAAAAACAGAGAGGAAACTTAAATGCATATTATTAATTTCAGTAAATCAGACAGGCTTTTTGGTATGATTTCAAAAATATGACATTCTAGAAAAGAAAATTATTATGGCAATAAAAAGATCAGTGATTGATGGCAGAGGAGAGATGGGGAAATATGAACAGACAGAACACAGAAGATTTTTATGACTATAAAGACAGTCTATATAATAGTATAATGATGGTGGCATGTCATTAATCTTTTATTCAAATGCATAGGATGTACAACACCGGGAGTGAACCTGAGGGCTTCCCTGGTGGCTCAGTGGTAAGGAATCCACCTGCCAATTTGGGAAACACAGGCTTGATCCCTGGTGCAAGAAGATGCCATATGACACAGAGCAACTGGGCCTATGTGCCACAACTATCGATCCTGCGTTCCAGAGCCCAGGAGCCACAATTACTGAAGCCCGTGTGCCCTAGAGCCTGGGCTCCGCAACAAGAGAAGTCAACGAGAAGCAGCCTGCACAATGCAACGAAGAGTAGACCCTGCTCACCCAACTAGAGAAAAGTCTGCACAGCAGCGGAGACCCAGCACAGCCAAAGATAATAAATAAATAAATATTAATAAAACTATGAAAAAAGAGTGAACCCTAAGGTAAATTATGGACTTTGGATGGTTATAAGGTGTCCATGTAGGTTCATGAATTATAAGAAACACACCACTCTGGTGAAGCACATTGACAATGGGGGAAGTTATGCATGTCAGGGGCTGTGGACTTACAGAAAAATCTCTGTACCTTCCTCTCAATTTTGTTATAAATTTAAAACTGCTTTAAAAAAACAAAGTCTTTAAACATGTGTATATATGTATACACACACATAATCTTGAAGGTGATGTTAATGTGTTATTGTCAAAATTTTGCTTAATTGAAACACTGTAGGATATTAAATAATGCCTTTCTCCTGAGAGTTTGCACTCTCCTGGGAATACAAAACAACCTACTTAATTCAAATTAGGTACAACTAGTCAAAAACAACCCACTGAATAAATAAAAAATATGAATATACAGACACATAGCCACTATCTGGAGAGAGATTTAAATGCCAGGTGGAGATGTGAGTGTCAGACAAGCTGGTTGGTCCAGGTTTGTCATCCATGAATCAGCAACGATGCACCAGACTCTGTTCTAAATTCTGAGCATAGAGCAGTAAACAGCAAGATACCTGCCTTCACGGAGCTTACATCACAGTCACATCGTGAGCAATGATACGAACAAGACATGACCTGAAAATAGGGGGAAAATAGAATAATCTTGGAAGCCTCTCTGAGAAATGGGTCATTTAAAGAATGGCATGTGGAACCAAGTCATATCTAGGGAGGAGTATTCCAGAGGAGAAAACAGCAAGTACAAATTCCTGAGGTGGAAGATTTCTTCAGGTACTGGAGGAACACTACTGCCAAGGCAGGGCTGAGGGAGACTGGTAGACGATGGTCCTGGGGTGAACCGATGGAGCCCCCTGGAGACCTGTTATGCTGCATGGAGGGAAGAAAGTCTAACGGAAGCGGTTTTGTGAGAGACTGGGAAGAGAGAAGGCTGAGACAGCTGTACTTCCAATTCTTTTTAATTTTTTTCCCAGTTCTTTTTTCCTAATTTAAAAAAAATCTTCTGGCCACACTACTAGGAATCTTAGTAAGATCTTAGGATCTTAGTTCCCGGACCAGGGATGGAACTTGCACCCCCCTGCAGTGGCAGCATGGAGTCTTCACCACTGGACTGCCAGGCAAGTCCCAATACTAACAATTCTTTTGAAGACTTTATTCAAAAACTTTATCCCAGAGATGAAAGACAATACACTGCATGCCAAGAGCCTAGATATGTTTCTCATGACTTTGAAAGATTTCGCGACATGCAACACACCTTACTGGAGAAGACGGGGGACAGATGCCATCAAGAGCAGGTGCCCCTCAAGGATCTCTCTTTAGCCTCCTTCTCCCTTGGAAAACCTCCTCAACCCAAGTCTCTCCCCTTTTATTTCCTCTTCTCTCCCCATGCCCTCTGCTCTCTTCTCCTGTCTCTCACTTCATCTAGGCCCACTGACGACATGATTAATCACGTATCTCCTCACCACCCCCACCTTCCTCTACAAACCACCAGCCAGAAGCCAACAAGCTGTTCCAAGTCAGGAGCCCCTTGCCCTCGGCCCTCCTCAGCCTGTCGTCCCAGGAGCAGCTTTCAGGCAAAATGGCTCCCTTTCCCCAACATGGCTAAGCCAGCCTGAGTTTGAGTGAAATCAGTAGACAAATCTGTTCTCTGGTCCTGTCCTGTTGCTGGAGTCTCTAATAATGGTGGGAAGGTTGGTGCTCCCTAAGAGGCTGTCCCTAAGATCAGGTCTCTGGTAACAAGGGGCAGACTCTGGAGGCCAAGTCGGGGGTGGGAGGAGGTACCCTGCTCTCTGTCCCTCAGTGGAAAGTGTGGGAGGTCACAGTCATTCTATGTGTGCCTCCTGAGGTCCCTAAGTGAAGCACGTGGAAGAATACTCACGGCAGGCCCTGATAGCACATTCCTGTGGAACCCAGACATGTCTGCATGTTACGACACTTCAGTCATGTTTGATTCTGTGACCCTGTGGACTCTAGCCAGCGCCTCTGTCCATGGGGTTCTCCAGGCAAGAACACTGGAGTGGGTTGCCAAGCCCTTCTCTAGGGGATCTTCCTGACCCAAGGACCAAACCCGCGTCTCTTAGGTCCCCGGCCTTGGCAGATGGGTTCTTCACCACTAGTGCCACCTGGGAAGCACCTGAGAGGCAGACCTTAATAGACAGGCTTTGGCCCTTCGTCTAAATTGTTTTAAAGTCACTGACATTTCTGTGAGGTTCAGAACCCTGAGATACTGCTGCTTCTGATGACCACCTGGTATTGACTGGATTAGAAGGTATCTGAAAGCCTCCAGGAAGTAGACGGGAAAAGGGAGGGTGAATGGGCTGGGAAGGGAAGCCAGATTTATAGATACTGCAAACAACAGGGAACATTTCTAGCTGGAGGTATCCTCTCTGATAGTACTAAACGGGTTAAAAAGCCATCTCATCCCATCTGTTCAGTGGAACAAATGAGAAACCAAAGCTGTGAGTGAATAGGCATTGATTTAGCCTGTGACGCTTTAATGAGGTTTAAACGAAAAATAACCCCCCAGCAGAGGCACACACACGGCAACAGGAGCCAACTTTATGGGAATGTTAATCAAGAGTACCACAAATCAACCACATAGAATAGGACCAAAGTTTCTGTTTAAGCTTCATTGAAAGAGAAATCTAAAATTTTTACAAATATAACATGTGGGACCAGGAAATTTGTCTTTTTAATTCATTAAATAGTTACTATTTCAGCTAATTAGATAAGGGCACCAACTGAAGCAGGACTTAAAGTTGTAAGTTAGCTCCAAGGTCCAGAAATTTCTTACACTGAGAAGAAATAAAGGACCTGTGTATTTTGCCCCAAAATACCCAGACTTTTTAAATACCTCAAGATCACTTAAAATTATTCTGTATCTAAGGAAAAACATATTTAAATGCATCAGCTTTTTTTTATGCATCTATTATATTCACAAATTCTCTCTAAATCTAAGAAAGAATGTGTATATCAATATGCACATACTGATAAGAAAAAAAAAAAGTTTCTCAGGTCCAAAAAAGAACCCAGCAAATTTTACAAAAAAAAATGCTCTATCCCACTAAGAAACTGCAAGCAGAGGGACTTCCCTGGTGGTCCAGTGGCCAAGTCTCAGTGTTCCCAAAGAGGGAGACTGGGTTTGATCCCTGCTGAGGGAACTAGACCCTGCATCCCATGACACGTGTGCGACTAAGATCTTGCACAGACAAGTAAATAAATTTTTTAAAAAAAAGAAACTGCAGGCAAAAACAGCTCCTACTATGGACACTGAGCTGGTCAACAGGAGACAAGAGAGGCCAGAAACTGGGAAGAAGCATAGCAATGCCATCAGCCAAGGCAGGGGTGGGAATGGAGGATGGAGGAAAGCCCTTACTTATCACTTTCAGAGGGAAATCCTTTGCCAATTATTTTTCTCTTTTACAGTTTTCTTTCTCCAGTTAAAATGTATTGGCTTCACTGTGACCCCAGCTCCCTGGAATCTTCTTTGAGAACATATTGAGGCATATTGACATCTCAAAGCTTTCTCATAATTTTCAGAAAACGCAAAGACCAAAGCTATCGAGACCAACTTGCAAGGACAATGACTGCAAAATGAAACAGGAAATGTTTTTCAACAAGCCCAGCAGGCTGGGCTTTTCTGGGCTCTGATATGATAAACACACACTCTAGTAGGCTAACCCACACAGAAAAGATACATTCTGCAAATTACCGGGGAGGCCAGTGAGCAACCTAGTCTCAGATCACTCTGTTAACACCTTCCCCTGCTAGGAAAGTGAGAAAGAGGAACTATAGGAAGACAAAGGTGGAAATCAGCCAACTATCTTTTGGTAAACCTTGAGCTTATGCAAGGATATGAGAAAGATAAACTCTAGGAAGAAAATTAAGCTTGTCTGCCTACTAACTGAAAAAGCTGCTTGTCATTTCCAGGGATGTTGAAACACTTCTTCCAAGAAGTCTTCTTTCTGACTAATAGGAAGAAAGTTGTAGCAAATCACTTCTGAGGTTCCTCCCTCAGGCAAAACTGCCAACTTGGTAAAATACATTTTCTGGATTTTCAGATCCCTCTTTGATACTAAGCACTTGGTGGTTCCTGTGACTACTGTGACCATCTCCATTTCTTGGCTCTTACTGGGATGTCAACACACCCCCTACTCTGAATATTTTCCCTTCTGTGTAAAATGTCTCAGTCCTATGTTCTCTTTCCCCAGATCCTGTCCTCAACCAAAGCCACAACAAATTAGTCATATAAGCAAATCAGCCAGCAGATGTGCTCCACTGATGTGCTACAGATTAATATCTGTAATCTTGTTTAAAGGCTTGTTTTTGTCGAAAGACATTCTATTGGGCTGGGTGACCTTCAGAATCTCTCCCAACTCTAATGTTATAAAATTTTATGAGTAACTCTGATCACAAAAATTTTAAACCTTGGACCAAGCTGGTTGACAGGTTGACCTTTCATACCTTTTGATTAGATCCTTTGCATTGTGGATACCTGTGGAAACATGTCGCATCTGCTAGCTGCCCATCAATTCAGAAGTTTAATAGCAATTTTTAGAGGTTATTATTGGTTGTCTTGCTGTATATATCCTATGGAAAACTGAAAATGACCCAAATCCTTTGCTGTTCCTCTCATCAATAAACTTGCCTATTTTCCCTCTGACATGGAATCTGGGCTGGCTTTGTGATTTCTTCAATCAATGTGTATGTTTAGTCAGTCAGTCGTGTCTGGCTCTGTGATTCCATGAACTGTAGCCACCAGAATCCTCTGTCCATGGAATTCTCCAGGCAAGAACACTGGAGTGGGCTTTAATCTATGGGCTATGGTAAAACTGACACTTACCCAGCTCTGACTGGGATATGAGATCTGAATGCTTCTTCTCTCACATCTTGGATTCTTAGGCTGCTATGTACAATAAAGAGGTCCAGCTACTCTGTTGTAGAGGCTAAGAGGAGAGAGAGGGGAAACAAAATGATTCCTGGGAATCCCCTGTCTGTTCTAGGCATTTCAAGTGAGATGCCAGGTTTGTTAGTGGTAGTTGCTCAGTTGTGTCAAACTTTTTGCAATCCCATAAACCGTAGCCTACCAGGCTCCTCTATCCATGGGATTCTCCAGACAAGAATACTGGAGTGGGTTGCCATTCCCTTCTGCAGAGGATCAAACCCAGGTCTCCTGCACTGCAGGTAGATTCTTTACCATCTGAGCCACCAGGGAAGCCCAGACATGTGAGTAAATTCATTTTGGACTTCCAGCCCTAGAAATCCTCCAGATAATTGTATTTGCATGAATAACCCCAGATAAGACAACTAGAAGAACCACCCACCTGAGCTTAGTCTTTAGATACTTGCTAATATTTCAAGCCTCTTAAGTTTCAGAGTGGTTTGTTACACTGCAGTAAATAACTGAAAGGCATTCCTGAAAACTGGCCTAATCCTTTATTTGAATGAAGGAGGAACAGATAACAAATGAAAGAACTATTTAATGAAATTCCTAAGCTATTATTATAGTTATTCCACCCTCCAGCATACATCTACTCCTTGTATGCTATGGCACATCCATAAGTTCATTTAACACTTTCTCAACTGTACACATGTATTTAGTATCTGTTACCATCCTTGCAATCATAAATTGTAATCTTCTGCTGGCCAGGAGTCAGGAACTCTTAATAGGTCTTTCATAAAATCTTTTTAGCAATAATAATTTCAGCAGATATCTTCAGCCATAGTCAGTGGAGTTTCTTATAAATCTTACTACTTTTCCACACCTGGAAGTCCAGAAATGGAACCTCAGAGAGAAATTGCATTTTGAAAACCCAGTGTTACCCTTTTGGCTTGAAAGAGCATTGAAATCATAAACCCTTTTTAGTGTGGTCCTCCCAACAACAAAATGCATTACATCGTGCCCATGGGCTTATTCTATAGGAGTAGTCTTTACTGGTTAGTTATGAGGTCAGTTATTCTGAAGGAAAACTTTAAAGATTTTTTTTTTTAATGTGGACTATTTTTGAAATTTTTATTGATTTTTTTTTTTTTTTTTTTTTTNAACAACAAAATGCATTACATCGTGCCCATGGGCTTATTCTATAGGAGTAGTCTTTACTGGTTAGTTATGAGGTCAGTTATTCTGAAGGAAAACTTTAAAGATTTTTTTTTTTAATGTGGACTATTTTTGAATTTTTTTTTGTTTTTTTTTTTTTTTTTTTTTTTTTGCAATATTGCTCCTGTTTTATTTAGTTTTCTGGCAAAGAGGCATATGGGATCCCAGCTCCCTGACCAGGGATTGAATCCACACCACCTGCATTGGAAGGTGAAGTCTTAACCACGGAACCACCAGGGAGGTCCCATGAAGAGAAACTTTAAACTCCTCTGCCATGCATTCATGTGGGACAAACCTCTGATATCTGTGTGGAAACTCTCAGGCCAGAGCTTGCGTTCTTGTCTTGCTGCCTTGTGCCAAGGAGTCATCCTGAAAGAATCCATGGATAAAAGAGATCATTACAGTGCATTCAGTTCAAAGGCTTAAAGTTTGCAACCCTTCACCAGAATACCACTAGGCTGCTCATCATCTTTCAAAGGTCAAGGAAAATTGAAATATTGATTTAATTTTTTTCATAAATCTTTCAAAGTTAAAATGGTATGAATTTCTTCAGATAAAGGATATTCAACTTTTATTCTACATACTTCTGCATTTGTTGGGATTTTTTAGAAGTGAAGTGAAGTGAAAGTCTCTCAGTTGTGTCCAACTCTTTGTGACCCCATGGACTATACAGTCCATGGAACTCCCCAGGCCAGAATACTGGAGTGGGTAGTCTTTTCCCTTCTCCAGGGGATCTTCCCAATCCAGGGATGGAACCCAGGTCTCCCACATTACAGGCGGATTCTTTACTAGCTGAGCCACAGGCGAAGCCCATTAGGGATTTTTAGAATATGTGTTAATTTGGGAATATTTTTTAAAAAATAAGTACAATCAGCAGGAAAATTCAATTGTGTCTAAAATATTCATACCAATGTTTTTTTTATTCTCTCTGGCACAGTCATAGCTCAAGTCTAGAAACTCTGAAGTGTGATGATGGGGATAGAAAAGCCCATTATGCATGTCAACAAAGGATTAATATTGTCATGCTTTATTTTAGTGTAACCACAATTGATTTACACATGCATTACGATGTTTTGTGTCCTTTCCTTCACACTGCATTAATCCTCACATCAAATATCACACTCTTAAACTCTGAAAAATGTAAAATGTCAGTGTCTGTCTGTAATGCAAACTGTCCCCCACGTAATGTGATCTACAAGTCAAAAATCAATCATGCTCCCTAAATCTCTTCTCAACCAGCCTGACTCAGCTTGAAATTCTTTCCAAAGCCATTTTTTGGATTAAATTGTCATCATGCCTACAGGAGACCTCTTCAGAATACAAATAGTGGTTTTCTTAAAGGAGTAGCCAATTAACCTGCTTTACCTGATTAAATCATTACGATGCAAGGCCTAGTTCCAAACAATGGTCACTGCCAATAGGTCTTAACTTCCTCATCTTTTTTGCAACTTACTATTAATTATAATGACCATGATTATCAATACAATTTACTAAACACTTATAATTAATTGGACTTGCCACACATTATTTCTAATACTGGTACAATTTTACAAAATACAATTTTCCCCGTTCCAAAGATTAGGAAGCCGAAACCCATGAAGAAGCTAGGTGATTTGTCCAAATTATCATAGTCCCTAATAAACAAAGTCAGGATTCCAACCAGGGCTGTTTGAAACCAAGGCCCACATTCTTTCTATACTTTGCTTACAATACTTTAGGCCTCTCTCACAATACAAGAGAAGGCTGTGCCTATGACAAAGTCATAGATTTGGCTTATTTGTGGGGAAAGTTTCCTTTTCTCTGTCATATTCTTGCCCTCTGGAGACAGTGGCAGAAAGGTCATTACAAGCACTTACCAACCCAGTCTTTTTCCTCCATGCGCCCCCTCCTCCAGCCCTGGCCCTATCTCACCCTCCTCTGGTTTCTTTGGTCTAGATACAGCTTTAGGAGACTCACCAATGACTATCATAATATCCTGTTGAGTTCAAACAAATTTTCTAAAAACAAGGATAATTGCACTTCAAGGTGTTTAATAAAAAGATAATAACTCAAACTCCATCCAAGGGGTGCTCTTCCTTCTCAACAACCTTTACACCCATTAACTAATTGGTGCTTTAATGTAATAGTAAATGTCTTTTAACCCATGGACACAAAAATGTCTTAAGGTAGAGTAGCTCTGACTCTTGCTTGGCAGCAAAAGGAGTTCTGACTCTCATTTTGTGGGGAGTTGCCTTTTATTAAATGTCATAAGGACAGAGTAGAAAGTAAAGTGAGAATAAAGAATGGGAATTTATGGAAATCTCTCCATTTATTAGCCATGCTGCTCACAAGGCACCTGTTTTGATAATATGTTCCTTCAGCCATATCATTTGCTATTTTAAAAGGTGGCTTCCATCAAGGATGATAATGTGGTAAATGATGTAAGGGAAAGCTAAAATCTCAGTGAACTACTGAATGAGTTAACCTCAGACTGGACAAAGCTAAAAGACTAAGCTAAAAGTAAACGTATGTGAGTTTGTTGCCCTCCAGCCCTCTAAAACCTAAGGAAATGCTTCAGACAATATAATAATTCCCTGCTTCAGTGCTGGCTTCTATATGAAACTGTGGTTAATTTAATCTACTGTTTTATTGTAATGTGTTCTAATAGTTAAATAACAAAACATTTTTCTATTAATTTCTCTATTATTTGAAGACTTTCTTTAAGGATTTTCAAGTGATCATTATTTGCATCAAAACAAATAAGGGGCACAACTTTGAAACTAACTCTGGAGAAATACGTGAGACTCTTCTTGGGTTCCTAGAGCCAAGAGACACACAAGTATAATCCAAACTAAGTAGAATGCTGTACAGAAATGTGACCACATGCAAACCAGCTCTTGGAGCCAGTAAGAAAGAGATAAAATCCAGCCCACAAATCTCTTGACAGATGGATGGGTCTTTGAAAAATTGTAACAACTTGAACCAGCCTCCTTAAGTTTTATTTCAACCTCCTGAACAACATAAAAATCCAGATTGACCTTTAGTATGAAGCTTTGGTTCTCTTTTGGCTTAAGGAGGATGTTTTTAAGAGAAATTCTGGTAATTTTTCTTACGTTCTTATTCTTCCCTTAGCCAAGAGGAACTCATCCTTTATAAGCAATAGACTTTCATGCATTGGAGAAGGAAATGGCAACCCACTCCAGTATTCTTGCCTAGAGAATCTCAGGGATGCGGGAGCCTGGTGGGCTGCCGTCTATGGGGTCGCACAGAGTTGGACACGACTGAAGTGATTTAGCAGCAGCAGCAGGCAGTATAACAGACTGAATGTTTCTATCCTCCCAAATGCATATACTGAATGGCTAGCTCTCCACATGACTGTAGTTGGAGACAGGGCCTTTCTGAAAGTAATTAAGGAACTCATAATGGTATGAACTCATGAAGGTATGGCTTTGATCTGATAGAATCAGTATCCTTATAAGAAAAAGATCAGAGTTTAGCGTATTCTTTCTGCCCTGTGCAGAGAAGGTGACAGTTTGACTTCACAGGAACCAAATAAGCTGGCCCCTCAATTTTGTACTTCCCAGCCTCCAAAGCTGTGAGAAAACAAATTTCTGTTGGCTAAAGCCCAGTCTATGGTATTTTGTTATGACAGCACTAGCAGGCTAATACAGACACTAAATTAAAAAGAAAGTATTATGTTCGATATTCTACTGGATGAGAACCACATAACAAAAGAATATTTGCTATTTAAAATCCACAATGCAACTCACTTATTTGGTTTTTTCACATGAAAGAATTCAGTAAAAGATCCTGGAGAACCATTATATGGCACAAAATTTTGATTTTTAAAAAATTGCTTTGCATGTTTATTTTAATAAAGAATTTCTGGCATCAAAAAAGAATGAATTACCTAAGAATAAATTTAATCCAAAAAGGTGAACAACACCTGTACACCAAAAATTATAAGACACTAATGAAATAAAAGGAAGAGAGTTCAGTGATGGCGTAGAGGAGAGGGATATGAGGGTGAGAGGGAGGCTTGAAAGGGAGGGGATATATATATCCTTACATCTGATTCACATTGTTGTACAGCAGAAACTAACACAACATTTAAAGCAAGTATCTTACAATTTTTAAAAAAATATCCTATGTTAAACTATAATTGAAAAAATTTTTAAGGAATATGTGTATACGTATAACCAAATAATTTTGCCATATAACAGAAGTTAACAACAATGTTCATCAATTAGGCTTCAATAAAAGTAAATAAGAAAAAATAAATGGAAGAAGACACAAATATTCTGTCATTGTGAATTAGAAAAATTAATATTGTTAAAATGTACATACTACTCTACAGATTTAATGGAATCCCTATCAAAATTCCAATGGCATTTTTCACAGGAATAGAATAAGCAATCCTAAAGTGTGTATGGAACCACAACATATCCCAAATAGTCAATGCAATCTTGAGAAAAAGAATAAAGATGGAGACAGCACACTCCCTGATTTCAAACGATAGTTATAGTAATCAAAGTTATAGTCATCAAAATAGTATGGTACTAGCATAAAGAGAGTCACATAGATCCAGAAAATAACAGAGGGTAGAAATCCATCTAGTCAAGGCTATGGTTTTCCCAGGAGTCATGTATGGATGCGAGAGTTGGACTGTGAAGAAGGCTGAGCACCGAAGAATTGATGCTTTTGAACTGTGGTGTTGGAGAAGACTCTTGAGAGTCCCTTGGACTGCAAGGACATCCAACCAGCCCATTCTGAAGGAGATCAACCCTGGGATTTCTTTGGAAGGAATGATGCTAAAGCTGAAGCTCCAGTACTTTGGCCACCTCACACGAAGTGTTGACTCATTGGAAAAGACTCTGATGCTGGGAGGGATTAGGGGCAGGAGGAGAAGGGGACGACCGAGGATGAGATGGCTGGATGGCATCACTGATTCGATGGGCGTGAGTCTGAGTGAACTCCGGGAGTTGGTGATGGACAGGGAGGCCTGGTGTACTGCAATTCATGGGGTTGCAAAGAGTCAGTCATGACTGAGCTACTGAACTGAACTGAACTGATGTGGTCAATTAATTCACAACAAAAAAAGTCAAGAACATACAGTAAGGAAAGGACAATCTCCTTAATAAGTGGTATTTGGAAAACTGGACAGCCACATGCAAAAGAATGAAACTAGACCTCTATCTTACATCATACACAAAAATTAAATCAAAATGGATTAAATACTTGTACGTAAGAACTGAAACCATAAACTCCCAGAAGAAAACATAGGCAGTAATCTCTCTGACATTGGTCTTGGCAATGATTTTTTAAATCTGACACCAAAAGAAAGGGTCTTCCCTGGTGGCTCAGAGGTTAAAGTGTCTGCCTGGAATGTGGGAGACCCTGGGTTGGGAAGATCCCCTGGAGAAGGAAATGGCAACCCACTCCAGTACTCTTGCCTTGAGAATCCCATGGATGGAGGAGCCTGGTAGGCCACAGTCCATGGGGTTGCAAAGAGTTGGACACGACTCAGTGACTTCACTTTCACTTCCAAAAGAAAAGGCAACAAAAACAAAAAATGAACAAGTAAGACTACCTCAAACCAAAAAGTTTCTGCACAGCAAAGGAAACCATCACCAAACTGAAAAGGCAGAAATGGGAGAAAATATTTGTAAATCACATAGGTAATAAAGGGAAAGTATCAAAAAGAAAATATATATATATATATATATAAAGAACTCATACAACTCATTAGAAAAAAAAAAATTGATTTTAAAATGGGCAGAAGATCTTAATAGATATTTTTCCAAAGAAGATATGCAGATGGCCAACAGGTACACAAAAAGATTCTCTGTGTCATTAACCATCAGAGAAATTCAAATCAAGACTACAATGAGATATCCACACTTGTTAGAATAACTAGTGTCAAAAAAAAACAAAAAATAACAAGTGTTGGCAAAGATGTGGAGAAAAGGGAAGCCTTGTGCACTGTCAGTGGGAAAACAGTATAACTGTTCCTCAAAAGATTAAAAATAGACCTATCACATGATCTAGCAATTCCCCTTCTGTGTATTTACTCAAAGAAAATAAAAACTAACTTGAAAATTCATGTGCCCTCTCCCGTTCACCACAGCATTATTTACAATAACCAAGATACAGAAACAATCTAAGTGCCCATCAATGAATGAATAATATTCCACTTTAAATGAATAAAGAAGATGTGGTATATGTATACAGTGGAATATTATTCAACCATAAAAAAGAAGGAAATCTTGCCATTTGCAACATGAGTGGATCTTGAGAGTATTAAGTGAAATAAGTCAAACAGAAAGTCAAATACCATATGCTGTCACTTACATGTGAAATCTAAAAACAAACAAACAAAAAAGCAAAACTGAATCCACATTTAGAGACCAGATAGGTGGCTGCCAGAAGCAGGAGTGAGGGGGCAGACAAAATGGGTGAAGGGCATCAAAGGGTACAAACTTCCAGTTAATATAAGAAATAGGTCATGGATGTAATGACAGCACAGTGACTATATATGTGTGCGTGCGTTCGTCATTCAATTGTCTCCAGCTCTTGCGACCCCATGGATGATAGCCCACCAGGCTCCTCTGTCCATGGGATTCTCCAGGCAAGAATACTGGAGTGGGTTGCCATTCCTTTCTCCAGGGGCTCTTCCCGACCCAGGGTCTTGCATTGCAGGCAGACTCTTTATCATGTGAGCCACCAGGGAAGCCCCGTATTTAATAATGCTGTATTGCATATCTGAAAGTTGCTAAGAGAGGGAGATTTTAAAAGTCTTTATCACACACAAAAAAGTATAACTATGTATAATGATAGATGTTAACTACACTTATTACAGTGATTATTTTGCAATATACACAAATATTGAATCAGTTGTACACCTGAAACTAATGTTATCTGTCAATTACATCTGTTTTAAAAGATAATAAATATTAAAAATTGTAAATTATTGTTTTATGCCTGTATTTTATATAACATAGTATCTCAACCATGCCTCAATAAAAAAAGAAAAAAAAGTCAAAAATTTATTCTTTTAAATTAAGAAAAAAAAGAATTTCCCATAGAACTGATTGGCTCATCTGTATATTTACATTATTTGCCATTCATAGCTCAAAACCTAGAGGTATAGTAGGATCTCCTACAGAAATCCTAATACATCAAGGATAGCACTAAGCAAACATTCCTTCAGTTCAGTTCAATTCAGTTCAGTCACTCAGTCATGTCTGACTCTTTGCGACCCCATGAATCACAGCACGCCAGGGCTCCCTGTCCATCACCAACTCCCAGAGTTTACTCAAACTCATGTCTATCGAGTCAGCGATGCCATCCAGCCATCTCATCCTCTGTCGTCCCCTTCTCCTCCTGCCCCCAGTCCCTCCCAGCATCAAGGTCTTTTCCAATGAGTCAGCTCTTCACATGAGGTGGACAAAGTATTGGAGTTTCAGCTTTTAGCATCAGTCCTTCCAATGAACACCCAGGACTGATCTCCTTTAGGATGGACTGGTTGGATGTCCTTGCAGTCCAAGGAACTCTTGAGAGTCTTCTCTAACACCACAGTTCAAAAGCATCAATTCTTTGGTGCTCAGCTTTCTTCACAGTCCAACTCTCACACCCATACATGACCACTGGAAAAACTATAGCCTTGACTAGATGGACCTTTGTTGGCAAAGTAATGTCTCTGCTTTTTAATATGCTAGCTAGGTTGGTCATAACTTTCCTTCCAAGGAGTGAGTGTCTTTTAATTTCATGGCTGCAATCACCATCTGCAGAGATTTTGGAGCCCAGAAAAATAAAGTCTGACACTGTTTCCACTTGATCTCCCCTTTATCATAGCCCCCATTCTAGGTACATTTGAGGTCACATGAGTAATTCCAGCCAAAAGGACTCTGGATGGAAAATGCATGTGACTTCCAGGTCAAGGCAGCTGAGAGAGCCTGTGCACCTCTGCCATCTGTTTTCCCACCCACAACAATAGAGGCTGCATTTCCTGATTTCATAGCTGCAGGATGGAACGGGAAGTAAGCAAGAAACAAGCCCCTGAGATTTCAAGGTTTTATTTGTTGTGGCAGCTAGTATTAATTATCCTAATACATCTTGGAACCCTCATTTTTCAAAGGACTTTGTGACTTCAGTGCTATTTGAAACTTGAATGCAGACTTCAACCTACCTGCCAAATTACCATAGACCACGAGCAACGGAACATGGTAGATCAACAAGGTAGATCAAGCATCACGTCTCCGTGGGAACCACTTACACTCTTTCTGTGTTCCTTGGCCTGAGCTGTGTGATGTGGAAAGACAAGAAGGAAAAGAGACACAGTTTAGATTCTCATAATGATCGTAGTGTTGCTCCCAGTAAAGTTTTAGAATGCTGTCTCTCCTAACCAGGATGTTACTAACTTCTGGGGCTCTGTTGCTTTAAAAATTGCATAATTGTGCCACACTCAGATTTTATATACACCTAGAATGATGATCATATGAACCAAGAGGATAAGAAATGAGGATTTAATTGATACCGTTGGTTTCTACTCCAATTAGAGCAATAAAATTCATAATTTGACTTACAGTAACTTTCCCCACCACATCCCTGCCAAAGTGCTTAGAGCCTGAAAATGTAATTAAAAATAATCAAAGAAAATAATGCTAATTAAGACCATAAGCAGGAACTAGGGTAATAGTTAGATTAATGGACATCTTAGTAATTGTTGTACGTTTTCTTATCTTCTTTCAAAAGACCTAGGAACCTTCCATGGTCACTCATCTTCTTTTTATCAGTGGGAAAACTGAGGAACATGGAAGCTCTGGATGGGAAACAGGGAAGATAGGCTAGACTGAAGCCCACGTGGAACTGAGTCATTTGTGGACCTGGGCTCGCTCTCTCTTCGCACACTCTTCCACTTCGCCATTTTCCATGCTGGTCTCAGGTGTCACTTTCTAGCTCTCAGAAGACTCAAAGTTGCGCTTTGTTTTTGCCTCTTTTGCCTCCATAGTATCTACCTGAAGCCTTTGAGTTACTAGGAAAGCAGGTGCACTGCCTGGTCCTTCGTGACACTTCTCCACTTGCTTCTTGCGGTATCTGCTTTTGAAAGGAAAAGAGAGAAAAGGAGTGATTCACTTAATGGATCCTTCCCTTCTCTAAGACCCGGTGGAATCCTAATTACTAAAGCCTGTTGTAGCGTTTTGTCAAGAGTATGGACTGATTAGTTTGTCCTCTTGAAAGAATTGAGAGGCCAACTCTCTCTACTGGAACCTCCCTTTACGCAGAATAACTTCTTTTAAGTTGTCAACTGATTCTTCCAGCTTCTGTAACAAACATTTCAGTTGCTTCCTTCAACTGTCTAAGCACAGAAAGAAAAAAAAAAAAAAGCCCTTGGTTAAATAATGTGAAGGAGGGACTTCCCTGGTGGTCCAGTGGTTAATACACCATGCTTCCAATGCAGGGGATGTGGATATGATCCCTGGTCAGGGAATTAAGATGTCACGTGCTGCGTGGTGCAGCCAAGAAAAAAAAAAAAAGAAGAATGTTAAGGAAAAAAAGGGGAACAAGACTAGTGAGCACGTGCTACGAGGATCAAACAGAGTTTTATTTCGTATTATACCAGTTTATTCATCTAACTCACAAAAAAATGATGCATTACTAATATAGGAATGACATTTGTCCAATTAGGTACTTAATAAAAGGTGTCATCATGCGACATTAACATTAAAACATTACTTTTTAAAAAAGTCTTCCACTGAGAAAATTCAGTTCTTTGATCTTCTCTGTAAAGTCTCCTGATACTAAGAATCTTAAGTTGACTGTAAAGGGGTTTCTCTATTTGCAGTTTTCTAAAACTTGCCAGAAGGAATCAAAATGCACCATAACATAAAGGAAGCTTATTTTGCTGGATGTTTTCTCCATACAGTCACTTCTATCCCTCCATGGTTCTGAAGTGAACGACACGTGAGGTGCATTGGAAAGAACTGGGAACTGAGAACTGGAACAGCTACAGGCTGAACCTGGCTTTGTGCCTTTGTCAGCTGTTCACTTGAGGAAGTCACTGAACCTCTTCATGAAACACTGCATAATCTACTATAAAATGAGCACATTCCCATATTGCCTGCTTTATCTAAAAAAGATATATTAGCTTTTTCCCTTTACATTTTAGAGGATACACACTATTTAGGATATTCATTTGAGAATATTTCCCATTTCTCTTACATATCCACATTTCTATCACTTAGCCATCAGAGATCAGTCACCTACTATATGATCGGTCACCTACTATATGTCAGACCCCGCCAGGTACTAGGGATACAATCATCTTCCAAATCCATAATTGGGTGGAAGGAACAGTCGTGAACGCAAGTAACTCTAAAGCAATGTTGTCATTGCTATACTGGGGAGACAGGCCAAGTGCCGCAGGAGAACAAGGCAGAGCAGTCAGAAAAGACTTCAGAAAGCATGTGACATTTGATTCGTGGCTTGACAGATGAGTATTTCATATTTTTGCCTAATAACCTCTTTTTCCACCTACCACTAATTTAGTGGATTTGGGGTCTTTTTTCATGATACATTAAGCACAGTGTTTCAGCTGTTCTAACCATGACACTAAATAAAATTTCCTTTTTTTTTTTTTTGGCCGCTCTGGGTCTTCATTGCTGCTCGAAGGCTTCCTCTAGTTGCACAAGCAGGGGCTACTCTCTAGCTGTGGTGTGTGGGTTTCTCATTACAGTGGCTTCTCTTGTGGAGCAAAGGCTTTAGCAAGCATGGGCTTCAGCAGTTGTGGCACCCGGGCTTAGTTGCTCCCAGCATGAGGAATCTTCCCAGACCAGGGACTGAACCCATGTCCCCTATATTGACAAGTGGATTCTTATCCACTAGACCACAGGGGAAGTCTAAAATTTCCTTCTGACCATACAACAGCAGCCCAGTTGCCAAGATCAAGACCACATGTCATCTCTCTGTTGGTATGAGAATGGATCCAAAAATAATTTAAACATAATGGAATATGGATGTGGCCTGAAAACATTGAGTCAATTGAGGCCATCCAAAAATCCCATGGTTCCCCCCCTTCAGAAGGAAAGGATTTTTAGAAGACTGTGAATGCCCTGTGACTCTACAACTTCTTCTACTTTAGAGACCCAAACTTCTAGATAAGAAATTCTAGCCAAAGAATTAAGCTTCGAGTTCTTTTTAGGAATATTCCCAACCAGTAAGGACATATGCAGAAATACATGCCCCATGGGGGTTCAGGGATCTCTAATAGGACATCCACAGCAGCACACTCTAACCAGCCTGTCACACACTCACAGCAATGCATTTGAACCAAGCCAAGTATACAATTTTGTTCATATCAATAACTGCATCAGGGTAATATTGGTCAGAAAGATTCACAAGTTGGTGTGGTGATATACCAAAGTGAATAGAGTAAAACCTTAGAGATATGTGCAAAACGGGGCCCTCTAAGTGGATCTTAGATAGAATTGCCCTTTTTATATTAAAAGTAAGTTCTCACATCAGACAAGAGTTCATTGAAAGAGGGAATATGGATGCACTGTTGTCAGGGCTGTGTGTATGTGTGTATATCTCTGTGTGTGTGCTCAGTCGTGTCCAGCTCTTTGTGACCCTGTGGACTATAGCCTGCCAGGTTCTTCTGTCGATAGGATTCTCAAAGCAAGAATACTGGAGTGGGGTGCCATTTCCTTCTCCAGGGAATCTTCCCTATCCAGGGATCAAACCCAAGTCTCCTGCATCTCCTGCATTGGCAAGTGGACTATTTACCAGTAGTGCTAAATTCCAATCCTTTGGAAAGTAATTTATTCACCTATATCAAGAACTTGAAAATGTTTGTACTATTAGACAAGTTTCTGGACATAAACCTGTTTACAGAAAAATCTTTATGCATGAAGATGTTCATCCTAGGATTGCTTATGGTAATAAAAAGCCCAGTACAATCCAGAAGTTCAACAATAATAGAATGTTATTAAAATTATTGCACACCTATATGCTGCTGCTGCTAAGTCACTTCAGTCATGTCCGACTCTGTGCGACCACATAGACAGCAGCCCACCAGGCTCCCCCGTCCCTGGGTTCTCCAGGCAAGAACACTGGAGTGGGTTGCCATTTCCTTCTCCAGTGCATGAAAGTGAAAAGTGAAAGTGAAGTAGCTCAGTCGTGTCTGACTCTTCAACTCTTCGCAAACCCACGGACTGCAGCCCACCAGGCTCCTCCGTACATGGGGTTTTCCGGGCAAGAGTACTGGAGTGGGGTGCCATCACCTTCTCCTGTACACCTATATATTAGTATATAATAGATCCATTAAGTACAACTTAAACTCTTGAAAAACACTTAGTTTACAATATTAAAGGAATAAACCAAAATAAAAAATGAAATAAATTGCTGGATTTGAAATCACAACCATGCTTTAAAAATGCATAGAAAAGAAGATTGACAGGAAACATATCAAAAAATTCCCAGTAATTGTATTTGAGTGAAATAAATTGACTGGCATTTACATTATTTCACTTTTTAATATTTTCCAAGTTTTTTCTAGTGATATTAGGAAATGAAATTTAGTGCCTTGAATTCAATGACTCAGAATGGCCCTTTTTAGGAATGGTGTAAGTGATTAATAGGTCCATAGACAGCCAGACAGATCAATGACCAACATAAGCCAAACCAAAATCCAAAAAGATGTCAGTGAACTAGAAAGCTAAGAGAGACACAGTGATATAAAACAGAGAAGTTAGATTCCCAGAACTTATGAGTAATAAGATGATAAATGCGGAGGGGAGGGGGAGGAATGCTATTAGAAATGCATCTGATTTTCTGAACAGTTTGTGTGATAGATGAATTCAGGCTGTCTCTGGTAATGAATCCTAATTTAACATAAGCACTGATTAATTCAACAAATCTTTATTGAAAGTTTGCTGTATGCTGCCAATGTGTTTGGGACACAAAGATAAATATGACATTGTCTCTGCCTTCAAGAACCTTAGCAGAGTATGGTTCAATGCTATGGCTTTAGTACACCTGGATTTAATGAATGCAGGTATCTTCTCCCAAATGGCCTAAAGATAAGAAATGTTAAAATATTTCATTTGAACTGGTGGGAAGGAAGAAGATTAAATTCCAAAAAACTGAATGATGAAAGAGATTAACCTTTGGAGTTAAAATGTAAATTAAAAGTTCAACAATTCATTTACTCTCCCACAGCTGCTAACAGCAAGATAGGCAAGAGGAAGGAGTCAGCCTACTAGAAGTGAGTCAGTTGGCTCTGACCATTTGTTGAGACCCTACTGCAGCCAGACGTAGTGTAAAGAAAGGCACTGCAAAACAGGGCACAAAAAATACAACATTGACCTCTTCCGCAAGAAGCTTCCATACTGATTTGGGCAACAAAACACACAAAAGAAATAGTTAAAGAATTTTTGTATTCTAAGAAAAAGTTTAGATTGCATGGGCGTGTATGTGGTCCAATCATTTCATGTGTATGTAGCCTAAAACAAGTATCAGGTAATGGCACCCCACTCCAGTACTCTTGCCTGGAAAATCCTGTAGACGGAGGAGCCTGGTGGGCTGCAGTGCATGCGGTCACTAGAGTTGGACACGAGTGAGCGACTTCACTTTCACTTTTCACTTCCATGCATTGGAGAAGGAAATGGCAATCCATTCCAGTGTTCTTGCCTGGAGAATCCTAGAAATGGGGGAGCCTGGTGGGCTGCTGTCTATGGGGTCGCAGAGTCAGACATGACTAAAGCAACTTAGCAGCAGTAGTAACAGCAGATATTATAATAATACTTGTTAAGTTTAGTACAGGTTTAGTACCTGTACTTGTTTAGTACCTTGCCACCTTTATGCTAGCAAAGTCATGCTCAAAATTCTCCAAGCCAGGCTTCAATAGTACATGAACCATGAACTTCCAGATGTTCAAGCTAGATTTAGAAAAGACAGAGAAACCAGAGATCAAACTGTCAACATCTGCTGGATCATCAAAAAAGCAAGAGAGTTCCAGAAAAACATCTACTTTTGCTTTACTGACTACGCTAAAGCCTTTGACTGCATGGATCACAACAAACTGTGGAAAATTCTTCAAGAGATGGGAATATCAGACCACCTGACCTGCCTCTTGAGAAATCTGTATGCAGATCAAAAAGCAACAGTTAGAACTGGATATGGAATAACAGACTGGTTCCAAATTGGGAAAGGAGTACATCAAGGCTGTATATTGTCACCCTGCTTATTTAACTTATATGCAGAGCATATCATGAGAAACACAGAGCTGGAAGAAACACAAGCTGGAATCCAGATTGCCAGGAGAAATATCAATAACCTCAGATATGCAGATGACACCACCCTCATGGCAGAAAGTGAAGAACTAAAAAGCCTCTTGATGAAAGTGAAAGAGGAGAGTGAAAAAGTTGGTTTAAAACTCAACATTCAGAAAGCTGAGATCATAGCATCCGGTCCCATTACTTCATGGCAAATAAATGGGGAAACAATGGAAACAGTGAGAGACTTTATTTTTGGGGGGCTCCAAAATCACTGCAGATGGTAACTGCGGCCATGAAATTAAAAGATACCTGCTCCTTGGAAGAAAAGCTATGACCAACCTAGACAGTATATTAAAAAGCAGAGACATTAGTTTGTTAACATAAGTCTGTCTAGTCAAAGGTATAGTTTTTGCAGTAGTCATGTATGGATGTGACATCTGGACTATAAAGAAAGCTGAGTGCTGAAAAATTGATGCTTTTGAACTGTAGTGTTGGAGAAGACTCTTGAGAGTCCCTTGGACTGCAAGGAAATCCAACCAGTCCATCCTAAAGAAAATGAGTCCTGAATATTCATTGGAAGGACTGATGCTGAAGCTGAAACTCCAATACGTTGGCCACCTGATGTGAAGAACTGACTCACTGAAAAGACCCTGATGCTGGGAAAGATTGAAGGCAGGAGGAGAAGGGGATGACAGAGAATGAGATGGTTGGATGGCATCACCGACACCACGGACATGAGTTTAAATAAACTCCGGGAGCTGCTGATGGACAGGGAAACCTGGCGTGCTGCAGTCCATAGAGTCTCAAAGAGTCAGAAGTGACTGAGCAACTGAACTGATACTGATACCTGTACATTTACTTTAAATTTTTTGTTTTGTTTTGATTTTTGTCATGTAGAATATTGCCTTTTTATAATGTACTCTGTATTTTTGTAACTTTTTTATTGTAAAATCTTTAAATAAAATGTTTAATACTCATTTTAATAAAACAAAACAAATGCAAACACACACACACACAAAAAAAAGAACCAGAGAAAGAAAACTTCTAAATTGCATTTGTCAATAAAACCAAATGAAAGAGTAATACATGGAAGTGAAGAAGGCACCACACAGAGCGGGAAGCCTAATCTAGTGAAGGAATCTTAGACCATTTCATTGAAAGAGGTATTTGTAGCTACATTCTGTGCATTTCTGCATTGAGAAATGGTTCACTCAGTGGAAGGGGAACAAAAAAGTAACATGCAGAATAAAGCGTGAAGGTGGAGTTTGGCTTGACTCTAGCCCAGTGATTCTCAATTCTGATTGCACCTGGGAGTTTTTCTTCTTAATTGAAGCATAGTTGATAAAGAAACTTACACATTATGGGTATACAATATAAAGATTCACAAACATAAAGGCTATAAAGTATTTGCTATATTCCCCATGTTGTACCCATATCCTTGTAGCTTATTTTATACCTAATAATTTGTACCTTTTTATCCCCTACCCCAACATTGTCCCTCCCTGCTTCCCCCTGGTAACTACCTGTTTGTTTTCTGTATCTGTGAGTTGGCTTTTTTTTGTTGTTATATTCACTAGTTTGTTGTATCTTTTAGATTGCACATATAAGTGATATCATATAGTACTTGAACCAAACAAACATTTTTCCAAAAAGGACATGTTAATGGCCAACAGGCACATGGAAGCATGCTCAACATTGCTAATCATCAGAGAAATGTAAATGAAAACCACCATGAGATATCACCTCACACCAGTCAGAATGTCTATCATCAAAAAGACTACAAATAAATGTTGATAAAGATGTAGATTAAAAGGAACCTTCAGACGTGGTTGGTGGGAATGGCCAATTGGGGCAACCACTGTGGGAAAAAGTATGAAGGTTTCTCCAAAAACTACCATATGACTTAGCAATGCCACTTCTATGTATACATCCAAAAATAAAAATGCTAATTCAAAAAGACACTTGCACCCCAGTATTCATAGCAGCATTATTTACACTTGTCAAGATATGGAAGCAACTTAAAGGTGTCCATCAATAGATGAATGGATAAAGATGTGGTATATAAAAACAGAAAGAAATTTTACATTTGCAGTAACATGAATGGATTTGAAGGACCTTATGCTAAGTGAAATAAGTCAGGCACCTGGGAACTTTTTCTAAAATTAATTTATCTATTTGAATTGGAGGCTAACTATCTGGAAACTTTTAAACACTCCCATACCCAGAGGTTCTGTCCTCACTGATCTGGCTAGGGCCCAGACATTAGCATTCTTAAGAAAATTCCCCAAATGATTCTAATATTCAGTCAGTCTTGAAAATGCTTGGGTAAAGGGTATATGAACCTAAACAAAGGGAGACGAGATACTTGAAATGGGAAATAGTAGACTGTGAACATCTTGAAACAGGGATCATGAGTTTATTCATTTCTGTGTGAACACAATGCTAAATTAATATTTTTGAATGAATGGTTGAATAAATGAATGAATACAATAATTTTTAAAATATCATTATACTTCGGCTAATAAATAAGATGATACTATTGTTTAAGGGTGGTTACTTCAAGATAACAGCAGAAGGGAGCAGAAATAGATAACAGCTAACATTCACTGGGTATTTCCAATGGGCCAAGCACTTTGCATGCAGTGTGTCACTGCAAACTCACAACCAGTCTATTACATAGATGATATTATCCCAAGTTAGGGAACTGAGACCCATCATCATTCAGTGGTGATCAGCAGCAGAGCTGCAATCTGGCTTTGCAAAAATGACATAGTAATTCCTCTTGGCAGATTCCTAAGTATATATGAACAAACAATACACAAACCAACACGGGCTCAAATCTCTCAATGAATTTCCATCTTCTAATCTTTTCTAATGATGCAAATGGCATGTGACTTAATTAAGATATTTACGTAACTGCAAGATTAGCCCTCTTAACAGTAATCAGACAGGTGGGTCAACATCCGGTGTTTCTGGAAAATCATTTCTATTGCCTTGTCTTGTCTCAGATAAGATTTTTATTGGCAATGTAATAGAAAAGAAAACATATCTTATTGCACTCTGTTTTAAAATAGGAAATATATTGCTTTATAGTTGAGGAGAAATTATTCACCATCCATTGTTTCTTTGTTCACATTTAAGAAAATTTTTCCTTTCATTTTTTCAGAGCTTGTCTGAAAAGAAATGTCTCTACTTTTCCTGATGCCATGTATTATCTAGAGTAGCAGGATTATATGCAAATAGAAATAAGAAATCAATAAATTGAAGAAGGTTTCTCACATTCATGTGTTAAAGACTGTGCTGCTGCTGCTGCTGCTGCTGCTGTTGCTAAGTCGCTTCAGTTGTGTCCGACTCTGGGTGATCCCATAGACGGCTGCCCACTAGTTTCCTCTGTCCCTGGGATTCTCCAGGCAAGAACACTGGAGTGGGTTGCCATTTCCTTCTTCAAAGCATGAAAGTGAAAAGTGAAAGTGAAGTCGCTCAGTTGTGCCCGACTCTTAGTGACCCCATGAACTGCAGCCTACCAGGCCCCTCCGTCCATGGGATTCTCCAGGGAAGAGTACTGGAGTGGGGTGCCATTGCCTTCTCCAAATGTTACCTTCTACTCCAGGATAAATAGAAGACTTCACTTTAAAAAGGAACAATTTAGCCATCCATCCCAAGGGAGAAAATGAAAAACCACCTTATCAGAATTAGCAATATTGATATAAACATAAGCACATTAATTTCTTTGTGATTCTTTGGAAAACCAGAAACTGGATTTTTTGAGAATCTATGTGTTTAGTTACATCCAAAGCCAATTTACTTGAACAATAATTTCAATATATTGCCAACTGGAAACAGCTGAGTTCTTCTCTCCTTAAAATACTTTAACTTTGTGATTTCAACCACAAAAATTATTTAACCTGTACCCATTTTTCCATTCTCCCTCCTCTTTATATTAATTATCCTATCACCTGAAAACTTTGAATTCCCTATTATAGCTTTTGGCTCAAACTCAGCAACTACTCTCTGAAATATTTATTTGTTCACTAATGAAATTAGCTCATGTTTTTTAAATATCAAGCTTTTATTGTCTTTCTGGTTTGTTCCTCCTCTCTTGGATCCATATATCTCTATCCTATCAACATCATTTATTTTTAATTGGCATCAAAGCTTCAATGTTCTAATTGGGAGCTTTGTGTTTGGCTCAGACCATACACTGGAGATACTCGACAAATCTCTTGTGACAGTCTCCAAATTGCTCTGAAAGTAAGAAAATAGCATTATCTAGAAATTTCCTTGAGCTATCTTTAGGAGTAACTTGATGCCTTCTTGCAGAAAAACTTACCCTCTGGATCTACTTAGAGAGAGTGGAAGGATTTTTCTAATTTATTAGGTATGAGATTGGGACTGAGATCTCCATAGACCAGTCTAGGACGGCTTCTCTGAAAAAAATAAAGGCCTTCCTTGGGCGAGATTGCCCAGAGGAAAACACTGAAGTCTTGCCCACTGGGGGACATGGGCTATCACCTTATACACATGTGTGCATGCTAAGTTGCTTCAGTCATGTCTGACTCTTTGTGACCCTACGGACTGTAGCCCACCAGGCTCCTTTGTCCAGTGGGATTCTCCAGGCAAGAATACTGGAGAGAGCTGCCATGCTTTCTTCCTTCACTTTATATAAGTGTAAATTCCATTTCTTTCCATTTCCCCCCTGTATACCTCTCCCCACTATGCACACTTCATCTTCATTTCAAAAAGAAAAGAAAAGGGAAGTGAACATGGTAAAATAGTTCAAAAATTACATAATCAAGGGCAGAACTCAAACCATAAAACAAATTGCTACAGTAAAACCACTGAACCCCAATTAGATAAAAACATCATCAAGAGAGGCAAAGTCTTCTGCCTAAACTTGGTTCAACTAAAAGGAAATTATTTGGGGAAGGTAAGCCCGGCCAGAAGGTGATGCCACATGAGGTCCCAGCGGTCATACATGCCTAACCCCTAGAAGAGCCTCAGGCAAAGCTGCTGCCATCATCAATCTATATAATAGAGATTTTTGCCCAGCATACAGCCCAGATTTTTCATTTTTCCATCAGTGTGTAGATATGGTGGTCTTCTTCTCCTTTTCCCTTCCTTAAATTACTACTTTGCACAAAGACTAGATTTTTAGTCATCTTTCTTTCACTGCAACATAATGCTTTGCAATAAATGCTTGTGGGATTCAAAATTCTAAATGGAGGCTGTCCTATTAACACAGGTCTTTTAACTGCAAATAAACTAACGGGATGATCTATTTCTGTAGTAGACCAGTTCTATAGGTCTACCACGCAGGAATTTCTTGCAACAAATTGATCTGTAAGATGTCATGTATTAAGAATGTTTTAAATATTGCATTCAAATGCTATACGCTGACAACTTGAATATTAATCTTCAAAGTTGTTATTTTATTAGATGATATCATCTAATTATTTTATTCGATGATATTTAACTATTATAGCCTTTTCTTTTTATTTCAATACCAAAATAAAAAGTGGAGCGCAGAGAGATTGATTGTGCCTCTTCTGCACAACACAAAAAATTTACTAATTTAAAAAATTTACTAATTTAAATACACAAATACTAACACATTTCATGTTTCAAAACTCTAGTTATGGTTTCTGTTTCAACACTGAATGACAACAAAAGGCTTTCTTTTTTAAAAATTTTATTGGAGCATAGTTGATTTACAATGTTGTGTTAGTTTCAGGTGAGGTGTACAGCAAAGCGAATCAGTCACATATATATATACATATACATATATATATATATATATATGTAGGCCATTACAGTGTTTTGAGTAAAGTCCCCTGTGCTATACAGCAGGTTCTTATTAGTAATCTATTTAATATACAGTAGTGTGTGTATGGGGTTTCCCTGGTGGCTCAGTAGAAAAGAATCCGAGTGCAAAGCAGGAGCCACTGGAGATGTGGGTCTGATCCCTGGGTTGGGAACATCACCAATCCCTTGGAGAAGGGCATGGCAAGCCACTCCAATATTCTTGCCTGGAGAATCCCATGGACAGAAGAGCCTGGAGGGCTATAGTCCATAGGGTTGCAAAGAATTGGACACGATTGAAGTGACTTTGCAGGTATGCAGTGTGTATATGTCAATCCTCCAACTGTTTTTAACCAAACCAGATCAAAAGAAAGCAACATAATTTCCATAGGACTTTAGTCAATAATCTTCATGGCTACTAAATTTTTCTCTAAACTCATCTATCTATTCACAAAACAGAAATTAAGGAAGCTGGAAGAATTTTTTCAAGTCAAAAATATCATACCTCCATCTCTCTGGTCAGCTAGCTAGGTTAAGTACAAGAAGTGAGAGGAAACATTTCCACATACAAACTTCCGTCCCCACCTCCCTTTGCATGTGAAAAAATTCTCTAAAGAGAGTAGTAACAGTATAAACAATCTGAGGTCTCAACTTTGTTCAAAGCTTTACCCACATTCTCTCCATTTGACTTCTTCAAAAGCTTTACGAGATCAAGTTGCTCAAGTTTCTCCAGGTAACTTTTTTCTTTTTATATGAAAAGGAAGACTTGTCCAAGGTCTTACATCACAATACGAGAGAGAGGATTGGGACCCTTTACAATTTTGAGGAAAATGAAGCTGAAAAAATTAATTTACAAGGAACCGTGGATGATGAGAACAGATTCCTTTCTCTTCTTCCAGTTGAAGATACTGTCTCTTTTTCACAAATCAAACAAAAGTAAATTCCCCATGCTACAGTTAAAATAGCCCAAGTTTTCACTAACCAGCTAGCTATGTGGCTTTGGGCAAGAGCCTCAGCCTTTTTAGGTTTCAGCTTCCTTATCTCTGAAACAGAAATGGCAAAGACTAGTCCCTTGAGGTGGTTGTGAAAACTAAGTGGGACAAAATATAAAAAGCCCTTAGTATGTAGTGATCACTCAGGAAAGAAACTTCTACTACACCCTCAAGGGAAAAGATAAAGCCCCTGTGCTCAGGATCTAGAGTTCAGAAGCCTTTCGCCTCGGAACGATTCCATTTCCACATTCAGAAGCTACTGGCCTCTGTCAATACCAGGAAGGGGTCCCTGTGAACCCACTCTCTCCCACCTTGACTCAGTCCCAAGGAACTCTCGTCTCTACCTGGCTCTTAGGAACAAATCACCTGATGCCAAGAGGGCCTCCTCTTCAGCCCATTCATGGCCATTGGGACATCTGTAAATACAGTTTCTTACACAAAACAACATGCATCAAAAATTCAGTGTCAAAATAGCTTTCTATTCCAAGGTGTGGCCCTCCTTACCCCAATCCTTCATAGCCCTGAGCTCATAACCACAGTTCGGTTCAGTTCAGTTCAGTTGCTCAGTCATGTCTGACTCCTTGCAACCCCATGGACTGCAGCAAGCCAGGCTTCCCTGTCCATCACCAATTCTTGGAGCTTGCTCTACCTTATGTCCATCGAGTCAATGATGCCATCCAACCATTTCATCCTCTGTTATCCCCTTCTCCTCCTGCCTTCAATTTTTCCCAGCATCAGGGTCTTTTCCAAGGAGTCAGTTCTTCGCATGAGGTGGTCAAAGTATTGGAGTTTCAGTATCAGTCCTTTCAATGAATATTCAGGACTGATTTCCTTTAGGATTGACTGGTTTGATCTCAAGTCTTCTCCAACACCACAGTTCAAAAGCAACAACATTTAGGTTATTTCCAGTTGTGGGCTACTATGAATATCTGCATCCAAGTCTTTGTGTTTTCATTTCTCTTTGTCAAGTACCCATAAATATAATTGCTGAGACGCATGCTCAGTGTGTGTTAAACTTTTTAAGAAAGCGGCAAACTGTTTTCCAGTGTGGCTGTATATTTTTGCATTCCTACCAGCAATGCTCCAGTTGTGCCATACCCACACCAACAACTGACTTGTCAATCTTTTAATTTTAGCTATTCTAGTAGGTGGGTAGTGGTTTCACACTGTGGTTTTAAATTGTATTTTCTTATGACTGATGGTAAGTCTCCCTGAAAAGCTCTCTTAGACTTATTTAAGCATAGTCTTTTTATTATAAATCCTTCACACATAAATAAAAGAAGGATATATAGGCAAAACTAATTGGTGAAGAAAACCCTAAAACTTCTTCAAATTTAGAGTCCAGCTCTTCTAAATGACCTTTTGGTTCCATTATTGATGTCAGTGTTTTCCATATTACATTGACATTTGTGTTAACCATGGTACTGGAAAGAAAGCCTTTTATTTTGGAAGTCTGCACCATTGTGGCTTCTGAGATTTTTCTCCAAGTCACTAACAACATTCTGCAAATTTTGATGCTGACACTTACTTGATTTTACCAGACTGAATCCCTTATCAGAAAAGATTAATATTCCTTCTTCAAATCACTTGTAGATTAAAATGGCAAAAGGTTTCAGTTGTCCAATCATACTACCAGCAATGATAACCAAGATTGCATATGCCCAGGCAATGATAAATGAATGAGCTGCCCAAAGGTAGTAATTGTAAAATGTCATCAGTGTAAGATAACATCCCAGCCTCAGAGATGTAAGACTATATAAAAAGATGAATCTTTTAAACATGAAACATAGTTTCAAATAAACATACTTTTTAAAAAATTGTCTTCTTTATCTTAGATCTATTTATTTCAATACGGAGAACTTGCTAATAAAAACTGAACATCCATCATTCTTAAACTGCATCATGCAGTTTAGCAACTAATTAATCATAGTCTTAAAATATACTCAAAGTTTTGTAAGTTAGTTTTCTCTCCACAAATAGACCACAAGTCCCTCTTCTTCAGGAAATTTACCTCTGATTTCTCTCGCATTGTTTCCATTATTGTTTCTCAAATTTTATGTAATGATCCATTAGAGAGTCATAAAATCACTTTAGCGGGTCATGACCAGCAGTTTCTAAACAAAATACAATAGAATAAAAACCATAAAAGCATAATACATAGTAAAAGTAAGGGACACTGGGATGATCCAGAAAGATGATATGGATTGGGAGGTGGGAGGGGGGTTCAGGATTGGGAACTCATGTACACACATGGCAGATTCATGTCAATGTATGGCAAAAACCAATACAGTATTGTAAAGTAAAATAAAGTAAAAATTAAAATTAAAAAAATAAAAATAAATAAATAAATAAATAATAAACTTTTCAAATGTTTCATTTGAAAAGTTTGCTTTGGTCAAATATTTGAAATGTTTGTTTTGGTCAAATACATACTTGAGTACTGGTTGTGATAGCTAATGTATTTCTTAAACCCTGCTGTAATCAAAAATGTTGAAAAGCACTACCATAATAGCATGAGAAGCATACGGTAATATTGATTAATTGATTTTTTCAAACAGAAGTCAATTTTAAACTTTTTTGAATGGCCCAAATTTTGGGTCCAATTCTTTTAAAGTTATTACCAGGGTTGTATATTTTTACCTTCTTTCAGTGAGAGTGATAATGGGGGGGGAAACCCTTAAATTCTTGTCAGTTTATATGATTATAGTATCACAATCTGACATACTTTTGTTTCTAAAGGGAAGAGTTTCAATTTCTGATTCACCAGTGAGATAATCAGAGTTCAGTCATCTAGACTGGACCCAGATTTTTAAATCCTGGGTGGTTAATTATTTAGCACCCTTTCTAAACTGAAATTCTTTAAACAATTATTTAACATTTATTTGAAAGAAACCTCTCTCCTCAATTCCTCAATCAGTAAGTCTGTCCCCAAATCTGCAAACTCAAACCAATGACACAAAAACCCTGATCCATCACGCTTGAAAGCAGTTCCAGGACTATTTGTTGGCAGTTTTTCAAACACACCATTTGGGCTCCCCTGGTGGCTCAGACAGTAAAGAATTAGCCTGCAGTTCAGCAGATGCAGGTTTGATCCCAGTGTTGGGTAGATTGCCTAGAGAAGGGAATGGCTACCCACTCCAGTATTCTTGCCTGGAGAATCCCATGAACAGAGGAGCCTGGTGGGCTACAGTCCATGAAGTTATGTAGAGTTGGACACGACTGAGCGACTAAGCACATAACTTTCACGCACATAACTTATCAAAATAGCTGTTATCTCCTTACCTTCTTCTTCCAACTAAATGTGATAATTACTCTAGGAAGAATTCTGGTACATATAATTTCTTCCATCTAAGTTACTTTTTCAGTNAAGTTATGTAGAGTTGGACACGACTGAGCGACTAAGCACATAACTTTCACGCACATAACTTATCAAAATAGCTGTTATCTCCTTACCTTCTTCTTCCAACTAAATGTGATAATTACTCTAGGAAGAATTCTGGTACATATAATTTCTTCCATCTAAGTTACTTTTTCAGTAATGTACTGATCAATTAGATTTCTCCAGAGCTGTCTGGCCAACTTACCACTCACTGCCCTTAATCTAGCTATGGCTTTAATAGGAAAGCCTCTACCCTGGAGCCAAGAGACATGAATGCCTACCGGTTATGTCACACAACAAGTTATGTCTGACATTTTATTGGTTTTTCTGTATCAACTTACAGAGAAATCCAAGTGAACTTTTTGGCCAACCTAATATTTAGACACATTGGGCTCTAATTTCTTCATTTACAGATGAAATGAGCTCTCTGACTTTATGTGGTCTGACATTCTATCTACATAATTCCATATCTTTGATGAGAAGTTTTCATATCTGCTCCAAAATATGGGGGTTAAAAGAAGAGGAAGTATGGACTCAAGACCAAGCCTTCATTTTAGCCATGAAAATTCTACTATAATCAGTTTTGTTTGTTCAACACGTGTAATGTTTCATTTGAATGAATGATTTTTGAATGAATGGTTTGAATGAATGATTCTGTGAACAAAATAAATAAATATAGGAAATGTATCCAAACATTTTCTGAGTAGCCTCTATGTGCCAGACATTGTTCTAGGTACTAGAGCTCTTCTTATAAATAAGGTAGAGAAGGTCCCTGCTCTGGTGGATATTTGAGAGAGTATTTATGTTATTTAACTTGTAAACTTGAAAGCACTACACAAAGTAATATGCTAACTTACATTGAATGAAGATAATTTTGAAAAAAAACTTATTTTACAATTAAAATATTTCTATCAGACACAAGATTGTTATAGTCCATAAGAATATCATTGAAATCATTTGTATAATCAATTGGAATATATTTTTTTAAAAAAAGAATATGGTATAAAGAGGACTGACTTTCTATAAACTATATCTCACTAAATCAGCTTAACAACATTGTTACAGCATTTCCTTTCAGATAAGGAAGTGCTGATAGAGATTAAAACCATGAGAACAGAGAAAAATAAACAAGAATATACCAGCATTATTTTGACTTTTAGTAACAGCTGTCTCTTTCACAGCTGCTTGAGGACAGAAGAGATATAAAACTACTACAGATCTGTTTCTCTCAACAGCATCTACAATAGGACTTATTAGCTTAATGAATGAAATTGCCGAACACTCAACTCCAGGAGATAATACCCCACTGCCCCCACCATGTAAAGCAGAGTGATTACCGCACGCTGCCCTGTTGCCCAGGGCAGTCCCACTTTAAGCCTTCTGTAGGGTAATAGGACCCTTTTCCATCCTCAGAGAGTCAGCTTTTACAAGATAAATCATACGCTTGCCCTAATTATAAGCCTCAGTCACATCATCCTGCCTCTCAGCTGCTTTTTTTAAATTTATTTTATTGACATGTAGTTGATTTATGATGTTAATTTCTACTGTACAGCAAAGTGATTCAGTTATACATGTATATTCTTTTTCATATTCTTTCACTGTGATTTATCACAACGTATTGAATATAGTTCTCTGTGCTATACACCAAGACCTTGTTGCTTATCCACTTACTATTGTTTTCAATACTTAAAATGACATGTGTATGTAAGAAATTCTAGACTATTTGGCTCCACTTCCCAATTTTATTTTACTCTGTGAGCAAATAATGTATACCTTAAGAAATCCATTCCTGTTCCACTGTCTTTATAGTATTATAGATAATGACAATCCTCTGAGGGAAAGTTTATCTTTAGGAGACTGAGATATACCACAACCACACCTTGCCCTGTGAAGTCAATGTCACCAAGAAACTTGCATGAAAGGCAAGAAGTCTCAAGCTTCTACCAGAAAGACATGATCTGGAGGGAACCTTTCACCTCAATCCTGGTGACCCAACATTTCTATGAGGCGGATATGGCCCACTGCCTGCTACATCCAGGGATTTAGGAAAATAATTAGATCACATCTGTTAATTACCTTGAGTTCCATGGAAAACAGATGCCAGATAAATTCCCAGCTTTGTTCCAGGAATGCTGCAAAAACCAGACTGTAGGAGAATTTCTCATTAGTCATAATGTCCGGGAAATTATCCTAGACTTCAGGTTCCATGAAACACACATGATGATAATAACACAGTAGCACCATCTGATTTTTAATCATCTGCACTCTCACACCAACTCCATGAAAGTGCATAGGGAGACAATACCTCAGAGAAAATGGTGGCCCACGACATTATGCCAGGGATGGGCCAGCCTGAGTAGCCAAGTTGTGAACATAGAGAATAAGTTTGATGAGAAATGAAGTAGGAGCAGTACACATCATTTGTACTGATATTCCTGGTGGCTTGGATGGTAAAGAATCTGCCTGCAGTGCAGGAGACCCAGGTTCATTCCCTGGGTTGGGAATATCTCCTGAAGGAGGGAAAGGCAACCCACTTCAGTATTCTTGCCTGGAGAAGCCCGTAGACAGAGGAGCCTGGAGGGCTGCAGTGCATGGGGTCACAAAGAGCTGGACACGACTGAGCGACTAAGACTACTGCACTAAATAAAGCTCACGTCAGGGTACTGAGCCATGTACTTCTGATTGCTAATCCTCCTTTTCACCCTAGCAGTGACGTAAGCAGCCCAAATCATGTATTAGATGCCCTAAGAAGGAGGTCCCAGAAAGGAAGTACCACCTCTCTTCTTCCCAAGGTGAAGTTAATTCCTACCCAGTTTTAGAAGTCTAAAATTAGGTTAAAGATTTCTGGAGGCATTCCTCTGACATTAGGGAAAGTCTGAAGCTGGATGCCCCACTCAGGTACTCTTAAGAAATGTATAACTTTATGTCCTATCAATGGGTTTATGTCTCCGTCTGTTCAGTTCAGTCGCTCAGTCATGTCTTACTCTTTGTGACCTCATGGACTGCAGCAAGCCAGGCTTCCTTGTCCATCACCAACTCCTGGAGCTTGCTCAAACTCATGTCCATCGAGTCAGTGATGCNGTATAACTTTATGTCCTATCAATGGGTTTATGTCTCCGTCTGTTCAGTTCAGTCGCTCAGTCATGTCTTACTCTTTGTGACCTCATGGACTGCAGCAAGCCAGGCTTCCTTGTCCATCACCAACTCCTGGAGCTTGCTCAAACTCATGTCCATCGAGTCAGTGATGCCATCCAACTATCTCATCCTCTGTCCCCTTCTCCTGCCTTCAATATTTCCAAGCATCATGGTCTTTTCTAATCAGTTAGTTCTTCACATCAGGTGGTCAAACTACTGGAGTTTCAGCTTCAGCATCGTCCTTCCAATGAATATTCACCCTGGGCCTATATAATATAGAACATATATCCTAAATTTAATTCTGGTAACAGGTTAAAATACTTAACTCCCTTTTCCTCTTCACTACTTCCTAGCTATCCCCACTTTCTTACCCAAAATTGATGAGTCACTTGTTGTTGTTCAGTCACTAGGTCATGCAAATCATGTCAGACTCTATGACCCCATGGACTTCAGGCTGTCCTCCTCTAACTCCCAGAGTTTGCTCAGATCATGTCCATTGAGTCAGTGATGCTATCTAACCATCTTATCCTCTGACACCCCTTTATCCTCCTGCTCTCAATATTTTCCCACTGTCAGGGTCTTTTTCAATGAGACGACTCTTCGCATCAGGTGGCCAAAGTATTGGAGCTTCAGCTTCAGCAGTAGTCCTTCCAATGTATATTAGGGTTGATTTCCTTTAGGATTGGCTGATTTGATTTCCTTGTAATCCTAGGGATTCTCAAGAGATATACCCAACTGAATGCAGAGTTTCAGAGACTAGCAAGAAGAGATAATAAGGCCTTCTTAAACGAACAATGCAAAAAAAAAAAAAAAAATAGGAAAACAATATGAGAAAGACTAAAGGTCTTTTCAAGAAAATTGGAGATATCAAGGGAGCATCTCACGCAAGGATGGGCACAATGAGTCACTTAAGCTCTATTTTAATTCCCTCACTGGCAAAATTGCCAGGGCAATTTGGAATGAAGTAGGGACTACATTTAGGCAACAACAACACAGAGTATTAGAATAGTCCCATATGTTTTCATGAATAAAGGCATGGGAATTATCTCCCTACCAATCATCCTGGCAAAGTGACCACAGTGAAAGGAATCTAAGGCACCAACATCAAAGGCAAGCTAATTTGATTGCTACAAAAAAGGATGGTTATGGTGTAATTAGAGCCATAGCAAGGTCTATAAAGCACTTCATATACCAGCAGTGGTCACTGCAGTTCCTCCCTAGATTCTTTCCTCTTTGTCTTCAAATTGAGTTTGGAGCCAAAGCGACTTGCCTTGAGCCCCAAAAAACTTGCTCCCATCCACCCTGCCTATAGAGAGGGCCCAGAACCAGAACTGGGGACCCTAGGATCCAGCACACTAGCAACAATGTGTGGCCTTGACATAAGCATTTAACTTCTTGGACCAGTTTGCTTCACTTGTGCCATGAAGAGCTTGGGCTTCATTACCTTTAAGATTCTTTCATATTTAAATATTTTCAATTCCCTAAAACTCCCTCATTGCTTCTCTTACATCCCCTCCTTTCAGGCTTCTTACAGTTGTGCTCATGTTCCCAAGCTCTTATAGGTTTAATCATCTGACAGCAGCAGAATGGCACAGAGGTTAAAAAGCACAGCTTTGACACAAATATAGATATAAAATAGACAACTAAAAAGAACCCACTGTGCAGCCTGGGAACTCTACTTAGTACTTTGTAATGACCTGTGTGATAATAGAATCTAAAAAAAGAGTGGATATAAGTATGTGTATGGGCTTCCCTTGTGGCTCAACTGGTTAAAAATCCACCTGCAGTTCAAAGAACTGGGTTCAATCCCTAGGTTGGGAAGATCTCCTGGAGAAGGGAAAGGCTACCCACTCCAGTATTCTAGCATGGAGAATTCTGTGGACTGTCGTCCATGGGGTTGGAAAGAGTCAGACATGACTCAGTGACTCTCACTTCACTTCACTTCATGTATATGTAAACTGATTCACTTTGCTGTACAGCAGAAAGTAACAAATGACTTTTCTAAGTAACCTAAGTTCACCTCTTGGAAGAGACAATTTTTGTGTGTTAACCGTTTTAACAGAAATCCAGTGGAACATTATCTTCTTACTTACCTTACTGAAAAGAGTAAATGGACTGAAATAATTTCTTAGAGGGATTCTGGGGGTTCAGAGCTTAGGATTTTGTCCTCTCACTGCCCAGAGTCTGGGTTCAATCCACGGTTAAGAAACTATAATCCCACAACGCATGAAACATGACCAAAATAAGAAAGAATTTCTTGACCACTCAGAACCATTATTATAAACCAGCAGGAGAGTTATGTAGCATTATACAGATTCCTGAAAGTGTTTTTAAGGTTTTGAAACTTTTCCTCCCGTATATATTCAATGATCTCAGACATCAACACCTGGCATGAATAACTGAAATGAAGTAAAATAAGTAATGACCATTTAACTTGTACCTAAAACTTTCTGTACCTGTGACCACGTGCCTGTCACGGAATGTGCATATTCTATGTATTACGGATGAAAGCCTGAGGGTAAGCCTCCTTTGACTGCGAATAGCAGGCTTACATTCAGTGACAGATACTTTTCACACTGCTTAGAGCCTTTTTGTTTTATGAATCATTAACCTCAAAATGGCTAGAAGGCTGAAATATAGTCAATGTGTAGGAGGGACCCTCTTGCATAACAGTTACTTTGCATTAATTGTGTAAGTAATTCTGGTCTTTTGGTGGGAAAATTGTAATAGTCAGAGACCTGCAAGTGACTATTAGAGCTAATATCTCCACCTCCACCCCAATCATAAGACATAATAATCTAAATAGCCTTAAATTAAAAAAAAAATCTAAATAGCCTTTGTATTGTATTGGAGATCTGCTTGGAATTAGAGAGCTATGGGCTTAGGTCATTTCCTAAAAATTTGTCCCACAAAATGCATAACTAGATCCTTGAATGTATTTGGTGACCCTCATATGATAAAGGCTCACAATTCCCTAGTTATAACTTTATATAAGAATGCCTGGAGTCTTTCCAAAATATCCATATCATCCAAAATAAGACATGCCTTAGATTTAGGCCAAANCTTAGGTCATTTCCTAAAAATTTGTCCCACAAAATGCATAACTAGATCCTTGAATGTATTTGGTGACCCTCATATGATAAAGGCTCACAATTCCCTAGTTATAACTTTATATAAGAATGCCTGGAGTCTTTCCAAAATATCCATATCATCCAAAATAAGACATGCCTTAGATTTAGGCCAAAGTAAGCACTCACATCGGAGAAGACAATGGCACCCCACTCCAGTACTCTTGCCTGGAAAATCCCATGGACGGAGGAGCCTGGTAGGCTGCAGTCCATGGGGTCGCTGAGGGTTGGACACGACTGAGCGATTTCAATTCACTTTTCACTTTCATGCATTGGAGAAGGAAATGGCAACCCACTCCAGTGCTCTTGCCTGGAGAATCCCAGGGACAGGGGAGCCTGATGGGCTGCTGTCTATGGGGTCGTACAGAGTCGGACATGACTGAAGCGACTTAGCAGCAGCAGCAGCAGTGGCAAGCATTCACATCAGAGAAGGCAGTGGCAGCCCACTCCAGTACTCTTGCCTGGAAAATCCCATGGACAGAGGAGCCTGGTAGGCTGCAGTCCATGGGGTCGCTAAGAGTCGGGCACGACTGAGCAACTTCACTTTCACTTTTCACTTTCCTGCATTGGAGAAGGAAATGGAAACCCACTCCAGTGTTCTTGCCTGGAGAATCCCAGGGACAGAGGAGCCTGGTGGGCTGCCATCTATGGAGTCGCACAGAGTCGGACACGACTGAAGCGACTTAGCAGCAAGCACTCATATCTAACATGATATCATCAGCTACAACCATAAAAGATTTATTTGCCCTATTTGATAATTTTCTGATTGTTGAATTTGTGATATTTTCAGTTCAGTTCAGCTGCTCAGTCATGTCCGACTCTTTGCGACTCCATGAATCACAGCACACCAGGTCTCCCTGTCCATCACCAACTCCCAGAGTTCACTCAGACTCACNTTGCAACACCCACCATCTTACTTGGGTTTCTCTTACCTTGGGCGTGGGGTATCTCTTCACGGCTGCTCCAGCAAAGTGCAGCCGCTGCTCCTTACCTTGGATGAGGGGTATCTCCACACCACCGCCCTTCCTGACCTTCAACGTGGGATAGCTCTTCTAGGCCTTCCTGAGCCTGCGTAGCCACAGCTTCTTGGACATTGGGTTTTTCCTCCCGGTCGCCGCCCCTGGGCTCAGACAGGGAGTGGCTCCTCCAGGCCATCGCCCCAGGCCACGGACGTGGGGTGGCTCCCGCTGGCCGCCACCCCTGACCTCAGACGCGGGGTGGCTCCCCCCGAAGCCGTCTCTGACCTTGGATGCGGGGTGGCTCCTCTCAGCCGCCTGTGCGCTGCTCTCGGCTGCCGCCTGCACTTAAGTGCGATACATGTATTTTCTTCATACTTGAAGCTCCTGTTCCTTCTCAAAGACAAGTAAAAACTAAAACTATTCCTGAACCTACACTGCTGTTATGGTATTTTCAGATCTGTAAATAAATCCTCATTTGTACATTCTGTTGGTGGCTTCGCTCTCTCTCTTTTCTCTTAATTATTGGAAACTTGAAATGACAATGAATCAGCAACAATGACTTCTGCCCTTAAGGAAATGTATGATCTGCTTCATAATTTATGAATTAGCTCCTAAAGGAACTTAAGTGCTTAACTCCCAATTTGTGACGAAAATATGAGTAATGGCATGTCTCAATTTACATCTGATTCAACTTGCTCACTTTCTCCAAATCTAATGTCTAGATTTAGTTCTCATTATATTTTCATTTCACCTGCAGTTTAATCCCTAAATGTGGAATTGCAATTAAATATTTGTGTTTACCCAAAATGCCTTCTTTCTAGTTTCAAGAAAATCACAGCATGGTATCTTTGATATTCTCAGAACACATAACTGCTCTACTTGCTGGAAAATAGCATTAGACATAGGAATTATTTTGCAAGATATTATGAAGGAGACAAGGAAAGGGAAAAGAAAATAGTCATGTAGACAAGTATTTGTTGCTGCTGCTGCTGCTAAGTCGCTTCAGTCGTGTCCAACTCTGTGCAACCCCATAGACGGCAGCTCACTAGGCTCCTCTGTCCCTGGGATTCTCCAGGCAAGAATACTGGAGTGGGTTGCCATTTCTTTCTCCAGTGCATGAAAGTGAAAAGTGAAAGTGAAGTCGCTCAGTCGTGCCCGACTCTTAGCGACCCCATGGACTGGAGCCCACCAGGCTCCTTGAAGTATTTGTTAACCTGATGTATTAATAATCAACTAAGTATTGTCAAGAAGCAATAGTTAGAACTGGACATGGAACAACAGACTGGTTCCAAATAGGAAAAGGAGTACGTCAAGGCTGTATATTGTCACCCTACTTATTTAACTTATATGCAGAGTACATCATGAGAGATGCTGGACTGGAAGAAGCACAAGCTGGAATCAAGATTGCCAGGATAAATATCAATAACCTCAGATATGCAGATGACACCACCCTTATGGCAGAAAGTGAAGAGGAACTCAAAAGCCTCTTGATGAAAGTGAAAGAGGAGACTGAAAAAGTTGGCTTAAACCTCA